>VZRS01005154.1:566667-684246 GCA_013398055.1 Ifrita kowaldi | reverse complement strand
TTTTCTTTTTTTTTTTTTTTGGCTATGAAATTTGGACTAACAGTTGTTTTCTTTCAATCTGCTCTTTACACTACAAATGCTTGGTACTTTAACACACTCAAAATCAAGCTGTTCCCAGAGTAGAGGGATTAATATAACAATTAAAAAGCAGTCTAGTAAATAAGATATACATGCAGAAAGTCATAGGCATCCTTTAAACGTGCAGAATAATGCAGGTCTCCTGATGTTCTGTTACCTGTAAGCTTAGTATCATGCAGCATTTGCAGTTGGAAGAGAGGTAATGACCTAGAGACACATCAGCAGCAGCCATCTCATCCTGAGTGCTCTCTCACTCTATTCGCTGAATCAGCTCTTCATTACATGGGAGGGGGAGGCAAGGGGGGGCGAATGTCGGTGCATACAGTACCTCACCACCTTAAATAGATAAAACTTAAAAGAAAAAAAAAGGCATGAAGATGGGTGCCTAATTGGCACCTTCTTCCTTTCTTTTGAATGCTAAAATATGGATGATGTTGTATAGAAATTATACCTTATGTCTGCTGGACTGAGAGTTAAGACTCCAAGGATAGATGCTAGGAAGCCAAGGGAAGGTGAACTTAGCCAACACTGTCAGATGAAGATAATCACAGGCAAAAAGGAAAAATAAAAACCCAACAAAAGACCAAAACCAAGCCCCCAAAAGTTGGAGTTGCTTCCAAAAAAAAAAATCAGAAAAAGGCACCAAAAAAATAGCGATCGTCTCCCCCCTCCCCCGGCAAATATTGGTTTCTTCTAGTTCCTTAGATATTGCACTGCATCTTTTCTTGCTTGAGGTTATGTTTCCAGGCTTAACTGTAGGCAGGTCTGTGTTGAAGCTACTTTCCATCTTCAGAGGTCAAGTCTGCTCGCGAGGTCAGGGCTCCCGCACACACACTACAGAAGTCACCAACCGTATTTCCCACTTAGAGGGCACGAGCAAAACTGTTACGGCTTTATAGGCAGCTAAGCATTTGAAACATGCACTCCCAGGCAAACAGGCTCTCTTGTGCCTCTCTCTTCCCTGACCATATTTAGTCAACCATTGCAAAAAATAGTCTCTCAGCTGTCGATTGTCGATCCGGCAGCGAAGGGAGCCTCTATCCAGCTCTCTGCCTATTGATTGTGCAGCCTGCACTTCCACCGCCGCTTAGCCATTTGTCCCCAGGTTTTTTTAGCACTGCCAAATAAAGCTCTCTCTCGTGTTTCCAGTTAGATTTCCCAGGTTTTCACTGAGCTTGCGCTGCTACTAGTAAACCCTGATGAGGTTGTCACTATACTTAGAAACGTTTGGGGCGGGGGGGGAGGAGTGGGAGAGGGGAAAAATAAAAGGCAGCCCTGCTAGTAACAAGGCAGGGACTTCACGCAGATATAGAACAATAAATATCCTGCGCTGCCACAGCAGGTTGTGTAACCTGGTTTCTTGATCAGTGAAAAATGCCGTGACTAACATGTCGATTAACCCGAGCTCTGAGCGGCCTCAATCTAAGTTTTCAGTTGAAAATAACTGCAAATCATGTAGTTATTTTATAAATAAGAAGTCAGTGCCCATTTGAACCCCTGCATTTCCATATTCAAATCAAGTTAGAAATTATTTGAAAAAACTTTAATTAGTAAATTAATATAATTTCATACCATTATGTTTAATAATGCCATAGTATTTTGTTTGTAATGTTTATCCATAAAATTACATCTAAAGAAAATAAATGCACGTGTAAATTAGGTGCTACTGTTCTTTAAAAAAAATTAAAGAAGAAAAGAATTAAAAAAAGAAATCAAGGGAACAGCTCATTGCATTAATCTTTCATGTTTACAAAATTGGCTTGTGGCAAGCCTAATAACTGCACATTCAAAATACGAAGACGGATTTTCATATTCATGGGGACATATGCAATGTTTTCTTTTAAAAAAAATAACTGAAATGTAGCCATTTAAATACAACAGTTAGGAACCCAAATACTTCAAGACTTTCTCTGTATTTTGCAGACAAAATCTTTGGTAGGGAGCAAGAAGAATGAAAAAGGTGAAAATACCTCAATCTAGAATTAAACAAACTTACTAAATCAAAATACAATCTCAGTTAAATTGCTGTAATTAGTAGTTACGTATTTCAGTAGTGAAGGTTAGAGAGTGATTTGCAAAGTCATGAGCAGACCAGTGTCTTGGATTTATACTTCTCGTGCTGCTTTTTGTGTTGATTTTATCCTGTGCTTGGTAACTGTTTACCCTGTAACTTCTGTTGCTTCTGCTAAAAGTCACAATTTTTCTTTTCTCTTTGATTTCATAATTATACACTGAAGATGAAGTTGTTGTGCAATACATTTTTGTGAATTCCATGTGAATGTATATACCTCATTGCTTCTTTGGTTACATGTATATTGAAATTGATTTTTCAACACCAAGAGATACTTGAAAATCTGAGAAGCAAAAAAATGGAAGCAGCCTGCCTACTTAAACTTGTGCTCACTAGGCCCTTGGTCAGATATGAAATATTAAACTCTTAATTTCAAGGTACAGTGTGCTCAGCAATACCAGTCTAAGGTATTAATCTCTTCCTGTTCCGTATTCCCAAGAGATGGATACTTCCTTCTTCATTCTTCCAGTGGTTCTCTCTGTACTGCACAGCGAGTATGGTGTGAATCAGATCAGGGAGCTGATTTGGCTTGAAGTTGTGTGCTGACGTGCACTTACCACCGTATGGTTGCCAAAAATAGCACTGTCCTGCTCCTGTGTTACTTCTTGCACTATGTTGGTACAAATGTTTCTTTGGCTTCAGGGTGAGCAGGCTTGGAGTACTATTCCATACGAGAAATCATGCAGCAGAAGGGGATGACCTTTCAGATGCTGGGCTAGGACCACTTTTTGGAGGAGGTTTTTTTCAGCAGAGATGGTAGTCAAGAGGACAAAAACGGGATTTAGTTTTGCTTCTGTTGTGCTGTAAAATGCACAACAGACTACACAGTCTTTAAAGAAAACTTTGCTATGGAAACTGTCCTTAAATCTGAACTATTCCTTCAACTCTTTGAGGCTCTAACAGGAGGCAGGTGAAGGGGTTTAGCTGAGCCAGGGCTGGGAGTCTGGAGAGGAGTATGTGGAGGTGGGAGGTGGTGTATGTGTGGAAAATACTTCAGGATTACTGTAAAATACATTATGAAACCATGTCACACTGAGACAGTGGAAACCTGAGTTGAGGGAGGAGAACACCACGAAAGTAGAAAAACCTGTAATAGAAAGTGCAGTGAATCATTACAATCTCTGGTGATAGGATTGCTGATAAGTTTATGCTGATCTAAGACTTTGCTTCTGGAAAGGGCGGTCTGCCCTCCCTGCAGCTCTGGCTTTGTCATTTCCTTACTGCTTTTGCTTCTAGTGATCATGAAGTTGCGGGGTAGGTTGGATTATCTCATTGATCTGTCTGAAAGCAAACTTGCCAAATCAGGAGTCTGGCAGGTTGTTTCACTTGCTAGAAAATGATCTGTCTGTAGAGCCAACATAATGCAGGAACTGAAATGCAGGGAGAAAAGCGGGATTGTGTCTTTCAGTAGCAAGTCAAGTTAAATGTGCTTATGCAGATTGTGAAGTAGCCTTGCTAATTTTTTCTGCCTAAGTATCTGTTTTTAAAAAACCTTAACAAACAAGCCCTGAAAGGCCAAACAAACGAACCCACCCCACGACTATACCACAAACCCTCAGCCTTCTTCATTTACCTCATTCTGCAGTTAAATTGCATTTGGTGGCAGAGAATCTTCTCTAGTTTTTGTTCATGTATTTTTTAAACAGGGTGTAAGGATGCCTTTGCAGTTAAGACTGCTAAATCTGGAATTCTTTTTATACAATGAGGTGCTAGCTTCATCTTGTTTACATCTTTTATCTTGTAGATTTTCCAAATAAACCCGTTATTGTATGTTGCATTCTCAGATAGTGCTGATGAGCATCTGTAAAAATTCCATAAGCAAAGTACTGCATGAAACCCAACATTTTATCTGTAGGTTGGTAATGAATAATATACTGTATGCTAACTTTTCATCATAAGAATAATTTTATTTTTTGTATGTCTAATGTTGGTAACTGGTGTTGAAACAAATGCTCTGTTTGGCTAAAAGTGAATTAGTGTATTGTTCATATCTGTGACTTATCTAATGTTGCAAATGCACAATTCATGCTGCTGAATTTCCATGGCAAGGTGGTTGGAGTGAGATGATCTGTAAGGTCTCTTCCAACCCAAACGATTCTATGATCCTATATATGTTATGCTGTTGTTCCAGACCCTCTTAAAACTTGAATTTAAAAAAGAAAAAAGAAGTATTGTTTGTGTGGCAAGGTCAAATAAAGATGCATTCAACAGTAGCATTTGCTGTTACTCTTCTACATCTCAAATGAAATGTAGCACCATATTAATGGATTTTCCTTCTACGAAATCACTTGTAACTATTAAGAGTCTGGACTGTCATTTCATGGGGATGAATTAATGTTGGGCAGTGTAAATCATTGTACCCCCAACAGCTGTGCCTGGGAAAGCAACAGATACCTCGATCTCAGCCCCCTATATACACATGAGCTTTATTATTCCTTTTTGACTGAGCACGTGTTCAGCTCCTAGAAAAGAAGCAATAGTTTACTCATCCCTGTTAAAGCTTTGCAGGTAACTCCCTCAAAAATTCTCACTGAAGTTTTTCTTTAATTGTTCCATTAGAAATTTTCAGAAGTTGCAAATGGTCATCCAGCTAAAAAAGGCCCAAAATCTTTATGAGCTTCCTGCTAAGGTGAAAATAATGCAGGCCAACAAATACCAAAGCTTACCTGTTACAAAATTTTGTATTGGTGATTCTTTAGTAATAACACACAAACAGCATAGTGATGGCATAACTTCAGTGTTTCAGTAAAGAGTTTTAAGCATTTCATCAATAATCTTTGCAGCTCCTCAGTCAGCCATGTAATCTATTACAGTTGAATGCACTGAAGGTGATAGTTTGGAAAGTTTTCTTTGGCTGCTTTCATGATCAGGGTTACTAATAGATTTGCTGATTTCTTGATCTTTTCAATACAACTGCAGTGAAAGCAGTCTGTGGACTGTTTAATGTATACAAGATAAAAGCAAGTTTTCACATGTATGTTGTGGTCTTAAAAGCAGAGCAGTACAATCCAACTTCTTCTACAATACTTCATGGGGAAGAGTGAATCAAGAATTACTGTGTAATTGGTAACATCAATTCACTAATATGACTTTTGTGATACAATGTATGTCTGTTCCAGTGAGTGCTGCTCTGAATGGTAGCCACTTAGCTGTCAAAATTTTGGCAGCAGCTCTAGAAAATCCTGCAAAAATTGAAAGAAACTACCTCTCATCTAATGAGGAGGAGGATGCAGCCACTGAGCTGAATTTACCATTGTAGCATATTAATATCTTGCAGAATTTTAAGGTGTCATTCCATGAAACAGTCCTTCTGTCCTGCTGTCCAGTAATATAGCATGGTCTGGAAGAGACAGAGAGTCTTTTTCTGAAGGAACAGAAACAACTTAGTAGTGGTTCCTGGCCCTTTGATGATTTGCTGTGAACAGTAAGATAAAAATCTATTCCACACAGAAGCTATTTATTTGTTTTGGTGGTCCTTCTGTTTTTCCAGTAAGACCAATGCATCTTAAAAGTATCCAAAAATGCAGCAGGCATCTCATTTCTCTGAAAGCAAGATACCTCCAAATATTTTTCAGTCAAACTTCAGATAAAAGCTTTTCAGATGTAAGACAGCAAACTAAAGATTTGAAAGAGGATCTGGTAAGCGTAACACTCACACAAATATTAAGATGAGTGATTTTCTTCACAGCATATGAAATACTGAGTTGGTTGGTTTCTTATTTTTGTTTCAAAGATGAGATGTGTTAAAGGAATGCCAGTAGTATTTCTGAAGTACATTTACTTACCGAGGCATCTGATAAAGTGTGTCAATGTAGTTTACGTTTTATTTGTTTGTGGAGTTGGCAATTTTCTTATTTCCTTACTGAAGAAAAGGATATAAAATATCATTGAGTTGATTAGGACAGTTTCTTGTTTAGTGACTAGAGCTACTTTGGAGACAAGCTGGCTGTAATTATAGTGTTGATGCCCTTCCATAGTGCTCCTCAAGTTGTAGTTGCAGTTTTAAGAAAAATTTCTTGCGTTTTTTTATTAGGTTATTGTTGCCCCACCTTTTCCTGGTCACTCACAGTAGTCATATTGCTTCTGTCAGTCACAGGGAATTTTCAGGAATTTTTTATTGTGTTTTCTTGACTATCCGCAGTAGATACCCTAGAGCTTAATGGGGTCTTTCACCCTGAGCCTGGCAGGTGAAGATAAAGAGCTTACATGACATGATGCCCTGTGGGAAGCCACTGCAGAAGGCTTGTTGTGCTGTTGGTACTATGTACTTTGTGTCAGCCCAGCATTCTGAAGAGCTGGTGTGGTGGTGTGCCCAGATACAGTCCAGCTACCAAGCAAACCACAGTTCTCCAGACTTGCTCCCTCCCTAAAGCAGCTGAACACAGTTCTGATGGTGCCAGCATTTGAAAATAAGGCATCATTTCATTACAAAATAGACTATGTTTATCAGTGCAACTGATATTGGTTTATTTTGCCACATTTCATAAAGCTTTGGTAACTTGAGTTTTACTAAATTATATCCTTAATTTTGAAAAATCATGCATAAGTGAATCTCTCAAAGAATTAATGTTGCCATTGTTTGGTTTTTTCTGAAGTATTCTAGTCTTTTCTTCCTAGCATGTAAGAGAGCTGTAGAAGGCGTTATGAATAGAAGCTGAGCAATGGCTCACAATGAGCCATGTACAATCTGTTAAGTGTTGTTGTCTTAAATTGCTGTGTTATAAGTGATTTGGACTGTGGGGAAGTGAGAAGCTTTCTGCCAGGAAACAGAAAATCCTAAGAGGCTGAGAATGGCTTCTGTCCACTCTGAGGAGGACGAACATCCAGAACAGCCGGGATGCTCCACAAAGCAGTTGGTTTCCTGTGGGTCTGTATGATGCTGTGGCCTGAAGGTGCCTGAAGTTGGTTAGTTATGGTTCCTTTAGACACTGATTCTGGGGAGTGGAAAGTGTCACTTAACACACCATCCTGGCAGCTGCAGCGTAAGTGTGAAACCAAGGGTTATGTTGTGTACTCAGTAGCAGGAGAACTTGGAGATGCTTAATAAGCAGGGTCTGTTATGGGAGCATCTGAACAGTGTGTAGGAAGGAGTGCACTTCCTTACTGGTACAGTAATCTACTTCACAGACTTTTTTCTGCTTTCCAGGAGGGCTTGTGAGGGTGAGCTGTGCCCGGACACAGCTTTTAGGGTTTTTTTAATAGAAAACGCATTGGCTTGCTCTAAAAAAAACAGCTTAGGAGTGAATAGCACTTCACCTCAGTGTGGATGTTCAAGGTGACAGATGATTGGAATGAACTGGCAGCTCAGTTACTACTTGACAGGGCAGTCATTCATACCTGTTGTGAGTATTTTTAAGCAAAAGCTGAGAGGCTCAATTTATGAGACTATTTCTGAGGATTATTGAGATCCCATGTTTTTGATACCAGAACTCTAATGAAGAGCTGTTTAATTCAGATACATTATCTGCCTTGCAAGGCACTGTGTGACTAAGTGGTTCCACTTGCATTAGCAGCTGTTACTTGGATTTTAAAAGTTTGAATTTTGTGCAGAAGCTCTGTTTCTCCTGTAGATAGCATGTTCCTTCAGCAGTCAGGAAACATCAGATGACAGAAGAGGTTTCTTGGCACAAGATTGTAGCGGTTTCTGGTTTTCTGTTTGTCTTTAAGGAACTGTCATAAGGGAGCTGCATATGCTGTTTATAAAGATAAGACAATAAGGGATTTAAGTTTGGTAACTTACATATTCCAAAAGCTAAGTGAAGACACGTAAGCTGAAGAAAACTGTTTCTCAGAGAATCCAAGATTGAACAATTTGTTTATCTAGCATTGTGTTGTGAATACCCTTAACACTTCAGTCTTTGGACTTCATTGATTTCGGTCCACATTAATACTTGTAGTAATCAAGTTGCTTTTCCCCACCCTACCCCCTGACTACCAGACACTGCCATGGTATGTTATACTCAACCATTATATGTTAAGAAAATGTCCCACTAGTACTCACTTCACAGTTTCAGCATTTATTTTGTCTGTGCTTAAGAGATCTTGCTCCATTTTTTTTCTCAGAAACCAAGTTTTAACTGTTACAGCCCATGGCATCAGTTTATAAAGTGATGGTTTTAAAGAAATATAATGTAGTGGACCTTGGTCATTAAATACTTAAGTAAAGGATGCTATGAAGATTTTGAGGAAGAAAATTCTTTTGTCTATGTTTCAGAATTTGTTTGAATACTTTTTTAAGGTAATTTTTACTGCTAGATAGCACTCTTTTACAAAACAAACCTGATCCTCACGCTGTTCCAGGCATTGTATGGTTTGTTTGTATGCTTTAACTAGAAGGAAGTGTACATGAAATTACTGTGCTTTGAAACTGTTTGTATAGCTTTTCACCCACTTTCTCTGTTTGAAAAAATAAGGTTATTTTAGCTACTGCTACATAGTTCTGAGAATTGATATTGTTTTGCTGTTGTCATTCAGCATACATTGTAGGGGTGTTTATGCCATCTCTGCATGTTTTTTTCAGTGCAATGCGTGTGTTGTTGTCCAAGTTACCACGACCGTGGATTGTTGACGAGAAAAAAGATGATGGTTACACTGCCTTACATCTGGCAGCTCTCAATAATCATGTGGAAGTGGCTGAACTTTTGGTGCATCAGGTAGGGCTCTTTTCTCATGAGGATTTAAATGTCATGCTTTGGTTAACCATCTGAGGTGAATGTAGTTGGCTGCTTTACGCCCGCAGTCGCAATGCAGAAGCAGCGGAGCAGGGAAGGACGTGTTGAGCTCCAAAGGTCAAACTTGCCTTTGAGATTGCTACAATGGCCTAATGGTGCAGAGGGACTGAAAAATTTGATACCTAGTTTCATTCGACAGATTAACATCTGTACAGTGAATAATTAAAGTATTTAATCACTTCTGTTCTCAAATCCCCCAACTAGGAATCATATTCAGGGTCATAGTCAATGTCCTAATGGACTGCCTTGCCTGTAGATGAATTGCTGGGATGATAATGCTCTAATGCTTTGAATGTCTTGCAGGGCAATGCTAACCTGGATATTCAGAATGTTAACCAGCAGACTGCTCTGCATCTTGCTGTTGAACGACAGCATACACAAATTGTTAGGGTAAGTATCTTATTTGCAGTAAGCCATATGGTTAGTGGCATTTGACTAAAGCTGATGGCAGCCGTTAAAATATGGATGCTTCATGAACATTTAAAAAATTATTTGACAACATGTAGTCACTGCATGTTTGTTTGATGCATTTTGTTTAATTCAGAAGCCTGCCAACTTGCACAGAAGGTCAGTCAGCAATATGAACGACACTTCAGGAATGCTAAATTTTTGTACATGTACATTATGGTTTCCTTTTTGTGGTTGCCAATTCCAGCATCCCTTCTTGTTGAAGAAGAAAGAATGTGTTCTGGTGTTACTTATCTGAATCCTGTGGTGCTGTAAAGGGACCTTCAAATAGCATTTCTGGTGCCTCTTGCTGTATGAGTAATTATTCTTGCTCATAACTTTTGCAGATTGTAACACGAAACATCTTTTTATGACCTTAACTAGTTTTCAGTCTCTGAGTGTTTAACATACCCTGCTGTTAGCTTGGGAGAGCTATAAGTGGGAACAGTAGTACCTTATTGGTGAAAGGACTGCTGTCCTGGTTTTTTGGCTTCCATTATTGCAAAAGTTAATACTTCAACTAAACAAAGCTTTGTTACTAGCACAGGAAATGGGAGTCTGGCACAGCTTGCCGTTTCTGGCCTGTGTGCACTGTCATACAGGACCTGTGCTGTGGGCTTTTGAGTCTCAGAGAGAGCACTCACTGCTCTTGGAGTGGGTACATCAACCTGGTCTTGGCCTTTGGCAAAACTTTTTGTCTTTGTAGTGTCATCTAGTATTAAAAACTGTCTCTTATTCAGGCCTACAGAGAATTGTCCCCCCTATGCAGACCTGTATTCTGTTAAGTGTTATTTTACCATAAGGTTTCTTCCTCTCCGAGGGCTGATGGGTGTGATCCCATTGCAGTGAAACGTGATACGGTCCTGTATCTGGAACTGCTTGCTACCAGAAGAATGGTTTCCTAGAGTCAGTTCCACTTGCATCCTGCAAGCTATTTGGCAGCTATTTGGTGAGCTTCTGTGCCCTTCTGGAACGGACAGAGTACCTGGGAATACAATATTAATGTAGCAGATGAGCAGGAAGGTTGGCATGTAGAACTAGCATGTGCATTGGACTGACATGCTTATATCTGAGAATTTTTAAGTGAATGACCCCGTAGAGTATCCGTTTTTCAGAGCTGGATTAACTTTAAGGAGTCCTAAAATAGCTCATGCAGCCATGCAAAGGACATGTTGGCTCCATATTTCAAAATTAATTCCTACTGGATACCTTCCAGGGCTGGATTTGTACCCTCAGGCATTTGTGGAATAGTGGTCAAAGGTAGCAGGGTTCTTTTAAAAGCCCTACTGCCATGACAAAGGGTAGTAGACTTGCCTTTTTAAAAACCATTTGTTTTTAAACTTCTGCAAAGACTCTCAAGTTCTATGGTAGTCAGGGATTTCAGGAGAAACTCTAAGCAGTAAAGAGCTAGTGGCAGACACAAGATATGAATATGAGAAAAGAAACTGGGCCAGAGTAAATCCATTTAGAGAATGTAAGAAGTTGAGACTAGACTGTCTCAACTGTTAGCTTGTTTTTTTGGTTTCAGTTGTGGAAGAAAAGGTTGGGGGAAATGATAAGATGCAAATAATTGGAGGCACGTACTTCCTTGAAAATTACGCTTTGAATTCTTTCTAAGCTGTTTTCCTTTTAGCCTGTTCTAAAGTCTGAGATTCTTTAGTTCTGAGAAGCTGAGCTCCTTGCAAGCATGTGGGTTGCAAAGAAGGAGATTCCTCTTCATGCATTCTTGTTTTTAGATTATGCCTTTTGTCTCTACTGTTAATCCCAATTTTGCAGAGTAGCAAAAGCTCAAAAACTGAAGTTAAAACCTCAGCTGCTGCCTACAGGGTTCTGAATGGTGACAGTGACAAGGTTTAATTTTTAGGGGCAGTTGGTATTTCTTTGTCAGCATGTGTTGATTTGTTTTGTCTAACGATGTATTTAAGAAAGCTCTGGTGGATTGAATTATGGAAGGGCTGTATGCAAAGGCCATAGGAATAGGAGGGCCTGTGCAGCCTTGTGCTTGTTTTGTGTCATGTGACCAGAAATGGGTGTCTAAAATTAGCCTTAGAGACGAGTCTTACAGTTCATTACTTTCCAAAGTGTTCTGAGAGTTTTTAATAGTGTCATTGGTTTTTATGTCTTCTGCTGAATTAGGGTAAACCGAAGTATGTTCTTAACTACTTCGCTAATGTGAAGACACTGTAAATTAAGTTGTAAAGTTTAGCATGGTGTGAAAGTGGTGATTTTTGAGGTCACTGAAACCTAACAGTAAAGAATATATACCTATCTAAAGTATTGCACATATTGCTGTAATACGTTACATGGTTTGTAGGCTGCCTTACAAGAGTTAAAGTCTAAGAAAGTAGAAGGAATCCTCTAAAATTGTGTCTTTTGTAGTGCTCAGAGGACATGCAAGCATTAGGCTTCTGCTGAAATAAGCTTGGTATTTGAGACAGATAAATGTTTTGGATGAGGGTTGAGCTCCAGGTATGGAAAAAAAAATTAAATAAATTCAACTGTGATTTGTAGCAAGATAAGAGTAGCACTTCTGAACCTACTAGAGAATCCTACACCATAGTTTTCTGAAATTAGTTTTAAATGGGAGTTCTTTTGTTTTTTTTTTAATTTGGGTTCTCTCTCTTTTCAGCTCCTAGTCCGTGCAGGTGCTAAATTGGATATTCAGGATAAAGATGGGGATACTCCTCTGCATGAAGCCCTGAGACACCACACCCTGTCACAGCTCCGCCAGCTCCAAGACATGCAAGATGTGGGCAAGGTAGATACTGCTTGGGAGCCATCAAAGAACACAGTAAATAAACCACATTTATTTATTCCTTTTTTTCCCCCTGTATCTTTGTCTCTTTGTCTAGTTTGTCTAGTTCTGTACTGTTGGACTGGTTTTTCGCAGCATAAGTTTATGTAGACATTCTGCATTAAACTGCAGTGTAGGCAGAAATCATATTGTTATATATGGCTTTTCACATGAAGTCCTTACCTTTGTTAAAAAAAAGAGGGTTATGTAGTTCAAAAATATTTCTACAAATCTGTCTTCTACAGTGAACATGTATGGCTGCCAAAAAAATCAAAGTAGCTTTTTTGGAAAGAGAATTAAACAGTATTACAGTACAGAATAAGACTGAAATAGTTTCCTGTGATTCAGCATCTTGCATGTCTTTATAGCTTTAATTGTTTAGTTGCTTCTATAACTTTCTGAAAGTATGTTCTGTTAGAATAAGGCATTCTTAATTTTGTACGTTTATTGATATATATATATTTTTGACAGAGTTCATTTCAGAAGTTGTGCTGCAGTAAGGAAATAGTCAAAAAGCCTCCAGGTAATAAAAGTCAGAATATTTTACTGAAAGAAAGAAACTCTCACACCCAAAAAGCTGTGTGAACCCCATATGCGAAGGTGAAGATTATAGTTTACCTGAGAGACAAAGGAGAAATAAAATTCTGGAGCAATTTGGATTGAGAAAAACAAACAATTTTTTCTTTAGATATTAAAGATGCACAACATAATGGTGGATCAGATCTACTGAGCCTTTGGTTACCAGTATAATATTTTTTCTAATTTCAGCTGAGGGTGATGTTTTTGCATTTCAGATACACACCAACTTTATTAAAAACCTCTATTCAAAACAATAATTCCACTGTACAATTTTTTTTCCAAATTGGTTACTTACTCTCACTGAAATACACTGGAATAAGTTTTGAAGGAGATTTAAAATATGACTAGCATGTGTAAGAAAATGCTGGTGTCCTTTTAAATGAGACAAGAAGAGCAGTTACAGCTCAGATGTTTGCATGATCTGAAATGGACTCTATGAGAGGTGGCCAGAATACTTGGTGTTCTTGTATTTAACTGTGAGATGAATGAAAGGGAGGTGAATTTTTTTTTCAGCATTTCATGAATTGGTTTCTCTGCCCAATCTTACTAATGGCATCCACAATGAAACTAGAGTTGTGTGTTGAGTTTTGAGGGTTTGAGCACAGGAAGTGGGGTTTCTTTCCATCACCTTTTTAACTTCTCTGTGGGGGGATTTTAGGTTTTAGAGAACTAAGTTTTATGTCTGGTTTCATTTGACAAGTTTCCTTAGTTTGAACCAAAAGTGTAATTTATTTTTTAATTTCTATTGAAGTAATAAGATAAAGGGAAACAAAGAAAAAAACTCCCTCATCATTGTATCTCTGATCACCTAAAAATGTTTTAAAGTTTTAAAAAATCATAATCAACCAATACCTCCTCTCCTTTATTAGCGTGATCAAACTACTGGTCATTTCTTTGCACTTTGTTTAGCTGCAGGGAAAATTTTTTGCCTAACTAACAAATTTGGGAGGTTTAAGTGGTGTGGAGAAGACAAGTTCCGTCAG
Source organism: Ifrita kowaldi (assembly GCA_013398055.1). NCBI lineage: Eukaryota > Metazoa > Chordata > Aves > Passeriformes > Cinclosomatidae > Ifrita > Ifrita kowaldi. Next base: position 670,563 of record VZRS01005154.1, on the reverse strand, counting down.
AGAGATGAAAACCTGCTTGTTTTTATTTTATATGTAAAAAATGGAGTAAATATACCTGGAAACGCTTTAAGATGATCAGCAAATCAAACTATCCTGAAAACATTTTGTGAAAAACAGCAAATGAGAACAATACCTATACCTGTCTACCTTTATTTAAATGAAAGCAAGGTAAAAATTCTATAAACTAGATTTTACCATTAAATAGTTTTAAATATTGAGCCACCTTTGGCCCAAAATTGAATATCAACAAAGACAGAATCAAAGCTGTGAAAATATGTGCAGGCATCTGGACCTTTAAAGCTATCCAAGGACACAGTGGTAATTTGTCTTGCATGGAATTGCAAATACAGGTGATGGATAATAGAAGATAAATAGGATTAATAATTTAGCCTGGGAATCAGTAAGGCTTTCTTTTAATAAATGCAATGACTTAAATTGAGGGTTTGTTTTGGGAGGTTCATTATTCTTCATTAATTCCTTTAAAGATTGGGAAGTATGTCAGATTTCATTAGGCTATGTGATAGCAATGCACCTCTATAAATATTCAGTATTTTAGAGCTCATTTTTGCTTGGCTAAGTTTTAATTAACTTTGGACTGCTGTCTTGGAGATTCCGACCTACTGAGACCTGTAGGGTGCCTCTTTGTAGTACATAGTACTTCAACAAATAATTATTTTTATTTTTTTGTTTCAGTTGAATAAACTGATAAAGAAAAATCTCACTTGCCAGATTTTAGGGCTTTTTTGTATTTGATCAAGTTGGTTGGACAGCAACTCATTGGAATTGTACCATTTATTTTTAGTTTGACCCCTGTTTAAAATATGAAACAAAACTTTTTACTGATAATCATTAACTTACTTCATAAATGGAACTATATGGAATGAATTCTTTAACATTGATTTTTTTTAGTAGTTCCTTCTGAATGCCAGCATCAGGCCTGTTGGAACAAGCTCCCCAGGGATGTGATCACAGCACCAAGCCTGCCAGAGTACAAGAAGCCTTTGGACAATGATATCAGGCACCTGGTGTGAATCTTGAGGCTGTCCTGTGCAGGGGCAGGAGTTGAACTTGATGGTGCTTGTGAATTCCTTCCAACTCAGGATATTTTATGTTATATCTAAAACATTTTTTGTCAGGTTTCTTCAGTTGATTTTTTGATAGACTATTTAAAATGCATGTGGTGAACACTCTTGTTAGTACACAAAGCCCAACTCATTTTAGGTACCACTCTGAAAAACATTTCATCCTCAAGTGCTATGAGCAGTGAACCCCATTTCTTTAAATAATTTTTAAGTTTTCCATGCAGCATGTTGTGGTGATTGTGCAGCTGATAGGAGGAGAAATTTTCTGAAGTATAGTCACCACCACCACAAAAAAGTAATTTGAATTGCTTTATTACAGATGCACTGTTCTGGCCTAGAGTACTTATTATCCTAAATAAATGTATTATTCCCTGGGTCATTTTGTGCAATTTATTTTAATATAGGTGTCTTTCTGACCCTTAAAATGCTTTTAAGTGATGCCACTGCCTAAATCCTAACTTAAGAGCAAGAAACTAATGGAAAGTGTTTACTGCTTCAAAGGTAGCTCACTAGTTACAATTACTTAGATGATATTTATATGGTTTTTGTGGATAACACTGGGGCTTCTCCCTCACTGGTGAATTGGCTGGGACTGGCCTGTGTTGATGCATTTCAGGGCTAGCCCCCTCCAGAGTTAGCTTGCTGCAGCCATACTGGGCACTAAGATATAATGGAGAGTATTTTGTGCATGAGGTGGTTTTGTGGTGTTCTCATTCTTTGTGCCTGAAAAGTTGCTGGCTTCCTGAGAAACGTCACAGGATGCAATGTTGTCCCAGTGTTTTCAAATTGTACAGCATGCAGAGGCATTTTAGGACCTAAGGTTTTTGTGACTAATGACAGTGACTGTTCCATGGTGACTCTGCCAGCCTTGGAGCAAATCAGTTTCACTGGGCGCTGTGCTGCCTTGGCTGGATTAATAACACGGTCCGAAGTACCAGGACTGAAGCTGGATAAAATCTCTGCTTTGCTTCAGCCAATGCTGTAATTGAAGTGCAGAAAAATGGTCTCAATTGATAAATGAAAATTTTCTGTTATCTGAACACCACAAAACAATTTGTTTCTGTGATTTACTGCTTTTCCTGTTATGAAGCCTTTGGAACTGTACTGTTCTTACCTAATCATAACAAAGAATGCAGGATGAGTATCTGAATTCATAAAGTAACCTTCAAGAGTCTTGTAGCCTCAGCAATACATATTGATATAAGAACTCCTAATTAAAAAACCCAAATGTATTGACTGAGGTTTAAAAAAATGCTTCCCTAGACAACTGGGTTTCCTTGAGTTGGAGCTGCCCTGGCTTTGCCAAAGCTCTTCCTTTGAATACAGTGTAGTGTTGTTTGGTGAGGGATTCTTAGTAATGCCGGCAGTTCTGTGTTATGTGTAGTCTGTTTTATACTTAATGCATTTTATCTGATCAAGCTTTAATACAAAAAGATGTTGGGAGCAGGCCCAGAATGCTCTGGAGTAGGGGAATCCTCTCCTTGCTGGGTTATGGTAGTGAGCCTTCTTAGAGTTTCTAGCTGACCCTGTGAAGCAGTAACACAAGGGTACAGTGACAGCTGTAAAAGGGCAAAGCAGCATTATGTGATTAGACAGGAGGGACAGTGTATGAGTGTTAATCTGACCAGGCTGAGGAAGACTGAAATTCAGTTACTTTCTTGGGCAGGTACTTTACTTGCTAGACTAAAAGTAGGGGTGCATTCATTTCTCTGCTCAGCTGTGTTTTCAGTCCAAGTGCGGTGGTAGCATTTTGTCTGAGCTCAGCAATTTGAGTATATTGAAGTGTGTTCTGAATACATCCACTGGAACTTTGCCCTTTACAGTGCTTGCATAGAAGGACAGCCACTTCACACGTGAGTATAGATGTGCAGGAGATTGAGTGCTTCAGTAGTTGAACTATTCCTTGCTGAATTTTAGCTCCGTAAAGGAAAGCTGAATATAGCTGACTCAGAATGAAGCAATTGTTTTGGTTTTAGTTCTAGAGACACTTCCTTGGGCTTACAGATTCATGCATATATGTGCATGTGTGCCTGTCAAATAGCTCTCCTTTAGCCAGACGATTCTTAACTGTTTAGAGAGTCTTTCTTGCTTATATAGTTGTTTTCTTTCAGTTAATAATGGGACTTGGCACTCAAGGAGCAGAGAAGAAGAGTGCTGCATCTATTGCCTGCTTCCTGGCAGCCAACGGGGCTGACCTCGGCATTCGTAACAAGAAGGGTCAGTCCCCTCTCGACCTCTGCCCTGATCCAAGTCTCTGCAAAGCCTTGGCTAAATGTCACAAAGAAAAAGTCAGGTTTGTATATTCATAAAATACGCACTTTCCAAACCCCTGCTTCCCGCAGATTAACTGATTTATTTAAAATGTTGTGCCTTTAATTAGCAACAGCTAATTAAAACATACAAGTTTGGGGGTTTGGTGGGGTGTTTTTGTGTGGGTTTTTTTGTTGGCTTTTTTTTTTTTTTGCTTCTTTATGTTTTTGTGATACATTGAATGCTATTCACAAATACATTAATTGAAACTTACCCAAGTCTTAGAGGACTTTCATGCATATTAATATGGGAAGGGGGAGAGTGGGAAGGTGGCAGTCTTCAGTAGAACTTCACAAGGTGGTTGGGGGAAAATCACTGGAAGAGTAACTAAGCGTTGCGAACAGGTTGACCTAGGAAGTTGTGAAATCTCTGTCTGTACAAGTTATAATGACTGAAATGGGCAAAGCCCGATATAACCTGGTTTGAATTCAGTGTTGATGCTGCTTTGAGAAGGTGACCTACTTAGTACCTGTTCATCTGAACAACTGTATGATTCTGTAAAAAGAGAACCAGGGGGTAGGTCTGATATCTTTAGGAATTATGATTTCAGTGAAATACCATGTTATCAGATCTCTGCAGTCCATCCAAGATGGTTCACCTTGCCCTAGTTGTGTTCCACCACTGTTGCCGTAAATGATTCTCATCCTTACTTCCTATATGGAAACCAAAACTGTACTTCTAAAATGTGACAAAGTGTGTCTGTTTTTATTGATGTTGCCCTGCTAAGGAGTAAGGTGCTTATTTCCTTTCGGAGTCTCTGTGTGTGTGTGTCCATGTGTCCCGGCCTCATGCCTCGGCTGTTCCTCTCGCCGCCCTTGGCGGGCGGGCGGGAGCGGCAGGAGGTGGGGCAGGCGCGCCCTCTGCGGGCGAGCGCAGCGCAGCGCGGAGCTCCGGCCCGGGGTCGGGCTCTGCCGGGCATGGGGACGGGCGAGGGAGGCCCAGCTGCTGCCTCTGCGCATCGGAACCACAGGGCATGTCTCTGTTAGTTAAGCAAGCTCTTAGGATGAAAGGGAGCGGCTTTTTACGCTCACGACACGCTATCCTGACTTGTGTGTCGTGTTTCTGTACAATGTTTTATCTGAGTTTGTGACCTTGCATTCCAGTGTCAACTGTACTTTTTGGAAAAGGTAGTTCAGATTGCTTTATGATCATACATTGATGCCCGAGTGCATAGGAGTATATGAGCAGCCAGCTGATGTGCATTCTAAACTGAAAGTGGGTTTTTTTAGTTCTTAAAAGTTTGACTGCAAGGTTTCTTTGTAGTGGCCAGGTTGGTTCCCGAAGTCCGTCTATGATCAACAATGATTCTGAAACCTTAGAAGAATGTATGGTGTGTTCAGACATGAAGAGAGATACTCTGTTTGGCCCTTGTGGCCACATTGCCACGTGTTCTTTGTGCTCACCACGGGTGAAAAAATGCCTCATCTGTAAAGAACAAGTTCAGTCTAGGACAAAGGTAAAAACTCTCTTTCTTTTTTTAAAGCAAAAGTGAAAAAGAAAAAGGAAAAAAGAGGTCAAGGAAATATACAGCTTATTTAATGTGGTTTTATGCCTTACACGTGTCTCACTGGATGGAATTAATTTTGCATCATAATGGTATCTTGCTCTTTTCTGTTTGCCTGTCATACCTACTTCTTCCTGCCTTGCAATGTCTTTATTGTTCAGGTCCTCAGAGTTCCTAATACAGTCACCTGAGGATGCTTTATTGAAATAGACTATTTCCCCCCTGCCATGGTATTCTTTTCTTCATGTTAAGATAAATTGCTGTTTTCTGAAGTATAATTTCCCTCGGTAATACCTAGTTCTTCTGAGTTCTTTTATTCCTTAGGGCTGCTTGGAAGATGATTTGGCTGTAAACTGAGTTAATATGTGCTAGTTTTTGTAGTTAATAATTACTTTCAGCTTTCACCTTCTCTTTGTTTGGAAACATGAGTTTCATTACACTGTCTTTTTTCTTCAGAGTATCAACCAGTCATGCCCTATTTTGGAGACCAAGGTTTCTCAAATGGTTACTCTCAAGTAGTTTGACTATATGGGTACATCCCCTTTGCTTTTCTGTTTGAGTACTGTTTTATTCCTTGTAATCACCAAGTCTAGTCCTGGTTTTTTTTTAGCTGAAAAAAAAATCTTGTTCTGCACTTGTTTTTATATTTGGCTTTGGTTTGGCTTTGGTTTTTTTTTTTGTTTGGTTTTTTTTTTTTTAGCTATTTGGGTTTGGGGTTTTTTGGGGTTTTTTTTTTGTTTGCTTTTTTTTTCTTTGGTTTGTTGGTTTTTTTAGGAAACAAAATTTTTTGTTTTTACTTTTTCCAAATATATTTGATTAGTCTGCTTCTGTGGCATGTTGGTTTTTTCCTCCCTCTCAGAGTAAATATAAGAATTGTAAATATAAACTTGTACTGGTTTTATTACTCGATTATTCTTCTTACGCCATTCACTATTCTGCACTGTGTATGTTCAAAAGCCAAATGTTAACGTATTGGGAGCTCCTTTTCTCCTGACTTTATAGTCAGTGAAAGGGTTCTGCCACCAGGTGATTTGGAGCAGCAAAGTGAGGGTTCTGCCCCTACTCATCCATTTAAAGAAGCTAATCTATGGAAATCAGCTTTCCCAGGTGACAGCTAAGCTTTGTGGATAACCTTCCTTTGATTTCTTTTGCTGAATTAGTTTGAGAGATTGGAATATCTGGTCAATACTTCAGTTATACTTTTCTGTATAAAAACTTAAAAATAATATCTGCAAGGCTAAGAAATGACTGAATCAGGACAACGGTTCTATGAACTGGAAGAGGTGGTCCAGGCCAGTATAAAAGGAATTGTGTGTGATGTCTATGATCATACTATACATGCCCCAACCCTGGCAGTGTTCAAGGCCAGGTTGGATGGGGCTCTGAGTAACATGGTCTAGTGGAAGGTGTTCCTGCCCGTGGCAAGGGTTGGAACTGGAGGATCTTTAAGGTCCTTTCCAACCCAAACCATTCAATGATTCCATGGTATGTACAGCTCTCACATTAAAGGACTTGAGAAACCCTAACCTAGAATGTTTAAAACATTTCTGTATAAGTTCTTTTAAGTGAATTTCATAGGATTGTAGAATGTTGGAAGGGGCCTTTAAAATCAGTCGTGTAACTGACATCTAATACCCTGCAATGAGCAGGGACATCTTCAACGAGATCAGGTTGCTCAGAGCCCTGTCCAGTCTGACCTTGAATATTTCCAGGGATGGGTCATCTACCACCACTCTGGGTAACCTGTTCCAGTGTTTCACTACCCTCACCATAAAAAATTTCTTTCTTATATCTAGTCCAAATTTGCCTTCTTTTAGTCTGAAACTATTACCCTCTGTACTACTGCAACGGGCCCAGCAAAAAAGTTTGTTCCCATCTTTCTTATAAGCCCCCTTGAAATACAGGAAGACTGTAATAACATCGCCCCATAGACCTCTCTTCTCCAGGCTGAACAGCCCTGATTTAGGTATGTGTGGTGGAATAAAGAAGGAGAAAAGATTACAGAAAAAGAAATGTATGCTGTCCTAACTGCTTCTGTGTGCCTGTTCTTGTACTGAATGTGTAAAAATTGCCGGCAAATATGTGTTCTTAAAAGTTAGTGTTATAACTCATTTAAGTTGCATTTTGAAGTGCTGAATTATTTGAAAAACCCCACTAGATAGAGATTCTTGAAGTCTACATGTCTTGCAAATTCATGTAGAGAGCAGGAGATAAATTTTACTCACATGTGTGTGTTGTTATTGACAGATTGAAGAATGTGTAGTGTGTTCAGACAAAAAGGCAGCAGTGCTCTTCCAGCCTTGTGGTCATATGTGTGCCTGTGAGAGTAAGTAACTGGACAAAACCTCTTTTTGAAGTAATCGTGAAACAGAACATTTTTTATCAGATTGCTAAAAGGTCATGAGTAATCTGATTTCAAGTTCAATTTACTTGGTAATCTAGTGTGATCATCAGAATTTTGGTATTATTTGTCATGCTGGTAATAATTGGAGGACAAAGTGGAGATTTTCAAAAACTTAGAAAGCATGTGCTCTTTCATCTCAATTATTTAACTGTGAGTAGGCTTGCTGACATTATAGAAGCCTACTGTATATCATTAACACTGTGGAAGTAATTAGAATTAATTTTGTTGTTTTGTTGCAGATTTTTGAGGGCACTGAGATATGCAAATAGTGTTATAAAAGAATGTTGTAAATAAATACTTGGTATGCTTCATTACTAATCTACAGATTTGCTCAAGGGCTGTATTTTCCCCCAAAAGTCACATCATATATCTTTGCAAAGAGCACCAGTCATGTTTCACTTTGATTTATCCTGTGTAGTGAAAAAATACATAGGAGATCTCCAGAAATTTTTTGGTTTTGAGTACATGAGGATGAGAATGCAGCTATCACCTTGTCTCCAGACGTTTCAGGGCTTTGTTGAAGGGTCATTTCCCTAGAGAAGGGCAGTCCTTTATTGATGAGGATCTACATCAGAGGGAAGGTAATCATTCCCATGAGTAACTGCTTACTTGCGAAAGAAGTCTGGTTTCTTCCTCTGTTCTGGCTGAGGCAGCTGACATCGAATCACTGACTGTAGTTATCCTGATCTGGCCTCTTTCACTGTCTGCAGTTGAAAGATGATGAGAGAAGTTTTTTTGAATCGTTTCCCAGGAAAGAAGACAACAAAAAGATTGATTACTGTGGTGAAGGATTTCAGCAGTGCAATACACATTACCAAGTCTAAGCTGTAACAAGGACAGCAAAAGGTTTAGCAGTTTTAGATGATTTCTTTCCAGATTTTTTTTCTGGACGTCTTGTTCGAGCAGGATGAGAGAGAGTCTTCAAGTTTGTGTATTTTATAGGACCCACTCTCTTGATTCACTGTAACCTTTTAGCATTTATGAGACAATAACTTGGCTTTTGTAGAAAAATAACAGCCCCCTTTCTAGGATTATATCAAAAGATGTTAATTTACTGTTAAGGGTAAAGAGCTGCACCTCTTTGCCCCTGGAGCATTAGGACAGTTAGTGAGATCCATTGTTTTAAAGGAAAAAGCAGATAGCCAGGACATTCTTGGAAGTTCTGGTCTCAAATGTGTGATTACCTTTTAACTTTGGTAATTCTTGTGGACTAGACATCCATTTGGAGAAAGAGGAATCTGTTCACTTGAAATATCTTAAAAAGAGATAGAGAATAGATCTACTTTGAATCCCAAACAGGGCATTGTCTAGGTGTGATTTGCAGAAAATTACGTGAAGATAAACTCAAGTAGTTCTTTGTATTGTAAGCATCTCTTAAGTCATTGCTGTATAGTTACTGTGAATAAACAAACTCATGGATATTAAAGAAGAAAAATGAAATTGATTTATTTCTGTGTCCCCTCAGATTGTGCAAGCTTGATGAAGAAATGTGTACAGTGTCGGGCAGTGGTTGAGCGAAGAGTGCCTTTCATAATGTGCTGCGGAGGGAAAGGTACAGAAGATACCAGTGATGATATTTGTGAGTGACTCCAGAGCCCATACTCTTTCACCTTCCTCCACCAACTTATTCTCATTCTCTTAAATGATCTAAATCTTTTTCTCCTTTCTGGAGAAAAGTTTAATGAAAACAGTGTTAACCCAGGTATCCATTTGCTGTTTGAACTACCTTCTGCATTGGTAGCAGCAAATGTAGTAACACCACCAGTCATTACACTGGAGAATTGCTTCCAGCATTCAGACTAGAATCCAAAACATGTGTGATGACTTGGCCACCTACTAATGCCCTAAGAAGTAAAAGCTGAAGATTGTCTGTAATTGTGCAGATGAGCAAACAAATGTTTTTTTTTTACCTCTGGAACTCTGAAGGAATGGTAAGTATTTTGCATCTAGGTATAAGCAACTTTCCTGACAGAATGTCCAGTTTTACATCTCCTGCTTTGACTAGTTTTTAAACTTCTTGTGACTTCTTTGAGTAATTTCTATGAATTATTTATATTTGCTCTGCGTGTATATATGTGATACACAGTATTTCAGTTGAGTTTATGGGAATTGGAATATTAGTTCATTCTTATAATAATGTTCTGAAATAGATAAATATAAGAATAATCATTAAAATCAGGTTTTCAATACTCAACACTGGAAATTGAAGACTTGACAATTTTTCTGTTTCATGCAGTAATATTGTTTCCCAGATTAGTCAAATATAGGAATATTAATCTGAGCTTGTTCATATTTTGAACAAACTACTTCCAAGACACTTGTGCAATTTTGAACACCAAAATCATCTCTGTAGATAAAAATTGATTTAAATGTGAAAGGATTTGGCTTTTTTGTCTTTAAACATGGGCAACAATATTTATGTCAGGAAATTCAGTGGCAAATAAGAATTCTGAGAACATTAAGGGACTACAGACATCATTATTATGGAAATACTTGTCAAAGAAGTGTTGCCACTAAACTCAAAGAAGGTCTTTGTTGAGCTGCAGTGATGGTGTAATGAATTTTATTAGATTATCAAAGATGTTTGACTACTATTATTTCAGATAGTTGAAAAATTGTAGCTGTGTCACTGGAAATAATTATTCCTGGTTCATTAGATTGCAGCATAATCACATGTCTTTATTTTCTTTATGTTAACAGCAAGTGGAAACATTCCAGTTTTGCAGAAAGACAAAGACAACACTAATGTCAATGCAGATGTACAGAAGCTGCAGCAACAGTTGCAAGACATCAAGGAACAGGTAAAAGTGCTGGATAAAAATTGTAAGGACTACTAAGCTGATAGAAAAAGCCAATGCATCCTCTATTATTTAAAGCAAAATGAATGTGGAAGTGCATCAGCTCTTGAATTTGAGTTAAAAGACCAGTATTTTTGTGTCATGTGGCTTGCATGTCCTCTGTGTACGGGGTTAAAAGAAAAAATTAAGTGGCCATGTTTGATAATCCATCAGTTAGAGCATGTGTGTTGATGTGACTAAAAAAGGATTCTCTGCCCAGTCAGTACATGCTCTGACTGTTTAGCTGACCTGAGTGTGTAGGAAACAGCAGAGGCTGTTTTCACAGAACAGTGATAAAAATAGATAATCTTCACTGTTCTGGACCTACCTTAATCTTGACTTGTCTTTTCATTAAGTGTCTTGGAACGATGGCTGACAGTTATCTGTCATATGAAGGGTGTAGTGAACACACTCTTCGAAACACTCTGTGACTGCAAAGTTAAAACTTTGTAATTACTGTACATGTAATTAGAATATTTGGAATTTAAATGTTAAGGTTTATCTTCTGTAGTTATGTATAGTGTTTGCAAGTCTTTCAGCAGTAAGGGATCTGGAGTATCTGACTATTGAATGAGCTTACTCTCTTAGGACCCTGATAATATGATTTTTTGCTTCCCTGTGTATAACACAACTGGAAGAAACTTGTCATAGGTACAGGAAATGGAGGTGTTCTAGGTTGCCTTTTCCTCTAGTAGGCTTCCAAGAGTCTTTAACACTTCAGTGAGGGCAGCATCACATCTAGTCCTGGTAGTTGCTGGTTTCAGCTGTTCATGTGCATGAAAGCAAGGGCTAGAACGTTTAGATTGCCAGTTTTAGGACCTGTGTCTCTGAATGCCTTAAATTTGAGAGCTGATATGTTCATTTCAATGTCTGTGAAGAGCTGTTCCTGTCATATGGTGACTGGGCCAGCACCCCAGTAATGAAAATTCAAACAGTTTCCTGTGTAGTTTTTATCTGTAAAGAACTTGGAGACTGAAAATTTTCATTAGAAAATGTATGTTTGTCTAGAAATTCCAGATGTTTCTGTCATCTCTGATGTCATGCATCTCCTCTTTAGCTTGTGCTTTACTTCCTGGCATTGAATGGAAAGAATAAGGTTATGTTTTTGGCACTTGAAATGATACCTGCAGAAGATGCAGATGCATGCTTAAATGCAAGTAATCTGTTTTCTTCAGATATATTTTTTCAGGGTACTTTAGTCGTTACAGAAGATTAGAGTTCTGTTTGGGTATGCTGATATTCTTATGTATAGGCACATGAAAAGAAAACTATGTTACAATTTTTCTCCTTGATTAGATGTGATGTCAGGGTTTTTTTGTCAGTTTTCCTTAGATGTTTTTTTATTCTCTATGATTTTGTCTAACCTTTGGGATTTGCTAGCCAGCAGCCAGAATTGTTCAGTGCCTCTGACTAGAAAGAGATGGTTCTGTTCATTCTTTGTGTGCCTCTTGGCGTGAGACTCTTGTGCTTTCTTTAGTGTCTTTTGTGCTTAGGCTTGTGACAGGGCAAGTTGTGTATCACACTTGTGAGTAGCAAGTTAGATTTGATTAAAATTGATCATCTCATCTTCTAAATTCGTGCTTGAAGTTATGCACAGCATTCCACTGTAATTGATTTGTGCTGTAACAGTTCAGTCTTTGTTCAATTGATATTTTTCTACTTAAAATTAATTTGTTCTCTTTCAGCAGGTATAAGCCTTTGTTTCAAGTCAAACCTTCAATGATAATCTAATATGTTAGTGCAGCAAGCTTTTAAAACTATTTCTGGTGCCAAGCAGAAGTGATGCTGATGTCAACAGAATCTCCCACATCTGATGACCACACCATTCTTCAGGGATTCCCTGAATGTGAACCCTTTTGACTGTAATTGCAATACCTTCACTCCATTTCATACATAATCGCCATCATCCATCTAATATCTTGTGTATGTTCCTTCACCATACTTACATCACTTTCTTCTTCCTTAAAAATAAATTTATTTTGTCACTGTGCACCTGTATATTGTTGTAAAAACTGCTTTTGATAGTGAGGAATTGATACTTCAAGCAGTTTAAAACACCTTGTTAGTGACAAAAAAATTATTTGAATTGTAAACCCAATTCTACTTAAGGTGCAATAAGCACTTTTCCACAGTACTTATCTGAAGAAGTTATTCTCATATGTAACAGGCATAGTGCCTTTTTGTACTATTTGTTTTCCTTCAAAAGATAGGAGTCAAATGTGTCAGGCAGGTAGAAAATGGGATTTCATGCAGAGAATGGTCTAACAAACTACTAGTACAGTAGTTACAGATATTGCTTATTTCTCACTCTGTATTTTCTACTGCCCAAATGGGACATAAGGCTTGCAGACAACTTTCTTTCACTGTAAAAGTACGTGTAAGATGGTGGTTTAAGTAAGGAATTCTCCTTCAGAGTTGGATTAAACTCAGTTATCTGGGCTTGTATCCCTCTGGGAAGCTGCTGAACTAATTGAGAAAAGCCTGTCAAAATAGAATTGTGTAGCAAATAGGAAGCTGCTTTTTCCTGCCAGCTGAGTTCTCCTAGTGTGTGAAGTAACTTGTTAAGATAGTATTGTATTAAGAAATGTAACAGATAATGTATTTTATATACTCTGCTTTTGTACTAAGCTAGAGAAATTGGGCAATTTTCTAATACTGCATCTCTATAAAATGAAAATTTTGATATTTCTGTACTTTACTGAATGAAACTCTTTGAAGTAATGGTGTTTCAACAGATTTTATTTTTTATTATTTCTGAATCCCTTAGTGGATGTTTTCATTTTTAAATGATGGTGCAGCATTTGGAGAGAAACAGACTCTTGTAACTTGAGTAATTCTGACATTACATTTAGACAGAAAAGCAAATAATTAGCTAAAACATAGAATAACGACTACACACTGGGGATTTTCCTGAAGATAAGATTGGTGTTTGCTTTGTCAGTCCTTTGTGAAAGGTCATCATGCCAATGCTGTCAGGTTAAAGATACTTGTCACACAGCTGTATATTCATTGCATTGGAAAGAGCTGTTCCACTGATGTCTGAAGTCTGTGAGTTACTGAAGGAAGAATACTCTAAGGGTCCCACTGATGTGTGGGATGTGAAGGTGGTGACTTAGTGTGAATGGAAAAATGAGCAGGACTGACATACAGTCTTCTGTAAATTTTTAGTTTGAGAATGTTTTGTTACAGTACTATGGAAATTCTGTCAAAGCTGGAGCACACCCCCCCTTCAGGGTTATTTTTAAACATAAATTGACTTAAGATTTTACCTGGAAGTTTTATTTTCCTGCTAGTACATTATACTAGTATCCTGGAGATTAAAATAGTAACTTGGCCAGATTCCATGCCAATTTAAACTCTTAAGCAGAATTATGGTGAATTTTTTTGGTCTTCAATTAAGCTATCTACCCTAGGAAGTAATACCTTTTGATTTAATAGAATATGTGCTTTAGGGTTATTCTGGATAGGGTACCTTGGTATGGTTTCTCTCTTATGCAATGAACAAATTGAAATAAATCCCCAATGATGAGTACAAAAACAAGTCACAGGTGCAAGATGGTGATAAAATGAATTTTTATTTGAAATATGAGCCTTGTCAGTATTTTGTATTATGTATGAAATCAACATTTATAATTGTTAAATATATGTGGTATGTCTCAGATCTGAGGACATCTTAGATTTGATTTGATCTACTATGGAATGGTCTTAACAATTTTCATCTGTTGTAACATCTATTCATTTACTAACATTTGATAAACTGTTATAAATGAAATCTAATATGGCTGCAATATGTTTATGGTGAAGGAACATGCCTTATGAAAACTTCAATTTCTGCCCATGACAAAAGATGGACATTGTTCCTTAGTGGCTTGGTACAAAATTAATTTTGCCATTGAAGAACTTAAAAAGATCTTTTTTGGGCATTGGCTATCACTTTACATTCAGCAATTAAAACTGATTTTAAAAGTTTGCTGTGCTGCTGTTATGAGTTAAGGTTACAGATTTACTAAACTGTTCTTTGTTTGAAACTTGAGGTGTTCTTTTGTTTGAAAATCTAGATCACTTCCACAAACAAAGTACTAAATTTTTACATATCATATTGATTATGCAACATATTTTTTCCTTCTGTGGGTGTTGAGTGCTTGGTGTTTAGAGGTAAGTATATGAATGGCTAGAATGGCCTGAGAATAAATTTGTAAATCATTACCCAAGCATTGCATACATCAAGCTGTTTGTGTTTTGTTCCCTGGAATATTACATGACATAAAGGAGAATATTTCTGAAGAATATTTTAATGTTGCAAACTTGGGTAATGATATTGAAAATATGATGTCAGCCTAAGACTAGAATGCCTTAATTAAAGGAAACATATTTAGAAAAAATCTACATAGTTTTGTGTCATGATGGAGTAGGAAAAGCCCATATATTGTAAGTCAATGTGGAGTAAAAAATAAACCCCAGTTTAGCTTAGTGGCTGGGTTATGCAATGGCAGTTATCTGCGATGCTTAGGATGATGCATTTGTTGTTAAATTTCAGCAGTTCATGTGTTGCATATTCAGTACTGTCTAACAACTCCCACTGACTGTGTAACCTGTCCAAATCTTTTCCAGACCATGTGTCCTGTGTGTTTGGACCGCCTGAAGAACATGATCTTTCTGTGTGGCCATGGAACGTGTCAGCTGTGCGGGGATCGCATGAGCGAGTGCCCCATATGCCGCAAGGCAATCGAACGGAGGATCCTTCTGTATTGAACAGGGGCCGCTGTCTTTTGCTAGGTTGTGAAAGAGTAAGGACATGTTGATGGTTCTAAATCTCTCGAAGTTTGAAAGGCAGTAAAGGGTCCTAATGAAAACATTTCTAATACTGTAGCACAGGTTCATTACATAGTAATTGTTTCAGGACTGTGAACGCACCAAATAAAAGAAACAGTATTTGAACAGCTTGTAGCTTTACTCTTAAAAAACATCTAAGCCTAATGCTAATTTAAAGCAGTCTTTGTTTCATTTTCTTTCTGTCTTCTTCTTCCCCTTAAAGTTTAAAGGGACAATCTTATTTTGGTTTTGTTCATGTGTATCATGTATGTATCAGATGTCAAGTGATGTAAGGGAATTTTTTTTTTTTTTATATTGTCAGTTACTACCGAACATAAATATTTAGGATTTTTTTTGCTTTAGGCTTTTCTGGAGAGTGTCAACATTTCCTGTGATGCTTCTGATTCACAGTAATTTCTGTCTTGAAATACACAGTCATGAAAAATCTATACAAAATATATACATAGTAGTAATAAATATACTATTCCCATAAGGTCAGGCCTCAGAATACAATGTTAAGGTATTTCTGACTTTGTCATGCCCTTTGTTCCTGAGGATGGGTTGTGTAGGAAACAGGGAAAGGAAAAATCTGTTTTAGAAACTTTATGTTCCCAAAACTGCACTTTAGTCTAACAGGTTCGAGCTAAGTAACTTAAATAGTGGGTTTCATAATTCTGCTAATTACTTGACTTTGCATGGAATTGCTTTTAACTTGAGTGGAAAGGAGAACATTTGAGCAGTGGGTCAGTTATCCCTTTCTGATGAGTGAATTTGATCAGTTATGGAGAAACTTATATGTGCAGAGCCATTTAAAAATTGTGGGTCTGTGAATTCAGAAAAAAAAAAGAGATTCTGCAAGATTTCCTTTCTTTTTAATTGAGTTTTATTGTCTCCAGGCAAACAGTGTCAACAGCAAAAGAGAATATTTAATATTGATTATTCATCTAAGTGGGGTGTTAATACCAGAACTTACATTGCTGACAGAACAGTGAATTTTGTGAGCTGTGCCTAGTTGAGCTGAATTTGGCTGAAGGAGTTTGCTGTCACTGATGTGATAAAAAACTGCTCCTGTCCCTCAAAATAAATGCTACTGTCAGGAACTGCAAACTATTAACATTTTGAAAAGAAAAGCATCCTTTTTGGTGGTAGAAAATAGCTGATTTAAGGATCTCTTGTAGCTAAAAGGAATCTGTGCTTACTCCTGAGTGATTCAACAGTTTTCTGAGTGCATAGTTCATGTAGCCCTTTGCCATTGTGCAGACTTCATTTGGACGTGCTCTTGCAGAACAATAAAGAAATCCATGCTGAAGTCACTTAGGTGCCTTACTAGCAGCTAAGACGAATTTATCATTGAATTCTCATTGCATATGTCAAAAATGTGGACAAAAGGATAGTTCAGGGAAAGATCCAAGTAAGGATAAAGATATAATTGTGGTCTTCTCAGATAAATCAGTCTGTCTTCTGAAGCTTATGTTGATATGCCTGAATTGTGCAAACATTGGCAAACGTCTCAGAAGACTATTACTAATAAACTGTAAAGATAGACAAACCTTTAAGCAATAACATTTAAACACTGCATAAAGTTTTCCAGGAAACAAGTACAGTGATATATTGGAAAAGTGTATGTAGAGTGGCTTTTTAACACCATGAAGTGATGTAATACACAGCCTTACAATAGCCATCTTTAATCCTCATCCAGCATTCCAAATGTTCCTCATTATTTTCAGTGTTTTTTCATTGGACACAATCACAATCTGGAGTCACTGTAGTAGTCTGTTTTATTTTGTGTACGAGTGGTTATCTGTTCTCAGATAATCTGCATCTGTATTCTTGGCCAAATGAAGTAGCCTTCCTTTTTTTTTCTTCTTGGTTCTTATTCTAAAATACCAAGATTTCAAGGAATTTTGGAAAGTTTTTGATGTAAGGCCTTTTTTCAGTTCAGCATTTTGTTATCTCCACTTGAACTCCACGTGCATCTGAGTGTTCATTGCAATTTTCATTTGGCCAATATGCACATCACTAAGGTTTTTGGTTTGGTTTCTTGGGGTTTTTTTTTTTTGGTAGCATTTTTTACAGCTGAATTTTCTATAGTAGGCTTCAGTTTCTTGTCAGGCTTCTCCTGGAAATACTTCTATAGTAGGATGTGCTATTTGATGATCCATTTTGAGTTTTAGCCTGTCATGCATCAGATTTGTACCTTGGTTTCCTCTGGCATACATATTTTGTCCTCTTAATTCCTTAAGGGGACCTCTGCAAACTTGTCAGCACAGATGCAGGGTGGATCTCTTCTTGATAATGCAACTCAAAACTGAAACCTCAATATAGCAGTTTGCATTTTCTGAATTCTTTTTTGCTGGAACAAGCCAGATTTACTTGAAAGTATTCCACCTTAGCATCAGTTGAATAATTCAGCTGAGTTAGGACAGATCTGAAGCATCCTGGGTAGGAAACTGGAGTTGAGTGTTAAGTATTCCTAGTCTGCAGGAGGCACATATTTGTAGCATAGATAGGTAAGTGCTGTGTTAGGCTTGTCCTTTCAAACAGAGAAGATGCAAGTTACTGTTTAACACCCTCAGTACTTGAATGCCATCACAGTCCTATGGAAACAATGACTAAAGGCATTGCTGTAGGAGCAGCTTTAGTCTCCTGTACTGCAATCACAGCAGATGTATGTGACTGCATAGGAGTTGGTGATTGGACTCATTCAGCAGGGTTGTGTGGCAGTTGAAATTGAAGTATGTCAGCTTGATGCTATTTCAGTGCCAAGAAAAACAACTGAATTACAGAAAAACTAGAAAAGCTAACCAAGATGCCTGAATTATTTATATAGATCTCTTATTGGCAGGTAGAAGAGCTGTATCTTGTCTGGAGATGGCGATACAGTTTGCCTTTCAAAAAACTTAATGAGGAAAAATGTTTGCAAATCCAGTATCATTTATGGAAATAGATATTTATATTCAGACCTTCTCTTTGCCTTCAGATATAGGAGGTGAACTAGTGTTGAGGAACCCAGTAAGCTCATTCACTTTATTCTGTTGTTATCTGTGCAATGTGCACAGATGGCAAATGTTTAATTAGATAGCACATATTTGAAGGATAAGAAGTTCACTTGAAAGCCAAAGGGGATCATAACAAGTAGTAGAGTTGAGGAAATATCACTGTGCATCTGTCTTCAGAAAAAGATTAAAGTCTAAATTTCACCTGAGCAAAGTGAAAATTAGAAAAATCAGTACAGCGTTTATCTCCAATTTACTGTAAAATCATAGAATGTAAGGCTCGTAAGGTTTGCTATGTCTATCCCCCAGCATTTAATAGCAATTTTGAAATTAAATGGAATGAAATATCTCCATTCGTTTCTTGAAACAAGTAACAAGACACCTAAAAATATGTTTTATTCAGTGTGAGGTATGCTCAGATGTTTAAGTAAAATACTTTCTTTTCCATTCATTAAGAGACATAAACAGTCATATCACTACACAGTGATTGAAAGTGTGAAGACAACCTAAGAGGTTAACAGAATAAGCTTAATAGCTGTGGATTGTTAACTTTTGTATAACTATGTTTGACCTTTTCTTCCCCCCAAGAACTTGTGTCATCACTTATTGTGGCCCAAGCTCATATGGCACTTCTCAAAATCTGGACTGTTGTTACCTACTTTCCATTTGCTGGATTACTGTGTATTTGTATGTTGGGGTTTGGAGAAATCCCTTTTTCCTGAAGTGGATACTGAAAACTACACCAGTGAGATAGTAAGCAAGTCACTTTGTAAATGTGAAAATTTGATTAGAAGGTGATGTTCTTAACTTGGACTGGGTGAGGATATAGCAGATTTGCACAAGTACTTGTGCCTTGTTAGCATAGTCTTACAATTGGTATATTAGCTTCTTTTAAAGGCATGAAATGGTCTTTTGAAAATAATTAAGTACTTATTGTGTAGATATTTTCTAGAGATGAAGGTTTATGTATGTGTAATTATTTTTAGCAGTATTAATTGCAGTTAGTGTAAACACTAAATTGTTTGAAGAAGCTGCTTTCAGCTAGTGATCTGAGCTTCCTCTACAAAACTAATTGTCAGAAATTTAATTTTACTCTTCCAGTAGCAGCTGGTGAACCGAAGAGCCTATCCTGTTCTTTGTGCTGCATGGGTCAAGTTTTCACTTAAAAAAACCAAACCCCAACAACACTACAGTCTAACCTTTAGCAGTGCTACCTCCTTTCTGTCAAAGTGCTGAATTCTTCTCTAGCTGTTCTTTGTCTTTGGGAAGGGATGGGGAATGCATCAGTTTTCTTTTGCTTCATCAGTTTTGATGTCTGAATACATTGGGAAGTTTTTTTACTCTATAAAATTACTGTGTAAATTGCGTACAACAGCAGTGTGTGGTTTTTGACAAAATACATTGTATGCCTGTCTTGTATAAGTTGCTGGAATTCATACTGTTGTCTTTTTGTGTATTTCATAATTTGTTTGTGTTGACAAAGCTAAACTGTTGTCTGCAGAAGCTTTAGTATGTGCCATTTTTATAGCTAAGCCTGTGGTAAATACGCAAGTTCTGACTCAGGGCTTTTTAACAACTTAAACACATTCACAATATTCTTCAGCACATCTTGGAGAATACTAGAGATTTAATGACTGCACAGTGCCTTGATGGAACTATTGAATGGGCAGCAGCCATAGGGTCTTCACAGAATGCAAGTATCTTTTGAATCCAGTTAGTGAGTTGATGTTAATATAATTGTAATGTCCCAGGCCTGGATTTATAAGCTTGTACATACTTTCTGTAAAGGAAAATTGGCAAATTTAGGTATTGTTAAGCTTTCTGAAAGCTGTTTAATTGTTGCACTGGTCATGAAGGTCTGAAGGGCATAATACTGAAATTTACAGAAGCAGCTTTTGTGTCAAAGACAGCTGAGAAAATTTTCTGTATGTGACATTTTTATTGTGAGGGAGAGGTCTTTGTATAAACATGTAAAAGTACCTGCGTTACTCTGATCTAGGAGATCTTTTGTAAGTGAGAGAGAAATAACCAACAACAAATCAGTATGTTTGCATGCCATTTCATAGTTAGAAAACTTTGTCTCATTTTGAGCTTCTAGGAAATACTTAATTTGTCCCAACCTTGGTGTCTTTATGAATGCAAACTATTCATGTTAGAAAACAGGTTTTACTGAATCACACAAACATTTTTGCTTTTGTTAAAACTGACTTTGTATTTTCAGTAAAATGTAGATTTTGATTTGACTGTTTATTGGAGAAATTTAAGGTTGCCTGTGTGAATGTAGTGTATTTCTGTATGCAGATAGCATTATATAATTGCTTACTTTAAAACTGCTTAGCAAGGTCTAAGCTTTTCAAAGGAAATGCTGATGTACTGTATGGTTGGTAAAACTTGTCATATAAGATGTATACTGACTTTTTCAAGAGCTTTGATTTAAAAGTATAATTGGACTGAATTAATACTGATTTTTTGCACACAGCATTGGAAAAGGGGTGGTGGCTCATTTGTCTTCCTCCTTCTTAGTTGTAATGATGTTAGATGTCACCATGGAATTAGAAAATTGTATACCTGAAAAAATATTTGCAAACTCGGTTACTTGTTGGCATACATTGTTTAAAAGTGCACCAGACTTTATTGAGAAAGTTTGCAGTCCAAAGTTCTTAAAAACCTGGTTCTTTTATAGTATGTTCCTGAAGAATGAGCTTGTGGAAGCATCAGAAGTGCTATGTGCCTTTGAATCTCCAAGGTACTCAAACATTGTTAAAGCAGCACAGTAGAAGTTTGAAGGGTGGATTATGTTGATTTAAAAAAGGTTGATTTAAAATGATCTCTGGATTATGTGCAAATTTTCCTGTAAATATGCAGTTCATAGTACTGTTCTACTGACCAGAGTTGCTGTTAAGTGTATGTTAGACTCTGTGTTTACTTGTAATTGAATGGCCTTTACAGATCTGGCTACATGAATGTGATCATTTAAACATCTCCTGCCAGATACAGTAACTTCCATATTCTGAGACAACAGATGCTGCATCATAGTTTGTACTTTTAGGATTCAATTTAATGGATGCATTTGTAAAAAAAAAAAAAAGTCTATGTAATCAAAGGCAACAAAACCAACCAGACTTATATGGCTTAGTGTTTTTATTTGTCTTAGTGTACAGGTGAAAAAAGGAACTGACAGAATAAAAAGTTTGTTGCTCTCTTTCTCAGTTTCTTTTCGTTTTTCAAGTTTCTTCAGCCTTGGTTTATATGACAGGTCTGTATGAAAGCAGTATTTTCAAATACTTTTGAAAAAACTTTATTGTAAAATAATTGATGCAAATTGTTGAAATCCATTTGAAGAAGCCTCTTGTTCATTGCTGTGGGATTTATAAGCTGTTCACGTATTTCTCTATACATGTTCATCGAGCGTGATGGGAGCAGTGTTGGCATTGGTTCAAGACTTGATCTCTGTGATCTCAGGTGTTTCAGCTGCTGCTGTTGATTGCAGTGAAAGCTGCAGGTTTTGCTGGTGTTTGGTATTGATGGGTTTAGATTTTGAGAAGGCTAATTCATACAGTACAATATAAATATATTGTTAATTGTATTTTACTGCTAAATATTATTATAAATTATAATAACTTTATAATAGAAATACTGTGTAATGCAGTTAATTTCTGTATAATGCACTTTGCTGTTCTCTTTCCAGCTATGTCCCACATACAGTCATTGTTTTTGATGGCGATGGTGAAAGTGCATGGAGATTTTGTTTGGATTTGACATGAATTAAATGCAGAGGGTGGTTCTTCATGGGTGTACTCTGTTTCATTTAGGGAGTAAAGATTAGCAGTAGTATTGGAATAAAAAGCATTAGCCTTCCTTTTCAGACTTGGTTTTCCACCATAAGGAAAGGAAATATAAGTTGTCAGAAGCAAAATCGTTGAAGTTCTTGTTGTGCTTTGTGCAGCCCTGCTCATGACAGTGACATGCATTGGAAAACTTTTACTTTCAAGAATGAATCATATCAGCTTTTTTTGATACTTATGGAAAGGTTTAGGCTGGAAAATACTTCAGGGTTTTAAATAGTTTGTTCCCTTTTCAGCAGAGTAGTATGTCCTTGCTTTCCAGGAGAGATAGTAGGGTGGGGTTTTTTTGCAATCTTAAGGGATTGATGCTATGATGGATTAAAATATCTTAAATTACATTAAAAGTCAAGAACTGTGCCAACTGGCAGTGTATAAACTTCAGTCTTTAACAATGCAAGACTTTGGGAAAGTCAGTGGAATATCTGTTTTCATTAGGATTTGTTGATGCTTACTTGATGTTTACTACACTGCCTTAGAGAAGCTAATAAACCTTAATTTCTGCAAAACTGCCTAAAATTGTGAAAATACACTTGGGAGACTATAGCGACCTCTTGCAACACTGTAACACCATTTCACTTAATTTTCCTTAAAAATGTATCTGTGGGAGGTAGGGAGACAACTTAATTCTGAGCTGATTTCCCTGCTGACGCTTGAGCATCCTAAAGTGTGTGAGTATTTCTCCCACAAGGGGTCAGTAGCACCCTCCATTTGGCACAAGTTTTTATTACAATATAAGCAGAAAGCAAACAAGGGATAAGGATAATGATGATTGCATTAATAGGTGGGTGGACCAGACCTCTCTTGTCTCCTTCTTCAAGCAGGCTAAGTATAATTAGGTTATTTGCTGACTTCAGTAAGCACCATATTCTATCCTCTGACTCTCATGTGACATGAACATTGCTACTATTGATTAGGGCAAAGTTCCAGTGGAGTGTTTGCCTTTAGCTCTAGTTGAAAGTATTCATTTAGTCAAGCTTTTTTTCAAAAGCATGCAGTTGGAGCAAATAAACTATGTGAGAGAGCTCGTCCAGTGGTAAGGGGAAAAAAATTCTTGTATGAGTGTCCCATGTATTCTTAATGATAACTACAGTCTCCCTAGATGGCTGGAGCTGATTAATATTTTCCATTCTGTAGTAACACAGCTTATAGTTAAATATACTTTGAAGCCCATCAGGCTGCTTAGTGGAAGGAATGTCCAGCTTCTCAAGGCTTCCCTGAGTATGCAAGTTACTTGAAGGCCAGAAGCTGGAAGTAACTCATAATCTTTCTGCCAAGAGGCTGAACAGACCAGAGAGCTATTCCTTCAACAAAAATTTCCAGCCCTTGTAGCAAAGTCATGTTTCACGATTAGGAACCTTGAGATGGTCAATGTCATTCAGGTACAGGTTCTTACATGTGTTGAATTTAGCAAGGGGCCTTCCTTACCTTTGTGTTTGCAACTCTTGTTATTCTCTCTGTCACATCTGTTGTGGTTTTTGTGTTTCATGTCCTCAGTGCTTCTGTCCCCGCTATGCAAACCCTCCATTTCAATTCTTTCTCTGTCTGTATTTTTGGTAGCAGAACTGTGTCCCTTCCTTCTTGTATGTCCCTTCTGAATGTCCTCCTGTTTTCCTTTATACTTGAGGTTGGCTTAAACATAGTGAGGCCCTGTTCTCAGGTCCCTAACTCCAGGAGGAATTCCTGAATTTGGTCTTGACATAATTTCACATTAACTTATTGACATCCCTTATTTCTCTGCATTGGTGACATAAGAAAGAGTTTTGGCTACCACCTGAAGAAAAGATGGGGGCACTTCTTTTGGTCTAGTTACCTCTGATCTCAACTATATGAGGAAATTCAGAAACAAGTAAATGTTTCAAGGTTATTTGGTTTTGGTGGTGTCTTTTTGTCCTATAGGCCACCTGTAATTTTCATTCTTCCTGGATCCTGGGTTCAGTTTTTGGTGACAGCTTAAGGGTTTCTTTTCAAAGAAACTTAAAAACAACTAGAAGACAGAAGCTTCCATCTAGAGCGTCTGGTGCATTTAGGTTGCCTGGAGGAAGTTCAGTAGGATTGCTTGCAAAGAGGAGGGGTCTGATTTTGGACTTCTTGCTGCCTCCATAAAGCATTAGGAGAAAAATTCCACCTCTTTGAATAAAGTAGATCTGAAACCACGTTCCAAGTAATACTTTTCTACTAAGATTTCACAGCCTCTACTGTGTATATACCTTACAGTTGTAAGGTATTATGATATTCTGTATGAAAGGTGTATACAATTAATAGCAGTTACACAGCATTTATTTCCCAATGGCCATAGATTGTTGGCTTTGAAATAAAATACTATTATTCTTCCTCTTTTCTTCTTCTGTGATGAGACCTGTAAAATAAAGATTACTTCAGGTTTATCTAGACAAGGCTGCTTTTCCTAACATAAACCTGTAGTTCAGCTGTTTGGGATATAGCCATACAATTCAAAGCATCATGCTCAAGTTTTTTGACTGTTTTCCTGATCTGTAGCACATGGCACTTAAAACACCTGATTTATATTGATCTTGGGTTTTGGTCAGGTGATTCTGATTGTATGTAAGGCTGAGGAAGTGTTCATATCGTTGTTGTCCTCTGAAGCTGCACTCTCCCACCATTTCATGTGGAGGACGTAGGGTCTGGAAGCACCACACTTTTTTGTTGAGATAGAAAATGTGTTAAGAGTAAGGGCATGGGGAAACCAAAAGCTAAAATACAGTCATAGACCTAGTTCTTCTGGAGTTCGTGAGGTGAGAAACTCAGGTGGCAAATTTGACTGAGGGAAGAGTGATCTACTAAAACTGAGTTTTAAATTCTTCTGTACCCTCTCTGGAGAGCTTGTAGCATGGATACATTGAGTCCTGCTGTAACCCTGCCATGTCCTGCATGTCCCACCACCCTGGATAGGTCCCTCCACACCAAATCTCCCTGGAGTAATATGTCTTCTACTGAAATTATTCCACACATGGAGAAGAAAGGTGTGGGAGTTACAAGCCAGTCCCTGATGCAAAAGTTGTGGATCTGCTGTTCTGTTTAACACAGCTCTCTTCCCGTGGCACACACAGACGATGTAAAGAAGTAAGTGGTCTTGACTCTGATTTACAGTGAACTGTGGCTATCTGCACCCAGGCAGCAGCATAAAGGAGCTGCTGCAAATCAACTGCCCAGTAATGAGCTGTGTGACGTGCTTGCCCTGCAGCAAGCAGAAGTTGGGAGCCACTTATGCTTTTAAAGTGTTGCAGCCAAGTAGGGTTGAGTGGGCCAAGCCCTCTGGGCATCTACTTATCCTGAGCTGACATTGCTTTATTGGTAAGTGGCTTGGAAGTGAATTAGATTTGAAAAGCGTATCTTCATTAACAAGATTGGGATACCAGACATTTAATTTTAGGCTTTATCTGCTGTGCTGAATCAAACAGTGACACCAAGACTTGGCAAGCAGTTGTTGAGCAGTCCAGGAAAGGTTAGTCATTGGCTTTTGTAGGAGTTTCTCAACTTTGAGGACGTAGTCAAACAGTCCTCAGGAAAGAAAAAAAGCATCCAGCAGAAGTGTTTCAGAAGAGTTATCCTTTTTGTTGGTTGGTTGGTTGGCTTTTGATTTTTTTTCTTTTTTTTTTATTCTCACCCTCTACTGGATGGGAGCTGTGGCTGGTTTTTCATTTCTCTTGCCAGTTTTCATTTAGCCAAAAATGCTGCCATAATTGCTACTTGCCATCTGGGTTCACCAAAATCAAATACATATCCCATGTGTCTGTTCCTGACCACCACGCTACCTCTCCTCAGAACATCCTTCCAAGGGGATGAGTGTGCACTTGTGGGTTATAGGAGAGCTAGTGTTATCCTCTGTAACTTTCCGGGGCAAGGAAAGGAAGTTAATGTTGATTTGGTCTGATCTTTTTTCTTTCTGACCATCTTCAATTATAAAATGTTGGGATGCCATTTTTCCACATGGCATTTAATTTTGAGAGGAAGTCAGTGGGGGCATTATAGCTGTGCCTGGAATTCTTGGATTTGGCCCATCCTTTCCTACAAAATTAGGCCTGTTGGCCTAAAACAGGTTGTTTTATGAGGTACAGGTATTTAAACATTAATCTAGCCAGCTCTGCTCACAGGAATGTTAATAGAGATGGCTTGGAACTGGCAGGTTTTTCTAGGGAAGATATGGAAGTGCTTAGCACATCCTAGGTTAAGCTCTTCCCTGTCACAACTCAATGCTAAATGCTGTGTGACCTGCAGTGTCTGAAGGGTAGATACAGCTTAAGGCATCTTCGTGGCACAATGCTTTGTCCATAGGAGCTTGCAGTAGGAGCAGAAGTGCACTGCATCCATGATAACATAATATTTTTCATGAGTTGCCACAGTTGGTTTTTCTAGAAGGGTAGATGGCCTGAGACGAGGTCAGTAGGTACCCCAGGGAACCTGGACATAGAGCATTGGATGGTGCTTGGTGCTCTTAGCCCAAAACTCTAGACCAAGTTTGCTTGTGTATCTGTGGATTGGCTGTCAGTGAATGAGAAACAAGAGAATCTATAAGGCACCAACTTTCCATGTTTTAGTGAAAAGTGTCCTTCCCTGTGCTTTATTAATTTGCTTCCTCCTGATATAGAAGGAACAAAGGAAGCTAACAAGCCTAGCTTGTTTTGCTGCAAGCTGTGTATATGCAGCATTGAACATTTCCTTAGATAGCTTTGAATGTGGACAGGCAAAAAAAAGGGGGGGGCAGAGGTGGGGAGGACAGAGAGGTCTTTAATGATGTGTTACATTATTGATGGAATTTCTAACCCAGAGGAGAGCTGCCTGCCTCGGAGCTGTGGGCAGTGTTACCCACAGTAACTGCTTGCTTCTGCATAGTTCATTTTTGTTTTATTGTTCAGGAAAGATAAAGTGATATCTCTGCTAAGCATGGTGGCTGGCTGGGAAGAGCAGCCTGGTTCTGCTGAGCACAGCTGCCAAAACTGGAGCAAGCCAAGGGAGAGCGGTTCTTTTGTCAGGGACAGAAATGTGGTCTGACACAGCTTTCTTATCAAAGGGAAGGATTTTTCACTTCAGGAGGAAGTTTGGCTGGGAAGGCATTGGATAACTTTTTTTTTTCAGCTCTGCGGGAAGTCCTGTATAAATGTGTTTTCCATGAATGTAATAGTTCTGCTTCTGACTCTCTGGAGAGAACATTAGTGGCTGTATATGAGGGAAATAACACAAGGGTGACTAAAATATTTTTCATCTGAGTTAAGTCAGCAAACACACCTTACATGCTCACAGCCAGGAGCCATTTGCTCTTGGCTCGTGCCATGGTAGGCAAAAAGTTGTTCTCTTTTTTTTTCTAAGTATTTCTGAAATTTCCCTTGATCTGTTCCAAGCCATCATGTTGTAGTTAAATTAAAACTTAGCCTTTTCTTCTGGTAAATACCTTGTGTAACATGAGCGATTTGTTTGTGTTTCAGCTTAAACTTGGATAATTTTGTTTAAACATTAAGAACCTATGTGTATTATAGAGAAGTTTCTCTAATACCATTGAAGAAACAAATTGTCCTCTAACTGAGGCCATTAGATTGTGGTGTGTTAGATTTGGTTTCCGTGGTTCTCCTGTGAGTCTTTACACAAGTCACTTGGTTTTGTGTTTCCTCTCTTCCTCAAGTGTGAAATGAGAAATTACTGCTTGGGGATATGAAAAGAAATCTGCTGGTGTATGCAGGGAATCCTACAACAGCCTTAATGAGTTCCTGAGTAGGTAAGATACCTCCCCGCCAGCCAGTCACACAGTGGTGTACCAGCTCAGTTCAGTGTTCTCCTGATGAAAAACTGAAACCTGGTACTAGTGCTACTTCAGTCTTGCCACAGAGCAAATAGGCATAAAATGAACTAATATCTTCCACCACCCAAGCAATGGGAGTTATTAATTAACTAGTAATTATATACAAATATGTATTTTATTATACTTAACAAGTCACTGGTTGATCATTATTTCCTCATTGAAGCTGCTAATGAGAAAGATCTGTATTCAATACAGGTACTGAGTTATAACTTTAAGTGAGCTGACAAAATGCCAGCTTTTGGGTGGCAACATTTCTCTGAGGCTTTGTCTCCGTGGTCTTGTCAGTGTACTGAAGCGTTTTATTAAGTGCTGTCTGAAACTCCGCCTCTCACAGCCAGTGGGTGTCACTGCAAGCATTGCAGTGAGGGAAGAACGATTTTGGGGAGAAAGAATAAAAGTTCAAGTGTATGTTGTATTTTCTTTAAGTTAGAAATAATTGCAGAAGAACATTAAATCCTAACTTATTAACTTGGCAATTTGCATAGATGTTTCTTGGAGATGCTTAAGGGTTTGAAATATTTACTAAAAAAAAAAAAAAGTATCCTAGATGGCCAAGGCCAATCTTCTGATAGAATTTATGTCACTGGCAACTTCCATAGCCATGCTGGCCCCGAATGCTGGCTTGCTTCCTAGTGCTGAATGTTATGCACCTCACAGATGATGGTGGCTTAAAAAAACCCAACAAGAAAACAACCAAAGAACCCCCAAAAGCCTTTCCTTGAATTCTTTAAAAACCACTTCTGTGGAATTCTTGGTGTTTGCAGACCTTAGTGCTGAAGGTCACTCTGACTCAAAGCACCCCCCTTCCCCAGAGAGCTGGCTGTCCCCAAAGCCAGACGAGCAGTGACGCAGATGCTCTTCCAAGGCAGTGCTGGAGAAGATGTGGTTACAGCCTCGTGGGCAGCCCTGAGCCCTGTGCCTGCCAGCGTGGCCAGCCCAGTGCAGGCTCTGGGCTGTTGTCAGGACGGGCATTGCCTAGCGGTGCCTGCTCTTCGGGAAGGGCCTCCCTCGCACAGGTCGTTGCTAAGGCCCGCGTTGTCTCTGCCTGTGTTATTGTGAGGATGACAGTTTAAACAGGCCTTATCACTGTGTATTCAATCAAGGTTTATGAGGGCTGATAAAGATGTCACCTAGTTGCTTTGTGTGTTCATTAAAACCCTATTCCCCAGTAGGACTTTGCTGTATCACATTTTCTTTTTTTCCTTCCTTCACTGAATTTTAGGTATCTTCTGAAGAAAGAGGTATGTGTTGGAAGGAAAGGCATCATGCTTACTTGAATACCCTTAATATTTCTGCAGGGAAGAATTAAAAAAGCCCAAAGCCCAAAATTAGTATCTTGGTTGACACAACCCTATCTGTATTTAATATCTTACATCATCCTAATTGCTTATTTAATAGTTCAGGAAAGTTTCCTAAATGTAGCCTGTGCAGGGCAGTAAAGTAACTTGTGTGCACTTCCCTGCTATGCTGTGTTGGTGCTGAAGGTGGCTTGGGAGGGGCTTGGTGCTACTTGGTTATGATACAGGATGTTGCAGGTTGAGTTCCCATTGTGACTTTTCCCGATGGATGGAGACTGCATATTTCCAACACAGGAATGTAAGCCTTGTTGACTTATTGTTCTGGTTGTATGTCAAAGCTGAAGAAATGATTGCAATAAATAGGTAGTTATATAAAATGCATCCATAATTTTCATGTCCTCTGTGAACAGTAATAGAAAGCAGGCAAAGATTAATTCCGTCTTGTCCTGTGAAGTGAAATGAACTTCTTCATTTCAAGTTGTTTTTTTTTTTCCTCAACCCATGTCCTCCTAGCTAAAATTTAAAATAAATACATTGTCTTAATTGTATCTGATGTCATGTCCAACTCTGCCAGTCTTCTGAAAAATCTTGTTTCTACAATGAGCAGAAGTTGCTCAGTTGCATTTTTGTTGCTTAAGGAAAATTTGTTTTAAAACAAAATGGATATACAAAACCATAGTGAAATATGATTAGTTGCAGCTGCTTGCTGTGTTATAAAAGAGAAAAATGTATGGGGACTCTTTTGGCTAAAAAGATTTGAAAATATGTAACAGACTCGACCCTAGTTCAGGCACAAATCAATTGAGATTAAGCATGTATGTTTAGGCTCTTTTGAAAAATAGGAAAAACCCGAATATTCAATTGATTCTGTAGATCCCCAGGTCATAGTAAATTCCTCTTATTTACAGGAATATTTAGTATATACTTTAGTATATTGGCTCTCTGCATCCTCTAAGCTTTGTGAATACTAATGGCTGTTGGCATTTCAGAGACGATTCTTCCACTTTGTTTACAATTTTGCTGCCACTGGCAAGCATTGGACTATCAAAGGCTTTAATGCTGTGCATGTGCATTTCATAATAGAATGTTATTCTATGAGGATAATAACACTTACTAGAGATCAGTAATAAAATGAAAAACAGAGCCTCTCCACCATCACTTGTTAACACTTGTAAAGATTGTTTGCCTATTAACACTAATTGGTTATATGCTTCCATTTTAGCCCTGTGCAGGCTGGCATAAGCATGAGGCACTTGTGTATGTACAGTACTTATGAATAGCTGTGCTGGCCTACTGATCTCTGCAATAAAAGTTACTGTACCATGATCTGGGTCTGCTTTTTTTTAAAAATGTTTTATATCAGAACCACTTGTTGACCTCTACCTTATCAATTCACTCTGTCTGTTTGCCTTTAAACAGTAGTCACGGTATTCTCTAGAATATTTGCCTGGTGCAGTGGTGTCCATTTAGCCTTGACCATGGAATACTCGGTGGTCATCCAGTAGTACAGTATTTTTTGAAGCTTGCTTTAAAACTAGAATGTGTTGTCAAACCTTTGTTTGACTTAAAACAGTTGACTGTGGGCACTCTAAAGTCATAATTGATTTGCCTTTTGATATTCCTAGAGCTAAGATAGAAAGTGTCATGATTGCAGCCAGTCACTGGGTTCAGGAAATCACCTTCACTCAGTGAGCACTTTCAGCAGGGTGAGGAAGGGGAATCTGAAGCATGGCAATGAAAGGTACCTTTGGAAGCATTTCCAGTTTCTGTGCTGAAGTTCACCCCAGACACATGTGCTTACATGCTAAATTGCCAGAACATGGTTGCCATCCAAAAGCTTGTCTGGCTTCGAATGTATGTTGATTTCTGTTTCCTCATTTAAGTCCAGAAAGCTCATGACAACAGAATATTACGCTGAAAATCTGGGGATAATTTGGTATAGAAAAATACAGTGGTTCAAATATTAACAATACCAGGAGATCCCTGGTCTGTTTCTAGCCAGCTGAATGGGAAAGTGTTCTCAGTGCTGAGTAATTGACTTTTCCCTTCTACTCTTGTTTGGATCAGGCAGTATAGTCAGTTGTAGCCACACAGTGCTCGTTTCAGCCATGCCTGGTGGATACTATCCAACCTTAAATATTGAGCTGAACAAAAGCTACACTTCAGTACAGTTCTTGGCATCAGCAATTGTCTTCACAGATCTTAGGCTGCTATCACCAGCCTTTGGAGGAGTGTCAAGAAGTATCAGAGAGTCTCGGTCACTTCTGCACCTCCATACTGAGGGGAATCTTGGTAAATCAGGAACAGGAGAGGGCCCTGTTATGGGAAGAGCCATGAATAATCGTGTTTGCCAGTGCCTTCCCAGAGCATGCTGCTGCCTCGTGAAGGGAGGCAGTGCGTGCAGGGCCGATAAAGGACGGCAATGGTGCCAGTGGTGCCATGGCTTTGCTGCGGTGTGTTGTGCCGTAGCCATGGCACCGGTGATTGATGAATGTCTGTGGGCTGGTGCTGTGCTGAGGTGTGATTAGATATTTACTGCTAACAGACACGCTAGTCCAGTCTAAAAGATGACTGAGGCCTCTGCAGGTCTGTTGAGAAGACTTGCTCTCAAGGCATCTGTGTGAGGTCAGTGTTTACAGGTACCTGAATGCTCACCAGTGGTCAGCCCGGTTAATCCAGCTCCTATGGAGAGGTCAGTAGCTCCACGCACTGGGAGGTTGCCAGCCCCTGTCCATGAGGATGTGGTAATTGATTTTCACGGTTGAGTAAAGAGAGCAAGAAATCTTCTCTTCATCTGTCATTCTGGAGCAATTGCTTACAATGTCATGTGATTTGTTCTGTCCTGCCCACCAGCATTACTCAGGGACATACATTGAATGTAAGTTCAGGAAATAGGCTTGTTTCTTCTTGAAGTGCCTTTCATTTATCTTCAAAGCAGACCTCAAAGACTGACGATTTAAAACCATTACTCTAGAGAGTAGAATGTCTAAATCCAATCAAAGAGTTTATCCCACAGGTATTTGTGTACCTCCCTCAAATTCATGGAAATGTCGATAGCACTGATTTATTAACTAGAAACTTCATTTTTTCTAATTAGTGAAATTACAGTGCAGGCCAGCCACAAAGTTTTGTTGTTGTAACCCTTACCCACCTTCCCTGCAATGTTGCTTCTACTTGTGCTAATCTAAATGTAAATTTTAAGCCATGTGGGACACGGTCTGTCCCTTGCATTCTCTCCCTTCCTTTTGTGTGTATTTAATTTAATTTTATTTTATGTTTGTATGTGATCCTCAGGGCAGAGTATCTTTTGTTTGCCCTATGTGCTCCTTGATGATTCCTAAATTCATGTCCTTAATCGAGTCCACTTGTGGCCTCTCTTTTCGATCATGAATCAGAGTATCTGCAATAAGCCAGCAGCACAGAGCGTATTTTAAGCTCTTAACAGCTCCCGCTGGACCCTCCTCATTTCCCCCATGACCAGGAAAAATGAATTGCCTGTGTGAGACGCTTGATGAACAAACTAGAATTGTTTGGGAAAAGAAAAAGAAATGCATGTGTGGAAGGAGTTACAAAAAGCCAGAGAACACCCTGTGGTTTCTTCTCCCTCTCTCACAAATGGAGATCCTGCTCGTGCACATCTGTGGTGGTGGAGCCTGGGCTGGGAGAAGGCTTTGGGACGTGTAGGCCCCCAGCCACAGAGGGGGCTTATGGGTCAAAGTCAATACCTGTATGTTAGTCCATATAAATAAATCATACGCCTGTAAAATACATGCTGTAGTTTGCTGCTGGGTCCTGAGGGAGCAGGAAAATAATTTAGCACAGCTGGATGCTTGTTCGTCTTCCAAACTGTTTTTATGGTCTAAAAGAACAGCTTCCTAAATCTCCATCTTATGGAAAAGCGGGGTGTGGGGCTGCACCAGAGCGCAAATGCACTGGCCTCACTGTAATTAAAAAATCTGCTCCCTCACTTACCTTCCAAAACATCCCTGTTGCCTCTAACGAAGGAATTTTTACCTAATCCGAGGGAGCAGCTGTTGTCTGCCAAATGGCCACTCCTTGCTCCTGGTGGAGCTGGCTGGGTGAGCAGCGTTCCCCTTCTCCCGTGCTGCGAACGGCTCTGTGTGAAACCCCTTCCCTCAACTTGAACTCCAGCGAGGAGTCCCTGCGGCACGTGGAGACCGAACCAGTCCTAGCAGCAATAAAGGCTCATTTACAAGGCTCCCAAAGACTCTGTAAGTGCCCAACACAACTGAAGTTGAGGACTCATTGGAGATGTTGGGATGCCAAGAACTGATGTTTGATGCTAACCCTTAATGGACCAAGTAATTTCTTCACTGCCCTTGTCAGTGAAAGAAAACTGGCTTTTGTGAGCCCAGTGGAAGCATAGGAATTATTTGAGGGGCTTTGAAGACCACAAGTGTGGAATCAGTGCTAATTACAGAGGTGCTTCATTGCTTTGGTGCCTGCAATCCATGTGAGGGAAGAACCTGGCACAGATTTCCGTGTCCTTAAAAACTGTGATGAATGTAAATATCTTTGGAAATACCTTTGCATTCAGCTCAGGTCTCTGACGAAAAGTGGGAAGCCAGTTCTGGTGTTTGATCTGCATGGCTGGCAGCACCCAGCAATTGCTCTCAGCTGAAAGATGGAGGAATGCCGGCTTGCCCAACAAAATGCTGTGTGAGCAGCAGCAGTGCCAAAGTTTTGGTTTCTCCTCGATTTCTGGTCTATAAAATGCTCTGGTAGGTTCTGTCAGTGAGGAGTTGGAAGGAAACAGTGTGGCCCGGGGTACATGGAGAACGTGGGCCCTTGTCAGATATATGCCCCCTTTTAAAAATGCAAATTGATAAATAAACACTGAAACAATAGGGCTGTGCTAATCCTTTTACAAAGGGTAAATTGCTAATCTAACTCCCCAGCCAGGATGGCTGCTTCACCTTAACAATAGCTGCATTTATACCTTATGTTTTACTTGTAAACTGACATGTAGTGAATTGGAAAGGGTTTCAGCTCACCTGCTTGCTGGGGGAGGGCGGCTAATCCTTTCATGCCCTTCACACTCGGTGAGCAATGCTGCCATTTGATCACGCTGAAGCAAAAAGGCCAGCCAAATTTTCAGCCAGTTTAGACTCGGTTTTGCTTGTGCTTTAACAATGCTGCCAGTGTCTCCAGTGAGGGCAGAGAGAAAGGTCTATTCATGTCTTCACGTAGCGAGTACCCGAGGGCCTGATCTTCAAAGGCACTGGGCACCCCCAAGAAAGGATGCTGAGCTCGCTGACGTTCAGTGACCCTGGTTTTCCTAGCTTTGCAAGCATGTTGAGTCCTTGTTAATGGATACTGGCAGCAGAGAGTGTGTGTGCCCATCTTCAGTGGCCTGCTCCTGGCTGATGGGGCCATCATGGAAAACCAGCAGGAAGGGAGAAGGGTCTGAGCGCCCTGGTCCCCCAGATCGCCATGACAGAGAACTGGGAGCTTGAAACATGGGCCGTGGGGTGGGTTACCAGGGAAGTGGAACGGTGCCAATGAGCTGATTGAAAGGTTGCGTGTGTCTTTGCCTTGCCTGGCATTCATGTAGATTTTGTAAGTTTAACAGAATTGCTTGTGGTGATGTTGGGTAAGTCCTGCCTTGGAGTTTTGTCCTCAGCTGCTGCAGCTTCTTGTTCTTTCCTACCACTTGGTGGTTTTTTTTTTCCCCTTTTCTTCTATATTAGTCTCCAGCCTCAGATCTGATCCAAAGAGATGGAAGTAAGATTTTTCTTGCTGTATTTGGTCAGTAAGGTATCTACAAACCCATGAGCCTGTTTGGGAATGAAGGTAACGTGGACAATTCATAGCTGTAGAGTCACAAATCTAGAGCGGTTTGATTCAGAAGGAGTATTGAATGAAATATTTCGGTAGACAAGAGACCTATGGGGTGCTCTCTTCCATGTAACCAGCTTTGTACGAGGGTAGAAGAGGAAAATCAGGATGATTTCTATTTTTTTATCCCTGGAGGAAATATACTTGTAATCTCCCAATGTCATGTGAGATTAACATCAACTTGTGTTTTTCCCGAGAGAAATTGTGTCAGGCATCTGGCAAAGCAATTAATATTGCTTGTATTTAGGGGATTCTTTAGAGAGGGAGGCAGAAGCAGTCGTGGACCAAATGTGCCAGAAAGGCTGTGTGAAAGACTTGAAGAATCTTGGTTTGACGTTGCTGGTCTGAGGTCTTCTGCTCTCTGCCAGGAGAGGAGTGTTAATGCAGCATCAACTCCTAGGAGAGTCTAGCCAAGTAAGGGACGCTGCAGCAGATTAAATTAGAGACTGTGGGAAATGAGTTATTAGAACTTAAAACCCACTAGCTCATAAAGACCTACAAGATTCATTATTTTTTAACATGAATTTTTACCACAGCTAGCTTGAATTAAGAGTGCCCATTCCTTTTGCTTTGGCTAACGAAGGCAGAGCTAGCACATGTAACACCAATGGAAAAGTAATAGGAAAAAGCTTTTTCATCTCCATTTCTGTCTCACAAAGCTAAGAAAAACTCACACATTAAATTACTGGTCACGATTTTTATTTGAACTCTGATTCAAACTATTGAAATTGGGAATTCGATGTGTGGTTAACAGACAACAAATTTAAGTGACTTACCTGGTAAAAAGAAATAATAGATTGGAAGGAGTTTTCTTGGCAGAGTTTCATAAAATTAAATTGGGAAACTAAATTGCATTAGTATTTTCACTAAGTGTCAGTGTAGGAGTATGCTGATGACCTGGAATTAGGAAGCATTTTACATAAAGAGTGGAATTTGGATCTCTACAAGGAGAACGGAATAATCACAGTAGCAGAAGAGGTGTGAAATGTAATGCTGCAGAAGATAAGATCTCACAGTATTTAGGGGGAAATAATAAACTTTTTGGCAATGAACTGGAGCCGGAGGGTTCAGAGAAGGTGAAAACCAGAGTGCTGTAGTGAGTCACAGGAAGTGTAAGTTGGATGCAGTGTCAGTGCAACCCTTTCCAGGGAAGAGGGGAGCATTGTAGCCTTACGGCTGAGCCAGGTGCTGAGGAGAGACCTCGTGTGAAGTGCTGCATATGGCTCTGGGCAGCGGCCTTTGTAGGAAGAACTGGAAAAAAGAAACAGTCCATGCTGAAAGTAATAAGTGCAGCACAGGGCTAGCAGAGCAACCAGGAGGCTGGAAACCGTGTCTTGTGAGAGAGGGCAAACCAGCTTCATTCACAAGCTACAGAATGGGAAAGGTGCAAAGAAGAGGAACTGGGACTGAAGGGCAGTGACCATAAGGAATATACATGAGTGTAAAATAGTAGGGAGAACAATTAACTGTAGATTTAAGAATATAGGCTGCAGGTTTAAGAGGAAATTCCCACCGCTTGAGCTTTGAGATTCTGGATGAGCCTTCCAAGATGAGCAGCTTAGAAAACCTGATGAGTGTTTAAGTGTTTAGTATGTGCAGCATTAGATTGGCAAAAACAGTTGATCAAGCCAGCAGCAGGGAGGGCAATATTCATTATAGTACTGGCCTAGTTTGAGGGATCCTTAGGAAAGAAGGGCAGGGGCAGCCCTCGGCCAAACAAACTGTGCTGGAAAGACAGAAAAGATGCAGAGGCTTTGGATCAAATTACACTGTCCTAGGTCTTGTCTTCTCTGCCAATACAGTGGTATTAGGCAGCTCAGAATAAATGTATTCAATTTTGCTAGGTGGTAACTGCTTAACCTGGTGGTGGAGAAGAGACTCACGTGGGAAGTGACAAAGGAAGACAATGAATTTTATTTCTATATTTTCTATATTAATTAACACACACACATATCTGTAATTTTCATGAAAAGCCTTGAAGGAAGCTATTCCTGCCTCAGTATACTGCTTTAAATTTCTTGTAGCCATCCTTGTTTGTGGTAGGCAGGGGCAGGAATGAGGTCTTTGAGTTAATGAGAGCAGCAGCCCCTGAGCAGTCTGTTGGGAGGTATAAATCTCTGTGTCGAGTAAGGTGACCAAGCACGGTTTGAGCCCGAGCTTCCAGCTCTAAGACTTGCAATCTGCCCAGCTAAGTCCCCTGATGCCTTGAGAGACCACCTGAAAACAGAGACTAGACAAAAATAAGGGAATAAAGGTAGGTATTTATTTGAAAGGCCTTCAAAGGTACACCGTGGGGAGCCAGAGGATACTGCAAAGATGGACCCCAAGATGGACGACAGGTCACGAGTTCTTCACACTTTTATAGATTTGTTTCATTTGCACATCAGCATAAATTCTCCAATTAAAGCTTCAGTTAATGATGTAATTTCCCCATGCTTGCCCCGCCTTCAGAAGCTTTTGGTTTATACTTTTGGGCCTAGGACGGTCTGGGTGTCCTTGGAGAGCAGGCCCGGAGGGGCTTTGTTATGTCTACCTAGCATGAGAGAGCAGAAGTTAACAGGCTACAAGAAACTTCAGAGTTACACACCAGGCAGTACAGGGTTTGAAAAATAGGAAAGTTAAAACCTAAGGCATCACCCCTTTTGGACTGGAAGCACAACTGTGTTGAAACCTGCTGTGAGACCCTCAAGGCTCTTGTTTAAAAAGCAACTGGACAAAGGTCAAACCCAGAAAGGGAGAAAAAAAATTTCAACAACAAGAAACTAAAACCTGTGGGAAAAATCATGGAAGGAGAGGAAGGAAGAATGTTTCCTGGAAAATAAAGAACCTCACTGAACTTTAAATCTAGCCCAGACACCCAGAGTCGACCCTGTTATGTTGGAAAAGCTTAATCCAGCAAAAACAGGGAAGTAAAAGAAAAGTTAAAATACTGGAGGAATGAGTGATAACAAGTTGCCCTTGTGTCATGGTCCTTCATATCCTGACCATACTGCACACCACAGAGGGATGTTTTGTGCATCCCTGTGCTCAGGCTGCTTTGTTTCTAGATAGAAAAGTGAAATGGGTGCAGGGAGAAAAAGTGTCATGTTCTGGATCATCCAAAAGAAGAGGAATGTCTCTCTGGACACGCAGCTCAAACCAGCCTACTAAATGCTGCACAGGAGAACCCCCCCTCTGTAACCCTAAGCACACACTGCGCAAGAGTTAAAAGCAATCTCAAGAGAATTTTAATGCCATA
The DNA here is from genome assembly GCA_013398055.1 of Ifrita kowaldi. NCBI lineage: Eukaryota > Metazoa > Chordata > Aves > Passeriformes > Cinclosomatidae > Ifrita > Ifrita kowaldi. The sequence goes on along the minus strand of VZRS01005154.1, from coordinate 632,566 downwards.
TTAAATGTTGATTCATGTGTGGCTGGAGCCACAGTGCCCTGGAGGGCTGGTGCTTGATCCAGCTCCGAAGTGATAAATTGATCTGTAACTTATGCCAGTTTCCGTGCGTGGCTAAAGTCATCTGATAGGGACCAGTGGCGAACGGTGTGACTTGGAGCTGGAGCCAGGAGCCGTGTCCTCCTGGAGTGGGTGTGCACCTGGCAGGCTGAGTCACTAATTGCCTTTGGGAATAGCCCTCTGCACAGGAACGTTATCACCACCTTCCCTGCCGAAGCACACCCCAGCAGCATCGCTGGTCGCTCACTGCCCAGAGTCAGGTGCATCGTGTTCAGTTTCTTCTGCTTGAAAAAGGAGCTGCTGAAGGGTTTTAGCAAAGAATTGCTCCCAGTCTGGTCCACATCAATGGTAAACAGCTTTTCCCCCGATCACAAATGGCACCAAAAAAGACTATCCTATTGCCTTTTTTTATTGTTATCGTTTGGTTTTGATCACTCAAAAAAATAAGGAAATAGATGGAATTTTAAATATATATCAGATGTTTAGGCCAGACGCTTATTAAGTCAATGAATCATTCGCAACTGAGAAGTATTTGCTCTCTCCACATGTTACTGACATGAGGAGGTCTTTTTTTACAGAGCATATGGAGGAACAAGTCACTCTCTGAGTAACAGAGTGAACTGAATCAGATTTTCATCAGCTTTCACTGGAGTGGGTTCTTTGAGCTCCGGCTGTTCCATGAATGAACCGTACTGCTTTCTCTGGGTCTCACTCTCTCTCCCCTTGCCTCCCACTTGTTCTTCCCTTTTATGCAGTTGTATATTTTTCTCAGGCTTTGTTGAAGTTCAGTTTGTCAAATTTGGTTTGCCCAAGGTTTAGTTCCACAGGATGCTGAGCTAAATGCAAACCAGTTTAAATCTTGCAGCCAATTTATGATCACTTACATAAGTAAAGGGAATTGTCTTGAAGTGTGTGAACATTGATGAAAATTGGGACATCTGTGTCATCTCCTCACCAGAAACAGTTCTTGTGAGTATCCAATAATCATTGTCTGCCTTGTTTTCCCATAACTCGGAATCAAGGACAGCATCTACAGGAACTGCAAACTGTGTTATAAAATATCTTCAGGCAGACAGTTGTACTTCATGAGTGAGTTATTATTGTCCCAGCCAGGGCTGCAGGGAAAAAGAACAGTTTTGGAAAGATGCAGATAGCGGTCTTTGCTACAAATTAATGTTGGATATTGAGAAGGTAAGAAGTCTTAAAACTGACCACGTGTGGAGTTTAATAGGTTATAGGTTTGAAATGCCATAATTCCCATGAGAAGCAAACAGACTTCTGTGCTGCATCCTGGATGAAATATCGTTATACTTATTTATTTATAATGTACCTGTTGATTGGTTTTGTGTGTATATGTGTATACTGTATATAGACATGGTTGTATATTGATGGGCTTTGTGTGTCACCTACTTAATTGAAATTAGCTGTGAAGTTTTGGCCAAAATATGTGTTTGGACTATCAAGAATCCAACAGCCTTTAGCACTCTGGCAGGGAAGAGAGGAACAAGTGTCACATTTATCTGGCTTGCTTATTTAGTTCAGCACATAGTTCCTTGGTGCTGTTTGGGCACTAGGTCATGTGTTTCCCCAGAGCTATCTGTCCAACAGGAAATCATGAAAGCATTAGACATGTGCCAGCTGAAAATCCCCTTGCTGAAACGCTGTCGATTTTGCTATATTTCTGCAGTAGGTGCTTTTCTCTGAGCTTGTGCGTGAAGAAACCTCCCAGACTGGAGCTGAACCAGAAAGGAGAAGCTAGACAATGTGGCAAAGTTGACGTTTTGAAACTATTTCCACTTATTTAAACAAATCTATTACCTGTTTGAATACCTGGAAGTACTCCAGGACTTCAACAGTTTATAATTTTCTCTTGCCTAGTTCCCCTGGTTTATTTTCCCAGGCCTAGTAGCTGCTGTCTTGAAATGTTCCACTAAGAAGGCAGAGAGGTCCCTGTTTTCACCCTGTCTTCATCCCTGCAGTTGCAGAACTTGGTATTATGGTGTTGCTGCATTAATCCTCCATCCTAAAAGTCTGATAATGTTCAAGATTCAGATCTGCAGGACAGTAACAAAGGCTCTGGGCTGGTGGTGAGCAGTGGTAAGGTTCCTTGCACTGAGGAAAGGCTTTAAAATCTGACTATGGTGGGTGGCTTTCAGCACAAGGGACTGCAGGAGCTGGATTGCTTTCCTGGGACATGGGAATGAGGAGCTGTTTGAGGGGTCTCGCTCCAGGCTTTCAAAATGGATAAAACCCAAGGCTTTTCTTAAGTAGTGGCTGGGCACACTATGGCTTTGGTCACAGGGGGAAATTGCCAAGGCCTGTGGTGCTTAGAAGGATTTAAAAGCAGCTTGATATATACACACAAGTGCTCTGTGGCATAAGCAGCGGTGTTCATCTAACGTGTTAAAAAAAAAAATAACAAACCACTGTGAGGGTTGACAGTTCCCCTTCCTTCAGGCTATAAACCAATTTCTTGTTGTACTTTTAATTCATCTCCTCTCTCAATAAAAAGTGATCCTGTTGGCCAGGTGCAATGTCAGAAAGAAGTCCCTGTCAAGCAAAGGCATTGGCCAGTTTCCATGGGACTTTATTAAATAATGGAGTACCACAGCAAAATATGTCAGAAGTCCAGCATTACTGACCGCAAATAAATAAAACACCAGTCTTAGACCACGGGGAAAAACTCAAGTTATTTTGTGCACAAATCTCAGGCCCTTGAAGAGGCTGAGGGAAGGGAAATTTAGTTCCTTTCATAATGTTAACCAGACCTGCTTCCTAGTCAGAGCTGAGCTTGCCATTTTCTCTGTTTGGAGTGCTTTTCCTGAAAGTGGGAAGTGGGAATCCAGCTGCACAGGTCTAATTTGCAATGGAGCACGTCAGGAAACACTTTCCTTCCAGTCTTCAGTATTTAGGGTTTGTTCTGTTTTCTCCTTTGCTCATTTGCTGCCTATCCTTCTCATACCTTTAGAGCAAAGCTTAGCATCAGAATCCTGCACCCTGTCTTTTCCAGACTGTTTGAATTAATAAAATTACTTTTGACAGTCTTGCTCAAATCACTTTACTGGTGATGTCTCTCATGTCTTCTACCAGGTGAGAATGGCTTTGTCACTTTTAGTTTTCTTCGCTTTTTAGGATTGTTTTTGTTTTCAAAGAAGGAATCAAGTGTGTGTGGGCAGCTGTTTCCAAAGAAGCCAGCAGATTTGAGAAGCTCTTTGCTAAGGGACCAGGGCAGGCGTTTTGCAACAGATTATTCAGCTGCACACATGGTGAGGGCAGAGGTGCTTCAATGGACTCTGGTGAAATTAAGAACCTGAATCACCACCTGCTTTTGAATGAAGACTGTAGGAGAATGGCTAAATTACACTGTTGAAAGTCCTAATTCCCACTCTGCCTTCGCCTCCATCTCAGACAGATTTCTGGTGTTTTTTGCACTTACATATATTCTGTGATTTGTGTTTGTGAGTTTGCACCTTGCAATGACAGAGGAAGACTCATGTGTGCCTCAGGGACACTTTTTTATTGTGTCTTAGCCAGTCATTCCTCATCTCAGCATGTTCTTTCACCTAGTTTCTGTGTATGAGGAGATACCTTCCTGCAGAGGAACATCTTCCTCTGCAGCTTGAGCCGTGCCTGCGAGATGGACACCTGTCACCCATGACTCAGTTTGAGCACAGCTCCATTCAGGTGATATTGGCAGACCAATACAGCTATTTCCTTTCCATTGATCGTAGCTGGATCCCACAATATGATGCTATTATCCCAGTTTCATTCATGTTCTGGTGTGCTTGCCTGCCCCACTTTGCTAGTCCCTGATCTCACAGTCCTTGAAGAACGGCAGTCACCATTTGTCACTGTAAATGTAGCCCCTGTGGACCCACGTTCCTTGATGTCCGTCTGTACTCTTGTTCTGTATTTAGGATAAAATGTCCTTTATCACATGCCCTTACCCACATCAGAGGCTGAGGGAAGTTGCTGGATGCATGAGATGTGTGAAAGGAGTTAACTGCTTGCAAAATAGATGGAGACCTTACAGCATAACCAAAAAATAACTCTTGGCAACCCGAGTTTGATTTTCCTGCTTAAAACTCCATTCCCTTTCCTTTCTAAGCCACTTGGCTATGGCTCTTGATCTTCTCTTCCATACCAGTCACTGTAGAACTCATAAAGGTTTGTAGAGGCCACAGTGGAGAGGAAATCCTGTTCTGTTTGAAAACCACTTTTACTTGCATTTTCTTTTGAATGGTATGTAGAAAATCAGCCAGTCATATGTGAGGAGAAAAGCTAACATCCCTTGTAACCAAGCAGCTGAATGCTCTATATAGCGGGGCGAGCAGGCTGTAGAAGCTGCAATTAACCACCTTTGACTGTCTAGTAACTTCAAATTTTCAGCTTTGATGGCCACTCGTTGGTGTTTGCAGAGCATTCCTATGGCATATGGTAACCTTTAGCCCAGCACAGACCTTCAGGAGTAAGTGCAAAACCTCTGTCATTCCTGTATGGGGCATATGGTTAATATTACAGAATGGCTTAGCTCTTGTTTGTTTGTTTGTTTTTGCTTTGAGTACATCTGAGTCCATCAGCTCCCATCCAATATCTCCTTCAGGGCTGCTTGAAAGACTATGTCAGTGCTAAAATACAAAGCATCTCAGTTGCAAGACACTCAGTCATAGAGAGGCACGAAGTAATCCTGAGGTGACTTGGGTGACGTGACACAGCTGCCAGCAGATGAGGCCAGGAATAGGACCCAGAAGTCCTCAGCTCTGTTGCCTCTGTCACCCACTATGTTCCCAGGGTGGACTGTTATTTTACAGATGTTTGTGAAACATCTGCATGCATAAAAGAACAAATCATAAACCAGTTGTAGTTTTCTGCTTTTCTTTTCTGTCAGAAACATTGTTTTAGGACCAAGAAAGAGAGACAGAAAGATTTGTTAAGCAACATCCCACAAGAAATATAAATCTCCTGAGAAAATAATGCAGCTTCTTCATTCTATCTGATTTCTGAAAGGCTTTCTTCCCTTGTAGGACAGTATATGCTTGTTGGTGTCCCAACATATTCCCGAGGAGAAATGCTGTGCTGGGCAGGCGGCGGAGCCCAGCTGGGATCCTGGCACAGCATGAGAGTGGGGGTGAAAGACAGTGGGTGTCCTAGCTGGCTTTCTAGTGTTTGGACACTGTCACTTTTTTTCCTGCAGCTTAAAAGAGAAAAGAGCAGCTGTAGGGGAAGTTGAGGTTCTCTCTCACGTCCTTAGCCCTGAAGGGATGTGTTGCCACACCTGTGCCTCCATATTTAAATTGTTGGCAGGCAACATACAGGGCAGTCAGCGGTGTCTGCAAAGCAGTTCACAGCTTGTTGTATCAAAGCAGCCCTTTTGTCAGGAGCTGCAGCCAACAGAGATGTTCTGAGCTGGGAGAGCTCATGTTCTGCTGCTTCTGTCCTGCTGCAAGAACTCAGCAACGTCTGCGACAGGGGAGGTGGAAGCAACAGATGACTGTGCTCTGAAATGCAACCTGTCTGCTCAAATACCTGGACAGGATCTTCTGTCTGCAGGTCTCTTGGATCCTTGGGAGCACTAGTGACCTAATCTCCCTGGAGTTCCCTCAGACCTGACACAAGTGGGAGCTCTGGGCACCTCAGACAGTCAAGCCGTATGCTTTCAAAATTATGCTCCCAAATAGCAAACGACCCAAATTTTAAAACCTCTTTTGAAAATCTCAATTCTAACAACACTCCCCACAGTTAAAGTGAACCAGTGGGAAAGTCACCCTTCTCAGTGATGTCTGAACACAGGCAGCTGCATGAACGGAGGAAAAGTCAATTTAGCATTGAAAAATTGAGTGCTTTTGAAAATACGTGTCCAAAAATGTTTCCTGCATCATTCAGGGGTGTCAACTCTTCAAGTACAGATTGAAGAACTGTTGGGAGAGGAACTACAAAAATCAGGCCATCTTCTTTCCCTCTCCTCTCCTCCAGCATCTCTCTAGGTTAGGATAAAAGCTGAGTCCAGATTACCTTTTCTGGGACATTTTTCTGTGAAGACATAGATATGAGAGAGGGGTAAATAATGGAAAAGTACATAATCTGAGAGACTGCTGAAGGGGCTGAGGTGTGGGGAAGTGAAAGAAGACAAATTGTCACTGACTGATGAATTTTTTTGTAATTTCTAAGTCATGGGGAACACAAAGGTTTGCCTGATTGGGACTGCACTAATTTAAAACATTAAGATGAATGGTTAAAAAATGGATGCCTAGAACTAAACCCCTTCAAATCCATAGTTAAGCATTTAAGTAGAGAGGCTTCTGGACTCTGTGGCAGAAAACCCCTTTGCTGCAGTGCGTTTACTGGAATTTTGCTGGACTTTTGCAAAAGCCTTGAGCATCCGGCAGCTCCCACTGAAGTCCCAGTTAAAATATATTTCCATTTCCTTAAAGTGCTGAATTATGGACTTAAGAACCCGACTCTAGGCACCATTTTTCTCTGTGTGAATGATCTGGTTACAAGTATAATATAATAAATTGTAATAAAATAGATTTATGGCTTTTTTTTCCTTTTTTGCTAGTGAATAGTTGGAAAAAATCAGATTTCTTTTTTTTTTAATGTTTCTCAGTCAGTAGGGATTGTACTGGGAATTGTGCTAGGAGCTCTTGCCTCCCAGGCTATTCTCTGAACAAGGCTGTTTTGCCTCAACTGGCTGAGCTGGTGGGCCCACTCAAGCATGGGCACTTCTGGCTCTGAGCACGCACCAGGGCTGCACAGGAGCCTGATGCTCTGTGCCAGTGGGAAGTGGTAACAAGCCATCCCAACCCTCCGAGATGAAGTACAAGTTTGAAATCTCCCTCCTCACATCCTCTTCTTTTCAGTTTTCAATGTTTCCCATCCGAACTGTGCCTGGAGCGCCTCAGCTTGCCCGCAATGAATAACATTTGAGAAAAAAAAAGACAAAATGCAGAAAAAATCCCATGGCCATGGTAGATCTGTGAAATCTTAAGGCAAGTTTTCTGACTGTAAAACTTCTGCAACTTCAGCAAGCGGCTCTGGTCCCTCTGGCTGGAGAGCCATGTTGTGCTATTTCTAATTAATAGTGAGTAGAGGGGCGCGCCACCCAACAGGTACCAAAGTGCTTCTTCTCCCTCTGCATCCCCCCACTCTCCGCTTTCTCGTGCCTGCCACTTTGTCCCACCTTTTGTCACCATCTGTACATGGTTAGCTGGAGAATGTTTATTATATAATTTAGTTAACTTTTGAGCTGCGAGCCTGCCTGTTTGATGTGCCCTCCTGTTAATGCAAAGCACACCATTACTAGTTAATGATCATGAACTGTCATCACAGTCACTTTGAAAAGGTGACAGTGATGAATGGAGCCGGTGGCTCCCAGGGAGGTTGATCACTGAATGGACAGTAAAGTTTATTTAAGCCCTGGCCTGATAATGGCTCTGCATATTTCAGATGGGTTGTTTCCACTCAGTTCTGGGATAGCAGACATTCCCAAAATGATGCGTCCTGCTGCCTGCATCCTGCTATCTTACGGTAAGAAAAATCTCCCCCTGCTTTTGCATCTGCTGCCCTAACTGCTTCCCGGTCCACAGCGCAGTTCTCTCACCAAAAGAGAGGAAACCCCTGGGCAAAATTTCCTCCAAGCTTTGACGAAAGAAACAGCCCCTCTCGGAGCTGTTTCCTGAGTGAATGCCCACAGCTGCTCCACAGGCTGGGGAAGGGGCTCACACTCCAATTTAACGTGCCAGGGCTTTTCTAGCACGATCGCAGCCACTTGCCTGGCCTGAGGTTGTGGGGATGGGACTAAAATTAAAATCTGCATCTCACTTGGCGTTCCTAATGGGGGCTCTCTCTCTCTCCCAGCTCCAGCACTGGCAGGCCTCGGAGCTGGGAGTCAACCCGGTGCTTTCAGGTTGGGAGGTTCGAGGTCCCAAGATAAACAAATCTTCTGGTGAGAGTGACCAGCGTTAGGTCAGGCTAAGGGTCGCCCGAAGGTCACGCCGCCCTGCAGCTTGGATATTTTGGTTGTGTATTTACCTTCCCAAAATGCATGGTGCACTGGAAGGCTCGCCGCTCTGGGTCATGGAGCTGGGATCAATCTGCCAGTCGGTCCCGGGAGGGGACATCCCTGCCATGTCCCCAAGGAAAGACCCCTGGGAGAGCAGGGGCTTGGTAGGGTGACTGGAGAGAGGGCCTCTGAAGGGTTCGGAGTGGGCAAGGTCTCTGTGAGCAGGCTGAAGGTGCATGGAGTGATTTATGTCAGCACAGCCTCTTGGCTTTCATTTTAATATATGCTGCGTGGGAAACACTGGTGGTAAAAAACAGGCACTGCTTTCTCAGGCTGTGTAAAACCTGGATCTTCATCACCTGACAGGAGCCCAGACTGGCAGATTGCACTGCCAGAGACTCACACATGCAGCAATCAGGTCTGGTTTAAGGAGCTGGAGACTTGCAAACCTGAAGAAACAGAGAAAAATCCAAGACACTCTTCATTTTTCTTGTTCTGGCTTTTGAATCTTTGGAAGACCTGTCTGTCAAGGTTTGCTGTGCAGCCAGGAATGCTAGAAATGCCTTTTTTTTTGTTTTTCCAAAGCATGAAAGTAGAGATATTTGTTTAAAGGCTCTGATAAAACTTCAGGGAAGTTCACAATTCAGGACCTTGTCCTTTTTAGAAGGATGAGAAGGAGCCTGTGATCTAACAGTAGCTTCTAGATGACCTGCCAGTACATAGGACTTCTATGGCATGATCAAAACCAGGAGGTGTCTCAGCTGCATGAGAAAATCATATCAATTTACATAAGTAATGGTTTGTCTACAGTTCAAACAGTTTACTGTCAAAGCAAAATAAGGACACTGCCACAAGGGAGCCACTTAACCAGCCTGTTTATAAACTGACATGGCTTTTCCTGGTAGACAAGCCTATAAACCATTTGCTGGTATCTCAAATGGCAAGTTATCATGCACATTTAGGGGGTAACAATGGGCTTTTAGGAAAAATAAATCAATGGGTGGAATTAATAATCGCTTTCATTGTCAAAATAAATGTTTCAAGTGAGCCGCAGAAAGGGAGGCAAATTATTCTCACGAAGTTCTGAGGTTTGGGGGCGATGCCAGGGAGCTGCTGGTGGCAGGGGGCTGTCAAGGCCAGGCAGCGTGGATGTGTGCAGCAGTGCTCCAGAGCAGTCATGTCCTCCGGAGAAGGAGCTCCCTGCCGGTGCCGGGCGCGGGGAAGGCGGGATGCCGAGCAGCAGCAGGAGCGCCGAGCTTCACCGCCTGGAGACGCCTTCCCCCGGCCTTCCCAGCACAGGGGTAGGGATGGAGCAAAGCTACTCTCATCTCCCTGCTGCCTCTGCCGCCCCACGCACCGCGGGGAGGTGGCTGTCCTTATAAATTTGGGTTGAGACATTTTACCCGAGCGTCTGCAAACATTTAGACACAGAACTGCTGCTGTTAACTGCCAGCCCATTGTCTGCCCGTGACACTTCTCTCTGAAAGTCACTTACCAGGGGGCGAACGCTGATTGAGCAAATGAACACAAAGCGCTGAAGCCGCTGGCTGCGAATTGTGCTGCTGTTAGTTTAAACAACTGGAACAGAAATGCCATTATCCGGGTGAGTTGAGGGAGCCGGGTGGAATATTCACAGCGAGAAAAATTTGCCGGCAGTGACTAGCGCAGCGAGATGGATGGAGTGTTTGGCCTTGATTGAGATGTCACCCTGGGTCTAGCTTATTGTACCCACACTCCACTCCTTCCAGAGGGATTGAATCCGAGGCTTCCCCCTCCCTCCCTCCCACCAGCAGCATTGAACCTGTGCTCCCTCTTACTGGCACAGCTCAGCCAAGCCACGCACAGCCAGCGGATCTGCTCCAGCTCCTGCCTGTACATTCCCAGCCCTCCATGTTCTGCCTGTTTATTTCCCTCTCTGTTCTACGGGTTGGTTTATACCTTCTGTGGTCGGTGTGGAGGCCAGCACAGCCGGCTGGTCAGAGGAGCTTGCTGGGCTCTTGCAGAGCTGGAGCTCCAGCTCCGATATGGCTGGGGGGAGGGCATTCCCTTTGGGTAACACCAAAAAAGTTGCCTTCAAGCTGGGGATCAAAGGGTCTCTCCTCCAAGCAGAGCCCTCAATGAATCCCTGTGGCTGATGGAAGGGCCTTGGGAATGCCACAGCTTGGCCACTGACACGGCTCAGGAAACAGGTAAGAGGAGTAAGAGAAGTCTCTAAGGTCTGACTCACTATGCCATTAGTGTTACAGACGTCATGCAAGAGCAGCTCCACCTTGGCTGTGTTTGCCACATCCTTTTCCCAAGGCCTTTTCCAGCCTCTGCCACCACACTCACTGCCATGTGTGAAGCAGCACCCTTGGGCATAGAAATCTGTCCCCACAAGAGGTACAGACACAACTCAGAGAGAATGGCAGTGCCTGGACTGGGCAAACTCTTTGGCTGACAAAGAGGAAGAGAGGAATGAAAGCCCTGAGCATTCAAAGGGGTGGGAAAACATCAGACCAAATGAAAGATGTGGATGTTGTCTGATCCAACAACAGTGAAATGAACATTTAAGAGAGATAAAACACCTGATAAATTAATATTTGTGTTAAATGGGATCTGGTCTGATTCCCAAGGCTGGGTAATTTGTGAGTGTGAGGTGTCGCAGCTGTAGATTGAGGTGAGCAGGACACATTATTCAGATTATTTTCTCACTTGAATTTGCTCAGGAGACTGGGGATCTTCCTGCTTTGCAGCCTCATGGGAGTAGCAGTGTTGGGTGGCTGGTGTCTGAGATTCACAGGGAGCAGGGTATTTGATTACTAGAGGCAGGCATTGGTAGCTGATGGAATTAATGCTCTTTTCCCAAGCTGGTGTGAACGCAGTAAAGCAAATACAGTAGAAAAGTGAAAGTCTTCAGTGCTTCCCAGCTGGAGGGCACATCAGTTTGGCTTGCTGTGAGAGGAATGTACCATCCCACAGTTTGTAGCTCCATACCAGCAGTAACAGGAGCTGCTGAGCTCCTTGTGGAGGCAAGAAGTGAATTGTACCTCATGCAAAGTAAGATCTAGCCACCAAGACCTTCAAACCCTGGTTTTAATTAATTTCTCTCACCACACTCTTTGCTCTGCCGTCCACAGACCCACACCAAAGCCAGATTTTCTGTGAGCAGTCGGAGTACTGGGGTAAGGGAGCCAGCATATCTTTGTCTTCCTCTCCATGGGTGCTGTTGTGCAGCCTCATCCTCCAGACAGAGCAGGTTTGCTCACCAGGTGGGGTGAGGAGAAGAAACTCTCCATGCTGGGATAACAGATGTCACCAGGGACACCTCAATAAGCCCCCTGGGGTGCTCAGGGAGACTGCCATTTGTTCCAGCAGCACAGCTTAGCCTCAGGGCACAGCCTGCTGTGAGTGAGTCCAGGTAAAATACTGTTGTTTTTTAACACCTCCCTGCCAAGTGTCAGCACCAATCCCAAAACCAGGGGGGTTGCCATTCTTCAAAGGTGTGTGCTGTCCCTCTGCTTGCTCTGAGCCCAGTTCCCCCCACAGCATGCTCCCAATGCCCAGCTGATGGGAGGCACTCTGATCCTCTGCCTTGCACCAAAGCAGTTTACCAGACCAAGCTGATCTTTCTAGCACCTCATCTCTTATGGCTGCTACAATGAGGGGTCAGGGCAGCAGGGCATGCATGAGTGGGAATGATGGTCTGTGTGCTTTGGCTGGTGGCTCTGGGCATGGAAAGCATCAGCACAGGGCAGCTCAGGGAGCATCCAGTCTGGGCTGTTGCCTGCACACAAAGAATCAAAAAAGGAAAGAGGATTCCCTGTCATCAGCCATGTATGTGTCAATAAATTAAATTAGGCCAGGATGTAGCTGTTCTGTACCACTGAATTGTTAGCACAGTACCTGCATGGGTCTGGCTCATGCCAGTTACCACCCCCCTGAGATTTTGTTGGTAAGCTACTCTCCGTCATCCTTGAAAAATCATGGGAGGTGCCCAGTGATTAGAGAAAAGCCAATGTTATTCCTATCTTCAAAAGGGCAAGAAGGAGGATCCATGAAACTACCAGATGGTCAGCCTCATGTCCATCCCTGGAAAGGGGATGGATCAGATCATACTGGAGGTCATCATCAAGCATGTAGAAGTAAAGAAGTTAATCAGGACTAATCACCATGGAATTACGAAGGGGAAATCATGCTTGATGGATCTGACGATTGGTTATGCCATCTATTGGTCTAGCAGGATGGGTGAATGAGGGGAGAGCAGTGGATGTCGTCTACCTCGACTTTACCAAGGCTTTTGACAGGGTCTCCCAGGACATCCTGGTAGGTAAGCTCAGGAATTATGGGTTAGATGAATGGACAGTGAGGTGCATCAAGAACAGGCTGAATGGCAGAGCCCAGAGGGCTGTGATCAGAGCTCAGAGGGTTGTGATCAGCTGAGCCAAATCCAGCTGGAGGCCTGCAATCAGTGACATTCCCCAGGGATGAATACTGGACCCAGTCTTATTCAACCTGTTTATAATTATTTACCGGTATGAAGGGATAGACTGCACCTGCAGCAAGTTTGCTGATAATACAGAGCTGGGGGGAGTGGTTGACACACCTGAAGGCTCTGGTGCCATTCAGAAGGACCTTGATAGGCTGGAGGGTTGGGTGGAAAGAAACCTAATGAGGTTCAACAAGTGCAAGTGCAGGGTCCTGCACCTGGGAAGGAATAACCCCAAGTACCAACACAGGCTGGGGGCTGACCTACTGGAGAGCAGATCTGTAGAGAAGGACCTGGGAGTCTCGGTGGATGACAAGTTAACCATGAGCTGGCAGTGCCTTGTGCCCAGGAGGGCCCATGGTATCCCGAGGTACCACTGGCAAGAGTGTGGCCAACCCTAACAATTCTGTGATTCTGTGATTTGGGTGTTTCAGATGTTTGCAGCAGCTGTGACTACTGAGCGCATTTGTTGTGGCAAGTCTGTTTTTCGAGGTACGAGAAGTGGCCCCAAGGCTGTGAACTGCACTGGGCTAGCAGGCTTTGAGACCAGGGGACAGCCCTGGAGGATTTTAGTCGCTTAGATGTAACTACACTTCCCTGCTGCAATGTGCATTTGGCATTAGGCACAACTTGGTCCCTGCGGTGATCCTGCAGCAGATAGGCTGGAAGAGATCCCTGGCTTCAGAAAAACTCTTTTGGGGCTTCACACCCTTTGGTTTTGCACTGTGTTGGGCATTATCCCTTTGCTGTTCCATCATTTTCCCAGAGCTGTCCTTCCCTCTCTGCACTGCCTGCTGCAACATCTCTGTGCTGCCCACATCCTGGGAGCTGGTGCTCAACCCTTCCAGCGCCTGTGCTCCCCTCTCCTGCATCCCACACTTCATCCTTCTCCTGACTGACTGTCCACACCTACTCTTGTATCACCTCTTTACGAAAACACATCCCCTGCACTTCTTTCCTGCTCATGAGAGCCACACACAGAGTCATGTCTTCCTATGCATCGGGTGGCACGACCACACTGACTGCTGGGGCAGGGGACACACGCTGACATGGAGGTGTCACCCTTCACCGTCCACACTGGCACTGAGACGGACAACACAAAGCGAGCTTAATGCTGTTTTCGTGGCAATGTCTTCATTTACACCTCAGCTGGGATAAATGACGCCAGGTTTTAGCAGTCAGTTTAATCCTTTTACTTCTGGTGTGAAAGAATGAGTGCTCGATGGCTGGGACTGCCCCACACAGACCCATCCTCAGCCTCCTCCTTTTCTCCTGGAGGTAAAAAGTTCAGCTGGCCTCGGTGTGGGGAAAGGTTTTCAGCATCCCCAGCTCTCCGGGGAAGCCATCAGCGTGCGGCACAGCATCCTTGGGCACAGGGATGTGAGCGCGTCTGCCCCGGGCTGGGCGGGCACGGGCTATACATAGCTCAGGTCGGCAGACAAAGGGAGCCTGTAAGGCTGCTGGGATTTGCGGTTATCAGCGGCCGGGGCAGGAAACGTCCCACACCACAATAACCTCAACTCCACCTTATGTCAGCAAGCCCTACAAACAGAAGGACCCGGCCACGGGCTTTTGCTCAGGCTGGTACTGTACACCGGAGCTGGCTTCCATGGGGAACGGACGGAAAAACAACATGACTGGCCTGTTCTGATGGCAGGCAGATAAACCGTCGCTCCACTCAGACGGGTATTGTTTCCTTTCCACAGGCCTCCTTGCTGCCACCACCGAGCACACGATAAAGCCTTGGCTTTTTATAGGGCTTCTGTTTGAGTTTGTGCCGATTTCAATGCAGTCATTCAAAGTGAACATGCTTGGTGAATTGTTAATTCAAGTGTCCTGGAACACAGCGGTTAGGAAAAATGGAAGGATTATTATTAACCAGTTGGTTCTGGACAAAAATTCCCTACCTCTGCTTGCACTAGAGTTAGAGCTTCTTCAGCTTTCCACAGCAGTCAGGTTTGGAGCCAGGACCGGCAAGGAGAGGAGGGAATATATGCAGATGTCAAGAGCTGTGCCGCAATTTTGGTCAAACTCTGCCAATATTGCTGCTTCCCTGTCAGCCGCCTGAGGTGGCTGGAGTCATTGCTGCAGCAGCCTGGATTCCAGCAGAAATAAAACCAGACGTTCATATAGGCTCTGTCAGGTACTACATCCCAGCACATCCACACATGGCTAGAGACAGGAAAGACCTATGGGGCCTTTTAGGCCTGAATCCTCATGTTTCTTGTTCCTGAAAGTACTGACAATTAATTCAGATATTTTGCTGGATACTTGATGCATTACAGCAGCACCTTGGGATCGCTGGGCCACCTGCTGATATCTTTTCCCCATGCTGCAGCATCCAGCTAGCAACCACACAGCCAGGCATGCTCAGGCAGGAAGAGAAGGTGGAAAAATGCCCGGCGCACTTGGGCAGAAGTTTTGGTTTTTAGCTGGATGGTTTAACACAACAACCTTTGGGAGGAAACCTAGTGCAGGTACTCTAACTGCTGACAGCCTGCTTCCTTGCACTGCAGGACTGTGGGCATTTGCCCTAATCAGTGCTTCCCACTCTATTTTAAGGCTGAACACTCTTTCAGGAAAAATAAATGAATAACAGGCCCTTTGCAACAAAAGCAAGTACTATTAAATGCTTCCCTCCCATGTGCAGCTCATCCACAGCCATTTCCCCTGGTATGTCCTTCATGCCCTTGTCCCTCACACACACTAGAAAGCACTGTCTTCATTTAAATATTTCCTGAGAAGATGAAGTGACTTCTGTCTCTGCCACGGTAGGTGGTACTTACTGGCTGTATGCACCTAGAAGGATGTGGCTCTCTAATCCTTCAAACTGGTTTGGGTATTGTTCTTTCATGTACTGCACAGGCTGTTTTGTCTTTTTTTCTAGCTCAGGTAGCTCTCTGCAGCTGGCCCATGTTTTTTTTGTACTGGATTATCTGCAGCAGTTTTTTGCTTCCTCTGTTTGTGAATTGATTTGTTTCTGCTCTATTCCTCCTTGCCACATCCACCACACTCACCGTAATTCTACTCCCACTAAATCTTCATCTTCCATGAAGAAGTTAATTTTCCTTGATTGAAATATGCAATAGGAACACGGGAGAATCTCCCATGCCCTTGTAAGTCATGTGTTTCTCCTCTTTTCCAAAGCCAAACAATACAATACAACTGGAAAAGATACAACAGCCTGGGCTCTGATGAAGTACAAAGTCTTTGGTTGCTGCTGCTGCTCCTGCTGCCACTGCTCAGAGTGGGGAAACAACCAGACAACTTCACTGCCCTGGGAATATGCAAAACCCGAGTGAGAAACAGTCCCCAGCCTGAGGAACCTGCAGTCCTGTTAGTCAAGACAGATAGTGGCAGGGAGGGGAGGCACGGGGAGATGGGTGCCAGAACAAGAAGTAATTAAATCCAGGTTCCTACTCAGGAAGGCTGTCCAGGGCTCCAAGTCACCCACTCAATTTTACAGCCCCTTTTACTTGATCAGTGAATAGTGTGATCTTTATGACTTTTGTATCATTCTGTGTGTTTCTGTTAGGGTTTTTTTTTGTGTTTGGGTTTTGATGTTTGTTTCTTTTTGCTTTTTCTTTTTTCTTTTTTTTTTTTTTTCTGCAATGCTTACTCAATAAGCAGGTAATTTCAAGCTGATCTGATGTCTCCTGTTGTAAGGTTGTTCTTTGGACACACTGAGATCCTTCTGAGGGATGGCTTTTGCCCAGTGTCATCTGCAGCTCTCAGGCTGGCATGCTCAGCTTGTGAAAAATGCCTAGAGTCTTTTGCTTAAGAGACCAATAAAATTAAACACTGTGGCAATTTCTGTGGTCAGGGCAACATCTGCTTCCTCTGACATATCACAAGTGTGGAACATACCAGGCCAGAAGGGACAGAACTGGGAGAGAAAAAAGACCTTGAAAAATTAAGAAGAAAATACCCTTCAGCAGCTACAGTGCGTCAGTGCTATGTCCTGGCACCGAGGCTGGCCCAGCGTGGGCACGTGCATGCCTGTGCTCCAGAAATGCCACCCTGGCTGGCACTGAGCCTCCCAGGAGCCACACATGGTCCTTGTGGACCCAGCTGCTGCCTCGTGTCCTTGCCACCATGAAGGGTCTCCCCAGGCTGGTGGGGCAGGAGGAAGCCTGGCCAAGGAGAGAGGATCCTTGTGCCTTGGGTCCTCCACTGAACCTCATGGGTGTGTGTGGCAGGACCTGGAGCACAGGGACTGTGACCAGCAGCACAAAAACCTGGGATTATGTTTGTTATAGCCATATGGGCATATAAATGCCAATATAAGTGCATGCAGGCTCCGGGCTCTGGTTGGATTAACTCCATGCAGTAAAGTTGGGTCCTCAGGATATTTCTGTATATCTTGCACTTTTGTTCCCTGCCACAGGAGGCACAAAGTGATTCCAATCCTCCTGCATCTCCAATCCCTCCCCATGCCACAGGAAAGAAATATTTGGAAAAGTTTTCAGTCAGATCCTCCTCCTCGTTAAATTTAGCACAAGCCTGTAAAGCGCCACCAGGAACAGCAATTAGGGAGCTGCACGTTTTGGTTCATGGTTATCTGCAAGGTCAGAGAGAAGTACAGGCTGTGTTAGTGAAGGTTTGTCAGTTCTCATACAGTTTAAACACAGAGGCAAATGTTAAAAACAAGAAGAAAAGAGAAATGTATTAGTTAGTCTTGACTCTCAAAAATCTAAGCTGCTTCCTAACCGCTCCCCACCTCAATTGCTCCTTCCATTTGCAATATTGATAAAACATATTCAGCTATATTTAATGAAATTTAGCTTTGTTGAAGGCCAGCAAAGTCAATGAACCACTTGTCACTGTGCAGGGCTCCAAAACAGGGATCTGCAGGAGGATCTTCAAGCTAATGGCATCCCGCTTGACAGAGAATGAGGCCAGAGGATCTTCATGCTAAGAGTGTTTTACCATCCCTTGTTCTTTTTTAACTCTTTCTTCTTTATCTTTTCCTCTCCCTTTCTCCTGCCACCCACCCAGCATCACCCACCCTTTGCTTTCAGTCTTTTCCCAAGCTCTGTACCCACTGCTCTCCCAACTTTTTTCTTCCCTTTCCCTCCTTTTCCACACCAGACTGCCTTCATCCTGACTGTGTAGGCTCCCTTTGATCTCTTGGGCTCCCTCCTGCCCTCACTGTGGTCCTTCTCTCCCATATGGCAGGTCCCTGCCTGTCCTCAGCACTGCTGGGGGACATCCCAGTGGGTGCTCCCTCTTTTCCTGCCATGCTGGTGGCATCACATGTAGGAAGCACGACAAGGACAAACACTTTCTACAGGGGGATGGAATGCCAGTGACGCCGCTCAACACCCCCAGGGACAACAAATACGTCCCTCAGGCTCTGTCTGCCTTTAACTTGCCATGGGTAACACTCCAGCCTTCGTGCCACCTCATTCTCCCTGTGTCCCTTTCCCTTTCTCTCTCCCCCTGCCTCATTCCACGTCATTCCCATTGCAGCCAGAATACGCTCGCTCATTCTTTTCTTTAAAGAGCCCAGTCTGAAATGTGTCTGAGGGGTATTTTTAGCGGGAAGCTTGGCAGCCTGGCAGTCCTGGGCGTTTTGCCACCTTGAGCAAAAAATGTGCATCAGCCCGATAAGGATTACAATGGGGGGCTGGGGCCGTGAGTGGGGAGCGCCCTGTGGCTGCCTACCTGCTCTGTGGGGCGAGGCAGAGTGGCTGTGGGGCTGCCCCCAACCCATCCTGCGCCCTGCTGTGCATCCCACATGGCCTCTAATGCATGATTAAAGGTATAAAAGGAGAGGTTGCTTGGAAAGCTATGGGAGTTAAGTGGAAGAAAGCCATTGTATGGCTGGAATACAGGTATTTTCTGGCCACAGTGTGTCTGCAGGTGATGTGAACACAGCACAGTGTCCCAAAAAGTTGCCTTGATGAATGTAGCAGCCAAGTAATATGGGCACAGGCACAGCTCCCAATACCATAGCCTTAGGGTTGCTCCTTTCCTTCTGCTTTGTCTTTTTGGCAGTGCCATGGCTCAGGGCGAGGTGTTGGCCCCTCACAGGCACAGGGAGAGCTCTGGGAGCAGGCACTGTTTGTCCCAGTGCTGTGGCTGGCACAGCTTGCTTGGAGCTGTTGTCCCCTGACGTGTCAGGCAAAGTATTTGCAAGTGGGAATGGCCTGCCGTGGTGACTTCCAGCTGCAATCAATAGAGAACTGTGCTGCGGGCTTTTAATTTGAAAAATAAATATCATGTCCAGCTGATGTTTTTTAATGTCTAGTTTCCCCCTCACAGTTCAAGGGTCTAGATCGTACTTAGAGAAATGGCGACAATGTAATTAAATGTCCTGTGAAATGTATGCAAAAATGCCACTTTTTACAAGCAGGGCATTTTGGGGAAAAGGGAGATCGTATAAGCCAACGCACCAAGTTTGCTTATCTAGCCTCCTGATCATCCTAGCTACCTCTATAGTCGAGGAAGGGAGAGAAATTCCCTCAGGAAGTATTTTCGGGGGTAACACAGGTGCTCTAAATACTCTTCAAATAGGCCTATCTTTCCTATTGATGCCCCAGGGAAGAGCTGGCTGGTCAGTCAGGGACCCTCAGCTGTGACAACCTCTTCCAATCCACACCACTCTGACCACATCTGCATGGACTGGTCCAGGCCAGTGCGATCTGCGACTCCAGACAGATGGCTCCATCATCCTTCTGTGCAAGGCAGAATCATTTCAAAGGGAACTGTGCCTCAAGGCTGGTGGTGAGGATGTTTATTTGGTGCTGGGTAAGTATGGATGACTGCCTGCCTGCCTGCAGGTGAGGGATCCAGTGCCTGGAGCACAGAAATGG
Source organism: Ifrita kowaldi (assembly GCA_013398055.1). Classification (NCBI taxonomy): domain Eukaryota; kingdom Metazoa; phylum Chordata; class Aves; order Passeriformes; family Cinclosomatidae; genus Ifrita; species Ifrita kowaldi. Next base: position 613,221 of record VZRS01005154.1, on the reverse strand, counting down.
ATGGGAAGATTGGAAGGGGTCTCCAAAAGCATCTCTTTGCCCAAGAAGAGACCAACTATACATGCACTGTGTTGTGAAAGGTGTTCTTACATCATTCTTAAAGGTCTCTCTTACCATTAGAAAGGTTTTTCTCCCTGTTATCTAGGAACAGGGAAGCAGATTTCTCCCTTCTTCATCTGTGAGCTGTTTTATGCAGCTGAGGATTATTACTGCATCCCCCCTCAGCTTTTTTTTTTTAACCTAAGCCATCCAGTTCTTTCAGCTCTCCCCTGCAGGTCACGTTTCCCAGACTTCTGCTGTTCCTGGATTCTCTCCAAAAGGCCAACATCTTTTCTGAAATGCACTGCACAAAACTGGCCACCATGTAAGAGCAGTAGCATACCACATCTGCCCTGAACAAAAGCACCATTTCTTTGTACAGGCAGTGCTGCTTGTTATTCCTTCCAACATGACATTTGCTTCATTGGTTTTGGTTTTTGGTTTTAGCAATTGTGTGATTTAGTGTATTTCCTACAGAATTGCTTCTTAACCAGCCATTTCCACTTCGTTATTTCTGCCTGATTGTAGTTTCTTGCACTCTGCTCTGCTGAGTTTTGTCACACACTTTCTCTAAATTGTCGAAACAATGTCTCTTTCCCCCGTTTCCCCTTTTTAAAGATTTTAAATTCTGATCCTCTCTGCCAGGTTTGCCATCACAGTCTGTGTTCTCTTGTGCTCTGAGCAATGATGCCAGGCAGAGCTGGGTACAAGCCTCCTGTACTACTCCTCTGTGTCTCTCCCCTTTTTGACAATGAAGCACCAACAGCTGCTCCTTGGACCGCATTACCCAACCAGTTTTGCATCAAAGCGGTGTTTTCCTGGTTTACTTGAAGGCACAGCACCACCCCTGCCCCCAGACAGTGCTCAGAAGAGAAGATGCTGCTGGCAAGACAGATCAGGGGACACCCTGGCACAGACACTGGTAGGGTTTAGGTGTTTTGGCACTCTGCTTGGCCATATTTTAAGAAGCCAGGTACATCCCAGATGTCTGAAGGCACCTGGGCAGAGAAGTTTAGCACCCAGCCTTTGTACTCAGGTGCCTCTGGGGCTGTTGAGGTTTTGTTTAGGCACCCCTGCCTGTTTGCTGGCTCCAGCTCTCTCAGTGCAGCTCCCTGCTAGGCCAAAGGGCACAAATGCACGTCAAACTGAAATGTTTCACTCAGTCCTGGTCACGTGTTTGGAGATGGTGTTCTGTATGACAAAGACTCCCAGTGTCCCATTAACTGGTATTTTTCTTTTGGAAAACTTGTCTGCCCAGGAAAATACTGGATACTAAGAACTTCTGTCCCAACTTACCAAGGAGAATAAATATCCAGGTGCTGGAAAGGGCTGCAGCCTACAAGACCCCAGCTCTCAAGCAGCTGCTGGGCTTTGGTTACCACTAGTGCCTTGTATTAAAAGCCAGGGGGTTGGTTACTGTGAAACCTGCATCTCGTCTTCCCCTCACCCCTTCCTGGTATTAAAACCTTGAAGAGCTGCAGCACACACAACAAAGGAGAAAGCAATAGGAGAGTGGCAAGGTCACACATCTGCTGCTTTCCACACTTTCTTATCACTGACATCACGGGCCTCAAGGTCTTTCTTCTCATTAAAACAGCTGAATAATTGCAAACTGTACACAAACTGACTAAACCTGTGGCCTTCTGCCTTAGTCATAATATGGGATGTCTGGCTAGGGAGGATGTTTCTTGGCGAGGGAGGGTGAAGGGGCTGGAGAAATAAGCAGCTGTATGCCAACGCAGCGGGAAGCTGCTGCCACTGCCCCATGGGCTGACAAGCTGCAGGCGACCCAGGCAGTCGAGCTCGGTGTCATCGGTGGGGCTACTGAAAGCACCGGGGTGTGACCGCACCCCACCCTCAGGAAATGCAAGGCCAGCATCGAAATGACCTCGTGGAGGGCTGATTTGCAAGGATGCCACCAGTGCTGCCTCTGCTTGAGGTTTACTTTGTTAGCAGTGGAGAGAGAAATAATAGACCGAGGGGGGAAGGGGAACTACGGACTGAGAGAACTGTGGAAAATCAAAGGATAAGGCAGGTTATGGATGCAGAGGCATTAGAAAATGATGGCAGAAGAGGCAGAAAATGTACCCTAAACAGCAAGTCTTTTGTACAGCCTGGATTTGTTCAAGCAATACCAGCCTAAGCTGGTCTCAGGCCCCTCTGTCTCCTGCATCTCTTCACGTCTCCATGTTTTGGACAGTCGTTTCTCAGGTCTGACCATTGCACGCACTCCTGCTGATGTCTCTGTGGCTGCTGCCCCTCCAACAGCTGCCACTGGGATTTCTGAAAACCACACCTGCATCCCCCACCCTGCTAGTCCCGATGAAACTCATTAATGGCAAGTAATTTGTCATGACATAACGTGGGATGTAAAAGATCTATTTCTGGTGGTCGCACATGCCTCCCTGCTTGGTGATTAGTGTTTAGCATCTGGGAATGAAACAATCTGGGAAAGCTAAGGCATTAGCAAGTGGATGAGGGTGGTCTCCACTGTGAAAAATTATATGTGTACTGAAGTGAGTGGATAAAGATGCTTTTGAGGTTCTAAACATTTTCCTACAGGAATAGAAATGATTGTGAAAGATGAAAATCAGGAAAAATCGTGTAACAGGTGGCTACTGACATCAGCTGCGAAACACGAGTATCAGTGGTTTTAGTCCTTCCTATGTTGTTTGTGAAGGTTTGAAGGTGTCAGAGCACAGCTCTGTGGGTCTCCTGCATAACACCAGCCACACAGTTCCTCCCTGCATTTTGTCCCCCCGGTGAGCCCAGCAGTTTGCTGGCATTCTGCTCATGCTTCACTGGGAAGAATGCAGTTGTAAGTTCTCACATCGGGTTTTTGGGGTTTTTTAAATCTGGCTTCAAATTCCATTTCTTTATATTGTGTCTTTCCCTACCAAAAATAAGTGGGGTTTGCTATGTGACACAATTTCCTTCTGAATGAATTTCTACTGCCAGCAAGCCAACTCAGCCTTCTTTTAAAAAGCTGAACACTGACTGAGAGATGCTGCCTCTGATCTGTGTTTTCCCGCACATTCTCCACTTTTTTGATGGTTTTGGAAGTGTTGACCCCAGACCAAGAGCCATAGTCCACAAGTGCTGTCTCCACCTCCTTTTTTGATTGGTGAGACCCCATTACACCCTTCTCATCCTACAAAAGCAGTAGGAGCAGAGGCAGAGATCTTTCCTGTGACAAGAATGCACAATTCTCCAGGTGCATTATGGGTTTGTTTTTACAATCTTTTTTTCTTTAAAAACTGGGTCTTGACTGCTGCTGGAAGGAAAGTTTCAAACAGATCAAGTTTTCCTTGGAAATGAGCTATCTAGCAAATCTTCTATTTGTGACAGGTTCTTAGATCAATGTGCTGCTTATCTGATAAAACTCTTATCAGAGACAATTTGTGGCACGTTGCCCCAGTACCATGGTGCAGTCTTTTTAGTTTTACTCAACTGCGTGAAGACAATAGAAGATGACACTGCAAATAGTAAAGAGCAAATGCTGCCTGTGTGTTGGTATCTTCAGAGTATCATTCCATAATTTGAACAAACAGTCAAGTATCTACTGACAAACGAGCAAAAGTTGGCAGGAGTTAATGGTCCTCTGGAATAACAATGTGCTGTGGGAGTACTGTGAAGTATCCAGAGCTGGACAACTGTGGCAAAATTTATGGTATCTCCTAGACAGAAATAGTTTATTCATGGATTACTGAGTCTTTTAAATGATCTTCCTCTGGGCCCTGCCTCTTGACTAATGCCCACAGGCAAAGTACAAAGAGAATTAAAATATGCAAACTAGCAACAGTGATGCTTGGTATTAACTGCAGGATATATTAAAGCCTGAGTGGAACAGTTATTCCTTTTCAAATTTCTAAACTTTTCATGCAAAAAGAATTCCAGTTCTGATGGGACCAAATATATTGAAACAAGTCACTAAGTCTTCTGCATTTCACGTTATTTCATAGTTTTGCTCTAAACAGCTGATTTGACTAACGAATCATCATCTTTGGCAAAGTAAAATTGCCTGGAATTAACAAAGCTCTCCTGAATATCCATTTTGTAATTTAAAATAAGGTAGCAATTCAGGTTAATGCTTCGGTCAAAACAGCCCAGAATTTTGTAATGGTAAAATAACCTGCAGAATAGAAATGCTCACTCCTAACCACTACTAATGAGAAAGAGCAATAATTCAAGTCTGTGAGCTGTTACACACAGAGTATCCCATAGATAGCCCCATGGCAAATGTATCTGCTGATATGGGTACAGACACATCTCTCTTGCATATGGACAGCTTCAAACCTGTGGAGGAAAAGCCACTCTGGGGTGACGCCTCTCTTCCTTCCTCCTCATGTTCCTCCGGACTCAAAAGCTGGAAAAATACAACAGATCAAGCATGATAATGTCAGAGATAAATAACATTAGGAAGTACGGACTCACCCGTAGGTCTTCCCTAATGATCAGAGGGGGACTTCCACAAAGTTTTGAAAGGTATCCCCATGCTCAGACGATCCATGTCTGACAGCATTTCCTCAGCATCTGGCCTGAAGCACTCAGCCTGAATGCACTGCCCTCCCACCCCCAAACACTTGTCCCCCACTAACAAAAAATGATCAGCATTTATTGCAATGTTGTCCATAATGGATTTCAGCTGCTGGTGTTCTGGGGAAGCAAGACTCCACAGTCTCTTACTCTTCCCCTTGTTAGGATCACTCATGTTGCTGCAGCACCTTGGGATCTGAGGATCTCTTGGTCTTGCTGTCACACACACACAAGAAGGCAACATCATGCCCTCTAGGATGCTTATTATCTAAGTGGATACCATAGGGTAGAGGCAAATGAGCTCATGTGAAGTCCACATGGCAAGCTGGATGCAGAGGTGAGCAATGGGACCAGTTTCCACTATCCCATGCCAGTGTTCTGAGTCATTGGGCCCAGCATTCCCATCCTTAGTGCCTTCCTAAAACCCTTCTTCCATCTGCACCCAATGTGGTCTAGAACAACAGGCATCACTGCTGTAAGACCTGATTTCTTGGTTGCTTCCTCCTCTGACAGTGGCATTCAGATCTTCCCCTCTTAGCATTTTGCCTGAGACATTTGTAACTGGAGTCACCATTCAGGCAGCACCAAGCACCGCTGTGCCTGCAGGTATCATGTTCACCCTCTGCCCCAGCATCAGCCCCTTCTCCTCTCTCCCTCAACAGTGGGTGCAACTTTTCAACAACAGTGGCTGAAAAGTGGCCCGGTGGAAAAGGACCTGGAGGTGCTGGTCAGCAGCAGCTGAACATGAGCCAGCTGTGCCCAGGTAGCCAAGAAACCAATGGCACCCTGGCCTGGATCAGCAGCAGTGTGGCCAGCAGGACTGTGCCCCTGTACTCGGTACTGGTGAGGCCACACCTCGAGTGCTGTGTTCAGGGCCCCTCAATTCAGGAAGGACACTGAGGTGCTGGAGCGTGTCCAGGGAAGGGCAACGGAGCTGGGGAAGTCCCATGAGAAGCAGCTGAAGAAGCTGAGGTTGTTTGGCCTTGAGAAAAGGAGGCTCAGGGGTGACCTTATCACTCTCTAGAACTCCCTGAAAGGAGGGCGTAGCCAGGTGGGGATCAATCCCTTCTCCCAGGCAACAAGTGACAGGACAAGAGAACTCAAGCTGCACCTGGGGAGGTTCAAGATGGACATGAGGAGGAATTTCTTCACAGAAAGGGTTGTTAAGTATTGAAATGGGCTGTCCAGGGAGGTGGTGGACTTAGCATCCCTAGAGGTGTTCAAGAAATGACTGGATGTGGCACTCAGTGCCATGGTCTAGCTGACAAGATGGTGTTTAGTCAAAGGTTAGACTCAATGATCTCAGAGGTCTTTTCCAAACTACTTGAATCTGCAATTCCATGGTATATTCCTGATCCTAGAGTTCATCTATGGAGTCTAAGGGCATCAACTGGTGCAGAATTTACATTCTCCCAAAGAGAACTGGACCATAAACCGGAACTATCAACAGCTGTGATTTGGTTCTAATTTAACTGCAGCATTTTCTACTTACCTTATGCTGCACTTTATACTGATTTAAACTGAGAGAATAACTCTGAGTACATTTGGACCATGCTACTAACCCAGTCTAGGGCTAGGCGTCTTTTGCATGGGTTGTCACCTTGGATCTAAGGTGCCTTTAACTCCTCCTGGAGTCAAGTATCTCTTGCAGTCAGCTGTGGAATTTCTGCTCTGCAGTCTCCTGTGCTTTGGGGTCTAAGTTTGGAAGTCACTACACCTAGGATGTAAAATCACCTGTGTCTAAGAAGTTTAAATACAGGCATTGTGGAGGCCTTTCCATGCAGGAGAGTTTTCTCAGAGCAAAATATTCCTGATGCACTCATCAGGTTCCAGAACAGGAGATCCTTTGATAAATTCATGTAATCTGCTTTAGAGCTGACCCAGAGGTTTTCAGTGTACAGTGCCTCATCTGTAAGAAGAATGGCCACAGAGGAGCCTTAATTAGGTGTGTCTTTAATTATTTATTTATTCAGAGCACACATTCATTCACATTGTATTCACTGAGCTTTGGTCAAATCCCAAGTCATTGTCTGCCTGCACACAAGTATTTACCCAAAGGTATGGGTTTAAACTGATTAACTCACACTGGAGCAAGCGCCTGTGTAGGCACTGATATTGGCTTAATACCTCACTCAGAAGTACTCTGAAGTTGGCTAAGGTCTTGTACAGATCCTCTTCTTTGAGAGTAAAGTGTTTGCACAGGGGTAGGACTCGGCTTTACTGGGTTGTACGAAGGCTGAGTTGAGCTGATACCAGGCTGGCTGAGGTGCATGGAAGCAGCGTGTCTGGAAGCAAGCTGCTGGAGATCTGGAGATGGAGGACCTCAACTGCATTCCTGGTAGTGGAGACTGACTTTGTTCTTTCAAAGCTTCCAGCAAGATAATGGTGTTTTAGATCAAGGTGAGCAAATGCTTGTACCTTCCCCTGGTGTGACGTGTCCTTGCCCCGTCCCAGAGCAAACTCATTTGCTTTGCAAAGCTCTCACCGATGCCTGGAAGTGGAGAGGGGTACAAACCCACCCCTTCTGAGCCAACTCCATTGCTGATGAACCACACACACACGTTTTCTGCCACTGGGGTTGCCTTCTTGCTTATGTGCTGCCTCCTGACTAGTTTAATTCTCCTCACGCAGCAGAGAGACCAGAGCAGCAGAAGACGTGCCCAGCTTTATCAGCCCCATTTCTTCCTTCGGCTTATCAACAAACGAACTCCCAGTTGGCTTTATTTGACTTCTAGGGTTTATTTGATTTGTTGCTTCCCTTCTTCATTTTCATATTAAAGGCTACGGTTGGGCTGTGATCCTGCTACTGTAGCCTCCAACTCCTGAGCTGATCCTACCAGCTCTAATTGCTCAGCTGCCTGATGTAATCACCAGGAGGTGTATTGTGTGTGTGGCTACAGGCACTTCATATTTTCTCCCCAGCCAGATGAAAAAAAAAAAGAAGAAGAAGAAGAAAAAAAAAAGAGTCAATTGGCTCTAGGTCTGTCAATAGTGACTAATCAGGTGCTGTACAATTAATTATGAAGGGGTGTCATTTTAAAACAATTCTGAGGTGGGAAAGAACAGGCCTGGGCCCTTTACCTGCTGGCACTGTTTGTGTTGCTAAGCCAATCCAGGCTGCGTCCTCTATTTCATTTACCTTTTAAACTATTGCCCCCGCATAAGTAAACACTTTCTATAAAGTGTGTGTGTGTGCATGCATGTGTGTAAGTGGGTGGAGGGTGATCTGGGAAGCTCTCCACCCTAGAAAAGAAATTAATGATGGGGAGAAATAAAAAGAGAGCAGCATAATTTGGCAGTAATTTCTCAAGAACAGCAGGAGATAATAGCAGGTGGATGAAACAGGAATAGGATGAAACAGGAATAGGATGAAACAGTCTGTGGCTGAATCCCAGTAATCAAAATAGCTGTGAGATACAGAGATGGAGGTGAGAGATGTCCCTGCAATGCAAACACCCTGAGCAAGGAGCCTGGGCTCCCCAGCAGCCACCTGCCAGCATGTGTCAAGGGGGCAAATCCCTGTTCCACCTAAACTGGCTCACTCAGGCTCCACTCCCAGCAGTGGCCAACATTTCCCACCCACTCCCCCGGGGATGTGGCTGCAGAGAGCAGGATGGCATTGCTCCTCTTCACCCTGCTGGCAAAACAGAATTGTCCCTTGCAAAGCAAAACTCGTTTTTCAAGGAGGATGGCAAAGGAGCTGCTACTGTCCAGTGCCAGGCCTAGGGCACTGATAGGTGAAACTACGTGTGTGTGGAGGGGAAAGAAGGGCAGTCACGGAAATGACAAAGCAGCTTGTAGAAACAAAGTGGCAATGCTAAATGACTAAGCTTTATTTTGAGAGCTGTCAGTCATTGAGACTGTGATGACACCATGTCTGTTGCCTGGAGGGGTAGAAGAGATGGGCTGGAAATGTAGAATCGAAGATGTTGGGGGAAAGCCTCTGCTGGGACCACCTCCTTGAAGATGCTGACTGCAAGACACCTTCTGGGATGTGGCAAGGGGCAAGTGTCATGGTGTCTAGTAGAAAAAATTAGAAATGCCCTGTCCAACCATTTAGCTTGCTAATACAAAGACTCCGAAAGGCCCTGTGGTCAAAAATTCTGCCTGCAGCACTTGCAATTCTGTTTAATGGGCAAAAAAGAGGTAAATTCCTGTGGATGTGAGAGAGTGCAATTGCTAACATTTCTTTTTTTACTATAGTAATTGTAGAATTAGATGGATTATTCTGGATAACAATTTATTAGCAAAGGTATTTTAGTTCTATTTTGAACTTTTCAAAATCATGCAAGTTGACTTTGCTTCCCAAAATTAGTTATCTTCACTTTACTGGTTAATATTTTAAATTAAAACATACTTGATCAAAATGCACATTTATTTCAACTAGTCAGAAGCCTTCTAAAACCTTATTCAAAGTTATTTTCACAGCTTTGCCTGTATTTCAGGATCATTGCTGGCAGAGTCCCCCTCTCCCCAAACTTCAAGAAAGCACATTACATTGGCTCTGTTAACAGTGAAATATTTAGTACCCTTAACCTCTGTTTCTGTCAGCATTTTCATGACAGCAGCTACTGGATCCCAGCCACAGCATTTCCTTGCCCTGTGTCAGAGGACTTTGAAATACGACGTGAGGAGGTTCAGTTTGCTGGGGCTACGCAAGGCAGGGGTTGCCAGCCTGGTTTAGGTCAGGAGTCTGTTCACTCCTTTGTCCTGGTTTCGAAGCCTCAGCAAGTCTTGCACCAAGAGCAGGGAAATTTATGGCCCAGAGAAAGAGCTTTACCCTGAGTCATCCTGAACCCCAGTCAGTCCCTGCAGAAGGGCACCGTGGCACTGAGCAGTGGCTAACCCGGGGTCGCACAGCAACGCAAAATGAACGGATGTAAAAGTGGAGGTTACAACACAAACATGTGCTCAGATACTGGTGTAATGAACGTAGTATAAATATTTAGATGTATTCCTACATCTTATTCTTAGGCTCATCATTCTTATGTCAAATGGTTTACAAAAGGCAAAACTATATTTCAGTTACAGGCACGGCTTCATAATTCTTCAAGTTAATTAAGGCATCTAAATGTGCTTCACGTCCTTCGCCTCCGCTTTGTAAATGGCACAAAGCTGAAGGTAATTAAAAGCTTGTAATATCAGTGACAGTAATGGCAGTTTAGGTGTCCAGCCCCAGGGAAAAGCAGCAGCTCTGAGTGTCATTTGTATACCTCCAATGAGGTAATTGTTGCTTGTATCGTGTGTGCAGACATCACGAAGGGAAAGAACTAATAGTGGTTTGGGATCTCTTTGTATTGAATGTGGGGGTCCCGGTGCTGGTGCAGATGCTGAGTGGTGCCCCACGGATGGGCTGCTGTGGTACTGATGGGGTGCCTCTGCCAGCCGTGGTGTCAGCAAGGGGCCTGTGGATCCCACCTTCCCAGTACAGCTGCAGTACTGCGCACCTTGTGTTGGCCCAGATCACCTTTTGTTGCTCTGTTTCTTTCTCTGTCTGGTGCCTTTATGCATAAACTGTGTAACTGCCTGCACAGGCAAGGGAGGAGAGGGTGGCCTGTCCCCAGCTGGGGTGCCCCCTTGCAAAGGGGATAGGGTGAGCAGGCAACTGGGTGCCCTGCACAGCAGACATCTCCCCAAGGGGCCTGAGGGTGGGCTGCCTTTGGTGGTCTCAGAGCCTCACTGGCGACTGAGGTCTGCTTGGTGCCAGGTGAGGAATCTCCCTTTGCCAGGGGAATCCCTACCCGGCCACTTCATAGTGTTTTTAAGGACAGCAAGGAGCCTTATCACGTTTCCACATCTGCTCCAGATGCTTTGCATTCCAGCAGTGCTCCACAAAGGTGCTGAACCCTACAGCACGTCTCCAAAGAGGGCTCACTTCTCGCCACCTTGGCAGCTGTCAGCTTCCTGCATGCACCCAAGCCGAGGGGAAGGGGATGGATGTCCCTGCTCTCAAGGATGTCCCCGCAGAGCTGCCAGCAGGTGACACAGCCCTGCCCCTCTCCCGTGTCAGCGGGACCGCGTGTGGCAGTGGGTGCTGTGTGTGCAGGAAGGCTGGACTGCACGCAGCCAAAGTTCAGGCAAACAGTGGGGAGCAGAAATGGTTTCCGACCCAGTGCCACCAAGGCCACATTGGCCACTTTTGGGTTTCACCTTGAAGCACAGCCAGAGCACAAGGCGCTACTGGCACTGGCGTCCGTGCGGCGGGGGATGGCTCTCGGGGAGCGCTCTGCTCCCAGAAGAGGCAATAATTAATAAGTGCCTCTCACAGCATTTTCCAATGTGCTGACACCCATCAGTCCCCAGCCAAACCCCGGTGCTTTGCCATCTCATTGCTGTGTGGGTTATCACCATGCCCTGTCCTCCTTCTATCTCCCACGTCTGTGCTGTTTCAGGGCTTCTTTCTCTTTAAGAGGAAACTCGGCGGAAGCCTAGCTATTCAATATTGTTTCATATTATTTGGTTGTGAAACAATTTAATTTGTTTATGGCTCTAAAGGTCAGATTTGACTGTTGCCCAAATTTCTAAAGAATAAAGAATGCATCAGGCTGAATGGGACTTCGTGGCATGATCAGCTGGAGAAAGAGAAGGGGGCTAGTGAGAATATTTAACTGGAACAGCAAGGCAAACTTACCTTCAGCTCAGGTTTAAAAGCCTAGTCAATCATTACACGTTTTTTATTATTTACCTGGTACAAAATCCCCCTGGGTGAAGAAGTAGAAAAACTCACAGGCCTCACTCTTTCAAATTTTTAGTAGCTTGCTCAGCGTTTTTTTCTGCTCCGTCTCAGGACAGTCGGAGTGATATGGGTTTGTGATGGTGCCTGCGGATAGATGAGAAAAAAAGTGGAAGCACATTGTGGTTGTAGCTCCAAGCAGGGGTGTTTGTAACAGTGAAGAGAGCAGGGCCAGCCAGGGACTTTGAGAAGGAAGGTAATTCTCACACAGTCATCAGAAGACAAAGGTTGCATTTACACCTGGCCAGAAGGTTTAATCATCTACTATTTCCAAACATTGCAGGCTCACAATCTGTTGTGTCTGAGATCATAAAACATAATCACAAACTGGAGACAAGAGACCTGGGGCTTGATTGACCGGACCTTATCTTTTCTTTTTCTTCCTTCTTATTTTTCACTCAATTTTCTGCCTTGTTCAAAGAAAAAAAAAAAGATGCTTTGGAAAGAACTTGCTTTGATCAGAAAATTCTTGATGCAAAAAATTCTGAAATCCAAGGATTAATGGGCAATTTTCATTCTTCTTTGTCTCACTTGTGTCAAGAGCCTTTGGGAGACAGATCACCTGCTTGCTAAGATCTTCCTCCCAGGCTTTCAGGGAAGAGAAATTGTGGAAAAGGGACTAAAAAGAGAGAAGTATTCAAAGAGAGCCAGGTACAAACCTCTCATAGCTTAGTTTTCCAGGTCCTACCACAAAAACAACTAACATTCAACCGCCTGAAACACTGGGTGTAGGTGGCTTTCATCTGTCTTTGGGGGAAGGGTAAAATTACGGTAACATTGAAAGAGAATCTGGCAGTGAGGGGAGGGTTTCTGGGTAATGTTAGCCACATTTTTGCAGTTTGAGACTGTAATTGGTTTCCTCTGTACCTGTGAGGGTGGTGAGGAGGTTTATCAAGCATGATCATGGACTCCCATGGCAAAGAAAGTTTGGGGCAACATCGCTTCTGCTTCCCTCACCCCATTGCCTCTGCAGGGTCATCGCTCTTCACTGTTTGCCCATGGCCAGGCTTGCAGAGAGGAGCCGGGTGTTTCTCACCTGATATTCGTGATGGTTTATAGGAGAAAGGGTGGAAGGGCCGTGTCCCAGCTCCGGCTCCAGCCTGGCTCAAAAGGCTTGTGTCGGCATCAGGGAGGGACCCTGGAATCGATGAGGATGCTTTGCACCTTATTTGGGTGTTACAGTGTGGATTCATCAAAGCGCTTAGTGCTGGGAGGAAGAACTGGCCTTGTTGAGATGAAGGGTTGCCCTTGCTGACTTCAAAGGGGGCTGAATTTAACCCTTTGACTTCAGTGGGGTTTGAGCTCCTGGTTGGAGTTAAGCACGTGCTGTTTCTGGATTAGGACCTTCCTCTCTTTGTTTTAAAGGGGAAATAGACAATCCAGTTGATTTGCAGTGTTTGATCAGCTACCTGATGATGCCTCTGTGTGTTTTATGACTGCCAGCTCTGTAACTTCCCCTCCTCAAAAAAACAGAGTGGGAGCAATAAGAGCTTCCCCAGGAGAAGTTCATTAAACAAGGCAGGCAGGAGAGCCATCTGCCCCTGGCACTGCTGGGTGCCTTTGCGGTGTCCCTCGCCTGGCTAGGGCTGCCTGCCACCTGATGAGAGTGGCATCTTTGATGTCGTCTAGGGCAGCAGCCATACCCGATTGCATAATCAAGGTCACTAGAAAATTACACAAAACTTTGCCCAGGTCTATTGGGGGGGGAAAAAAAAAAAAAAGTGAAGCACTTGCAAAAAAAAACCCTAACCACCCAAACTTCTGCTCATGACACCAGCTTGCTACTCTGTGTGAATGTCACACACGGTGCCAAGCTGCCCCCTCACACTGCCCTCTAAGCATTGACAAAAAAACCCATTGTCCACATTAAGGCAATTGCAAATTTTCCCTGGTAGCCACATGAAGTCGTCCCTGTGGTTTTCCCTGTCTTTCCTTCAGCTCCAGTTTCAAGTAGATAACGATGATGTGCAAATGCAAGAAGTAATAGTCTCATGCTTTGGGTTTCTGGATGCTGTCCTTCTGAGGATTTTAAGACTCAGGGTGGTCAGGATGGTTTCACATGCCCTTAGGAGCTATCAAGTCTTTCCAAGGCTTGATAGAGAAAATAGTCAGCTTGAAAATCTGTAAATGAAACAAAAAGACAAAAAAATTTCAGAATTTATCTTCAGAAAAAGAGAATTCTTAGAGAATTTTCTGTTATTCCTCCAACATTTTTCTGCTTCTGTTTGCGAGGAAAAGAAAGTCATGGACTTCCTTCTTCTGACAAACAGAAGAGAAAGAACTTGTAGCATGAAAGAAGCCAAGGCTAAAAAATGAAGCAAGAAAAAAGTCCTGAAAATTTAAAGTATTTTCTTTATTTTCTACCAAAAAAATCCTTAAAAAAAAGCCTCTGAATGCCTTGCTAGGCAGGTGCTGTGTGTCGGGGAGGGTGCAGGTCCAGCCCTGTTTGCCCAGCTGGACTAGCAAGGGCCATGTTTCCTGGTGACTGCCTGCTGTCCATTCAGTGGGGACATCCTGCTGGTGTTACACCACCAAAATGTGTGTGTCCCAAAGGTCCAGGTGGTGCTGGGCAAGGCATCGTGATGCCCCTTTGAAAATCTTACGCCTTTAACTCTGTAACTCTCAGAATTTACATTTCTGACTAGCCCCTCCTGCAGCCAAGTCATTTCTGGCTAATTCGTGTGTGTCTCCTTCCAATTTCTGTCTTGTCAAAGCTCATCTTCTTCAAGCCTTTCTCACCTTCCTGAGGATGGTTTGATAACTGTCAGTACTTCTGGTCATGAGAATATTGTGGCAGAACTTTTAAGCTTCTCTTTCCATAGAACCAGGTAAATGAATAATTTGAAGTATCTGTTGTTTCATAGCTTCTAGACTTCGGGTATGCTAGAAACAAAGCCCATCTTTCCCCCCCACAATGGAAGGGCTCTGTCCTTCCATTCTTCACATCATACATGGCACAATGATTTGAGTCTGTCACCTTAACATTAAAAGTTTGACTGTTCAATGAACCCTTTATCCTATTTATATTTGTGAGGAAGCTGTCCGTAAACATCCCCATGGCTTTCCTAGCCAATATCACATCCTCTAAAAGACAAATCAACCTCCTTAATCACATCCTTAACCGGAGGACTTAATTGCAGTATAGGAATTGAAGGGAGGGCACAGTCCATCCTATTGGGTTTCCCTTGTGTTCTTGTTTTTAAATTGACACAGTGGGTGAAGATCCTCATACTCAGGACACTGACATTTATAGGGTTGTACTGCTTATATTATCTCTGACGGCCACTTTGTTTTGTCTAAAGTAGCTTAAGTGTCCATCATCTGATTGCATGCTGCGGAAAGAAAAAAAGAAGATATCCATCCTGGAGAGCTCCTAAATGCCTGTGGGCACCTTCCCACAGCTGGCAGGAGTGCAGCCAGGCATTCCACTTGATGTCAGCTACCAGTTCCGCTGTCATCAAAACAGAGTCACTTTCCAGTTTATTAAGGAATAAGACTTACATTACAACTGACAAAGCATGTAGCAGGTCAGTCTCTCCAAGAACTTTTGGTTCCTTGCTCAGGAATTTGATGGAAGTTAAATGCTGGGATTGGAAAGCAAATAGGAGCTAGCACATGGAGGTCTTGCTCTCCCTTTATTGAGAGAAACTGCGGTAGGCCCAAGGAAGTGCCTCGTTTAACATTTATTTTGTCCAAGGGCAGCTACATGTGGTTTAGCCCTTGAAGGCTTTCCTCTGCCCTCCAAGGAATGACCAGCCCCCATGGAAAGGGGTGGGTTTGGGGCTGGGTAGCAGGGAGCTACACAGAGCCTGCAATGTCTCCGTGTGCCCGTTCCAGCCACGGGGTGGAATTTCAGTGAGAATCTGCAGGAATCTGGCTAAACCCGTGCCTGGCCCGTTGGGGTAGCGGGGTGGCTCTGGGGCCATGGGCAGGGCAGCAGCCTGGAAAGCCAATAAATTCAGGAACTCTGCTTGCTTGGCTGCTTTGTGTAGAGATGTAACAGTACCAGCTGGGATATACCCCTCTCGCACATACCTCGAGCCTTTACTGTCACCCTCACAACATTTCCTGGATTAGCAGAATGGCTCTTCAGCTATAATTTTTGTTGAAATATCTTGCTTTAAACCTAGAGAGCACCAATGAAGGCCTTAAATCTGTAAATCAGCTGCACTTTGGAAAACAAATCATTGCAGTGGAGTTTTGCCAAGCCAATTTTCTGTGCTCATTCATTATGTAGTTTTCACTTTATGAGCTGATTTAAACCGATCATGCTCCAACTGTACCGGTTGCATCCAAGATAGGAGCCTGATTTACACTTTGAAAATGTGAACTGCTCCGTGGTTACATTTCCAGGAGGAAGAAGTGCTACAAGGAGAGGTCGTTGGGCAGCACCCATAGGCCTTATAGGCAAGAGCTTGCAGGTTGCTTCTGCTTGCGTGCTTGAGCTGCTGAGCTGTTATAAGTGAAGGGAAAGCTGTGATGTTCCCATGTGCTGCAGAAAAAGTGGTGTCTTCCACGGAGAAAATTGCAAGACAGATCCAACTGTGATTGCCCAGTGGGAAATCAGAAGATAAGAAGGTAGAGTGGAATAAGCATCTATGAAAGTAAAGGGGCACCTGGAAAAAAGGGTAGCAGAGGAGAGACAATGGAGATGTGGCATTAACATCTGCAGTCTGTGGAAAAGCAGTGGTGGACAGGCAGCATCTGTGGCCTGTGAGAAGAATGGGAAGAAAACAGTGGAAAATTTTATACTTATTTAAGTGTCCACATAAAACTCAGCTCAACAAAATTGTGCATTCACCCAGGATGTCTGCAGGCCAGTGTGAGACTCTGTGTCTTCACCAGCTCTGTAACAGCTGTTAGGGAGGACAGCAATGGTTTTTAGTTTTTGTTCTTGACTTTGAAGGTTTCTGTAGTTCTGAAGTTTCCTATGGTAAAGTGAGAGAGATTTGGTTAAAAAATTGCTGGATTCAAACACTTAATCAACACTGCTAACAAATATTATTAATCTTAGCTATTTATTTTTTGGAAGTTAGCCTGTTAGAAAAACTTCCTCATTTTTAGCCTTCCCAACATATTTTCCCCCAGGTATCCCTGTGAGATCAGAATTTTTTTTGATTGTAGTAGTGGGACTGAGCTTCACCTTAAGTAACTTTGTTCCAGTTACAAGCAAGGCAAATACGAAAGTGGAATTGCTGTCATGCAGTGCAGTTTCCACACCATCTTTGCAGTTCCTGTAAGTCTATGTAATTACACAGACTTTGAGATGAACCCCACATATCCCTTTCTTGCTCATGTGAAAGCCTTTCAGGCTGGTTGAAGGTTATTGTAATAATGCCATATTGGCATGTTAAGAAATATCCTTAATTTCTAAGAACACGCAGTTATTTACGTCTATCATAAAGCTTATTTTTAAAGAAGAACTTTTCTTCAAAGGGAAAATGGGCTGCCTTGTTGTTAATGTTGCAGTGTCCTTGTTTTCCCATCTTGGTGAGCAAAAAATATCACCATACAGGAAATAGTCTTATGTACAGAAATATGAAATCCAGGACTGATACATGTGCATGACTGAAAAAAAAAGAAGCCAGGCTTGTAAAATTCTCTGATTTCACATTGGTCCACTCATAGGATTAAGGAGATTTAAAATAGTTGGATGGATTCACATAAGAACAATTGTTATAGACTCTATCAAAACAGTATCATTGATATCCTCTTTAAAATGCTTTATGCTGCCAGAAGCAGAATGAAGAAGCCTTTGTTTAAAATCACACTGAGTCAGCTGTGCTAAGGCTGTGTAAAGTGCTTGGAAGGGCAGCTGCTGGAGATGATGGAACCCTGTGTATTCCTGCTTCTGTGAAATTCCAGGTACATTTCTCCAATGGTGACTAACAAGAATAGATGCCCTCGACAAGCTCTTTTCTGTGGATAGCAATTAGGAGTGGCGATTACCGTACTTGTTAATCTGAGTAACATTTACATTAGCCCATCTCTGATGTTCCTTCTGGTACTGCAATTCCCTTTCATGTAGTCAGAAGTATGTATCATCCTTCTAGGGAGGTGATCACAGTCCCACAGTTTGGGGATGTCCTTCCTTCAGGTGGATCCCTTTAGAGATTGTTATCTACATTTCAATGCCTCCTTCCCCCCTGCAGCTGTGAGAATCTGGAGCCACATCTTCCTAGCATCTTCCTTGCTTTTAGGATTTCCAAGAAGTCATCCTGGTGGGATATCGAGGAACTGAATGTGCTGCCAGGGGTGTTGTGAGTTCCCCAATGAGAAGACCGACTGCATTTTACAAGAGAACGGTTGTGCAAGGATGGGCAGGACAGATGGCTGAACCAGCAGAACGAGTTTCAGCCATAAATGCTCTGAACACCGTAAATGTTCGGTGGCTTTTCTTTTTTTCTTTTTGAAAGCTGAAATATATTTGGGAAGTACTTGTTCAAACTACAGACTCAGTCAAATATTAACAAGTGGAAACTGAGCGGGGGGAAAAAAGATACTTTGAAGGGCTCAAGCATGTGTGGGTTCTTGCTGTATTTGCCTAACTATAATCACTGGGGCCACACTTGCGACAGGCTGAAATGTTGCTGTGAATAGAAAGTATACCATAAGGGTTCTCAAATATGAAAGTGGGGCTGGAACAAAGAGCAGGCACCAGACAGACTTCCCCTGTTAACGATTGCTGGCCTGTCACCCTGGTGCCAGCAGTCTCAGAAATCCCGTCGGGAGCGAGCGGCACTATCTCGCCCCGTGTGACGGGGCTGCTTTGAAGCCCTGCCCACAGCCTCGCCGTATTCCTCGCTGCCGCCTCGTCCCGGGGGAATGAACTTTATCTCTCCACTTTTAAGAGTGTTTGCTTTAAAGATGATTTACCACACTTGACAATTACCGAATTTCCTAAATTCAGCCTGAGGTATTGTTGTTGTTATGTATCTTGCGCCGTGCAAAGCAGCGCCTCGGCCACAGCACGCAGAAGGTCACCATCTCCCAGTGTGCTGAGGAGATGTTCTGCATGTTCTCTCAGCACATGCTGAAGGTCCTCCAAGGCTGCTTCCCCCTGCAGTCCCGTGGCTTGGGATGTCCGTGGAGACGTTAAAACCTTCTGACTGAAGGAAAACAGGAAAACAAAGCTGTAACCCATTCTTGCAGGAACATCAGCATGCCACTGAGTCAGGACTCCTCTCACTGGTGTAGCAGGAACAAACACACAGCTGAAAGCACTCCATAAAGAGTTTTCAACTTTTTTTCTTTCCTCGCCTTTTTTTTTTTTTAAACCACATTTTGATATTGGTAATCAATGGGGTAGCAACTCCAAAACAATACATATGGAACAGTAATGAATGTGATCCATTTGGTGCTAATGTGATTTTCTTTAATTATGTTGTTGCTGACTGAAGTGCTACAGGAATGCTCTTCCTCCACTCAAATGTGAGGCAATACAAGGAGTTATTGTTTCATTTATATTTTGTTGGGAAAACTACCAAACCCCTTATATTAGAATATTTGACTACAGTGTTAACAACATTTCTCTGGACTGCTGCTTAATATACTTTTATTATTTGCTTTCCATATGTTGGTTCTTTTAATCTGTTCTTATTAAAGTCTTCCATGTTTCAGTAATATTGTCATTGTGTTTCTTTTGAAGAAGGCAAGTGTGTGTACTGAAAGATTAGATTATCCTGTTAAAGAAAAAAAGAGAGAGAAAAGGGAGAAATGTCTTCAAAATGAAGTACATCAAAAGTAAAAGTAGGTGACAAATGTTAATATTTGCAAAGTGCTTCTGCTTTGATCCTGCATTTCTATTTCTTTAAGAGCTTGACAAATGTGTCCTGTGGTTTGGCTCAAACCTCTTTGCCTAGTGCTTTACTTGACCCACAATCCATTTGATCTTCTACTTGTTTTTCCTTCTGTCCAGGAGGCCTCTGGACTTGATAAAGGCTAATTCTTATCTTCCACTTGCTGCTGTTCAGAGAAATAATTTTTAATTTTTGGTTGGATCAGGTTATTGTGCCTGTTTGCTTAGGCAGTTTCTAAAGAGATATTCACTTTGCTGTTATTTGGGATGGTTCCATTTCCATGCCAGTAGCAGCTATATCAGATCAGAATCTGGTTTGGCTGATTGACTCTGGCACCAGATGTGAGGAAGACATGGATGCTGGAGTGCCTGACTTGGATGGCAGGCTGCCACTTCATTTCTACAGCACAATTTCCAGGCGTGCTGCATCCAGTACCTGAGCTTACAAGTATTTAAGAGATCAGACACTTTCAGGGGCTCTGGACTGGCCACAGCTGAGTAAAATGCACATGCCCCCAAACACCCATCTCAGTCTACCTGCTGTGATCCCAACCCCAGTATTGTCTGCAGCGTGTCTGATCTGCTTCCACTACGCTACTTGCACAACCCCAGTATTGCCCAGCTCAGTAAGAGCCATCCTACCGCCCAACAGCCTGAGCAGTCTGGAAGATGCTTCTACAAATATAAACGTTGGCCATAAAAGCTGACACGTGATTTACAGCCTGTTTTATAGCGTCAGCTCCCTTATTCCCCCTCGAGAGCCCCTCCTCCAGAGAAACCATAAGCCATAAACCACAACTGAGGGGAGCGTGGAGTTTTGAGCTGCCATTTCAGCCAAGTAGGCCAGGAGGTGCAGCATCTCCCAGCCCTCCTCCCTGCAGACCACTCCACCAGCTCCAGGCACAGGGGCACCTCTCCATGTCTCTTCCTCAGGAGCTTTCTCCTGTCTTTAAAGCAATGGAGAATAAACCATAAATCAGAGTAGATAATGACTGCTTTTGTGTCAGTTTGGGGAGCATCCCCCTACAACTGAGTGTGCCCCCATGGTAGTGGTGCCCCAGGGCCTTGGGTGCTGACAGTGAGGTTGGTGTTATTTATGCTGCTCCCAGGTTTCAGGGCAGAGTACATCTCTGTCCTGGCATCTGTCAGGGCTCCCATGTGCTGTGCATTTGCTTTCTGGAGACACGTTTAGGATATCATTTGCATTGCAGATGTGTGGCTCCTCGGCACTGCACTCAGCTTCTGTCCCCAGAAAAAGCTATTGACGGAGTGAGATCAATTCCACAGCCATTGCAAGAGATGTGTATGTTTTGAAAAAGTGTGAATGTGAGGGAAGAAGGGAAGCTCGCTTTTGGGAGCAACAATTACAACGCCTTGCTTAACTGGAACAGTAAGGCAGGATGTTATAACAATTGAAGCCTTTGCAGCTACATTTCTTGTCTTTAATGGGAGTGTGACACCTGCCAGCTCTCCATCTGTTTCCCTCTTCTGCAGAATGCATGCCATCAAGTGAGTGAAGAAGAGAATGTATGCAGCAGAGTAGGTCAGGATTCAGATTTTCACAGGTACAATTGTCTGTCAATTAAAAAAACACCCAAGCAAAGCACATAAAAAATTCTGAGAATGAGGAAAACTGCGATGATGGCACTCAGAGATTCAGAAAGAGCCTCGCTGGGTAAACACTTCAACATCATAGTGGCCTCCTTTGTGTTTGTCTATCCCTTTCCATTCACTCATTTTTCATGCAGACTTATTTCCTTTTGCACTTAGAATTATGTGACTCCTTCGCCTGTCAGCTTTTTATCTTCTAATACTTTACCCATAATAAAGCACTCTGCCTTTCCTGGGGTGGCAGAATATTTTTCTTCTGGTGAGAACTATTTTTTTGTTTAAAAAAACCCCAAAAGAACAATAACAAAAAAATTCACTCAAAAAACAGGACCAGGATTTTGCACCTTTCTTATTTCAGGGAGTATCTGCAGCCAGATCAGCTATTACTTTCCAAAACTGTTTTCACAGGCATTTCCTGAAGACAGACTATCAGATAAAATGCTGACTTTAGCATTTTCTTTATCCTCTGCCTAGGGTATTATTTTATTGCTCTTGTTTTTGCAGTTTCTCTATCTGGGTTTCCCTGAAACCACTTTTGCTGGTACCTAAGGAGTTTTGGTGCCACTGTCAAAGAAGCTGTGCATGTCTCTGCTGGACAGATGCCTGAGATTGCTTTACGAATTATAGCCAAACACTAAGTTAAACCACTAATCACAATTAAGGAATGAATTTGTTGGTTTTTTTTTTTGTTTGGTTTGGGGTTTTTTTTTAAAGGCAGTCTTTGTAAGGATTCCTCTGCTTGGAGGATGTCTCTGATGGACAAAGGCTGTGGTAATGTCTCTTATTCCACCTTTCAGTCTGCAGGAATCCAAGTGGACAGTAGAAATAACTAATTTTTAGTACTGTGGTGGGGTCCTCTGCACTGGCTTGCCAGCCTTGGAATGTCAGAAATACTGCCACTTTACCTCTGAGCAGGTCCAGTCAATCTTTAACTATTCGGTTGCTTCTGAGGCTGGAAGTCTGCAGTTTTCCACAATGGTTATCAGCAACTGAATGCAAGAGGATGCACAAAATCACTCCTTAAACACAGTGCTGCTTTGTGGAGAGTAAAACACCCAGCAAAATGACCCAAACCATGCAAAATGGAGGATGTAGAATAATATATTATAATATTAAGAATTTTAGTAACAATACAGTTTCTCACCTCCCCAATAGCCTTCTCTTATGCTTTCTCCCCACACTGTTAGGTTGATATGCAAATTTCCTTGTATTTCCTGAGGAGAAGACCAGGCATAATCCTTGTGCCAGGACACTGGTGCAGTCAGCAATAATTGCTTGATTTGCATGAAGATAGAATACATCACTGCTAAAGGGAAGGGTGTACCTGAGGTTGAGAGTCCCAAAAGGCAGCGTCTCCAAGGATCTCCTCTTTTTCTTGGACAAATGACCGGCTGCATTGTGTCTCTGAACTACGAGCTAACGGAAAATGTGCCATGTAGAAAATGAGAAATTTTGAATAACATCTAAGCATCTGGATCCCAAGGGAGGAAATTCATTCCACTTGCTTGAAATTTAGATGTTTCATTTCAGTAATTGTCCTAATTATGATGGCCATAGAGATTTAATATCAAGTAGTGATTTAACCTATTTTAGTCTGGACACATTTATGAGGCAGAAAAGGACAGTGAGGAATGCAGTGAGAGGAAGAGTACCAGGCATCACTCTGAAGATCACCCTCTGAAGTGCTTGTGCTCTGCATGCCTGCACTACTGCTTCTATTTAGCACTGGCATTTGTTACCTCCTCCACAACCAAACTGGCACCCTAATGCTTCAAATTCTATTGCAGCCTTGATTTCATAGTTCTGACTATGACATTGCTTATGTAAGTGAGTTCTGTAAGTGCATGGGCAGGTTGATGCCCTCCATGGAGAAGGACTAACTAGTTGGTGTTTGGGAAGAATTCCTGTGCCTCTGTGCAGTTATTTTTCTCCTCTGGGTCTCCTATTTCAGCCCAAGCATGGCCCTGCTTGGTGGGGAGGTTCCCAGCACCATGCCTTAGATGGATCTAACCCAGGGGGACAATGGCATCTGTGGCCATCACAGAGGAGCCCTGAGACTGTGCTCATGTTCACTGGCTCTTCTAGACACCGTGCAAGACAGGGAAAGTCTGTGCTTTGCTTTTGTACTTGCAGAAGTGTGAGTGACTTTTTGCCTTGGCATGAGCAGAGCCAGGCAGCCTCTGGGGAGGATGGAACAGCAAGAAGAAAAGTCCGTGCAGCAGTTTGTAGAATGGAAACTTTTATAAGATGAGGTGGTTCAGCGTTGTTATAACACCTGTCAAGGGTAGGAAGCAATACCTTGACCCTTTCCTAGTGCTGCTCAGTCAGGTGCTGATACAGTGATGGATGTTACTTACACAGGGATAAGGGGGAGGAGGAGGAGGGGCTCATTCTTTCCAGAGAAATATGTCAGGAGAAAGGTGCAGATTTAGCAGGTGTGGAAATGCTGGGCAAGAGCAGGAAAGGATAAGCATGTCAGAAATCATGTTAAGAGGAGGTAACTGAGTACAGCTTAAAAATAAGCAAGTAAGCAGAGTAAATCCAAAAGCCCAGACTTGAACCAAACTTTCAGTTTGTTTGTTTTTTTTTTTTTTAGTTTGAAGTTTACCTGGGCATAGATATCCTACACGAACTATTTTCCATTTTAAGGAAGGGAGCCATATCTGGATGTAACCAGAACTAGCTTGCAAGGTATAGCACCATGAAATGTTCAGGCAAGATTTGTAGCCTGCTTCGAGATGGGAAGAACTGGAAATCACATGAGAAGTTGTGATTTTTAGTTCCATTTAGTTCCATTTTGGAGACACAAGAAATTCTGTCTTGATCCAGCAAGACGAGTAGCTGTGTCTGACTTTCACATGTGTGAGTAGCTGCTTTATTTTTGGGCAACTAACACAGAGGCTCAGCGTTACAGCAAGTGTTGCATAGTTGGAGAGATACCCCACAAAATTCTTCCTTCGTGAGATCCTATTAGGTATCCAGGTGTTTGGGAAACATCCAGAGCGAGGTGAATGCCACCATCTTGTGAAGTTTGTTCTCACCTTGAGCTGCCTGGGTTCAACCTTTTGCCCAACAAGATGTGACTAATATAAGTTATGTAAGTAAAACTAATAATTTTAGTTTAATACCAGCCTCTCGTGTAAAGCCTGTTATTGCCTTCAGACAATTAATTGGTAACCTGCAGGGCTATCTGGACCTTGTCCATTATTTGAGGTACCTGCATATTAGCATTAATCATAGACTGGTCAAGACAAATCTCAAAAGGGATGGGGAAAGACATAATCTTCTGCCTGTCCCTTCTGATATTAGAGTTTATCTTTCTGCTTGATGTCAAAGACAGGAGGCTTGTTTTGCGTTGTTCTCCCTTGTAGCTGACTGACATAGGCAGTATCCATCATCAGCACAGCCATCTTTTATGCTCTTGCCCTTCCTGAAATTTGCCAAAGTGGTGGCATGCAGGGCAGGATGTCTGCTGTTGTGCCCACAAAGTGGGGTCATGGTGTGGCCTGGCATTCTTCTTTGCTCCCTCATCCTCCATTTGCTGCCTTCTGTTGCATTTGGAGCCAAGCAGCTCAAATCACCTTCATTTTCCCAACCTGAGTAACAAAACTTACCTCTTCCATTTGGCTGCCTCTTCAGAAATGAGCAAACCAGTTCTGCCAAAGAGCAAGTGGTGGAGGCTGTAAGTGAAGGTGCTGGGCAATCTGGGGCTTTTATTCAAGGCCTTGTAGCCCCTCTCAGGAAAATAAGACAAATGGTCATCATGGCCTTTATTTTGGTCATTAGTGTGGCCATAGACAAAACCCACTTGGCCACAGATCTTTCTGCTTTGTGCATGAGAACTCTGGGAGCCTGGTATTCTGCCTTGCTTGGCTCTTCTGTGCTTTGAAACAACAACGTAACATCTAAAAAAAAAAAAAAAAAAAGAGGGCTTTTTTTTTCGCCCAGAATAAATGGCTTTCCATGAAATATGTCTGAAAATTTCCAGGAGGTCCTCTTGATTTTAACCCATCACACCCTATAGACCCAGAGTTTTTCTACTGAGAGCAACTATGGAGATTTTCTGTCTGCTTTGCTGCTTTCTTGCCTTCCCCCACATCCTCCATTTTCCCTCTTGTATTATTACCTTAAACAATGCCTTTTTGGAAAGCATACCCTTTCGAGAGGTGCTTTGTTAAAAAGCAAAACAAAAACACAAACCCAACAGCAAATAACAAACTTCCCCGAAATTCCCACAGAAACAAATAAGACAGCTTTGAAATTGTAAAGCACTGGCACATGGTGGGTGCCACTGAGCCCAGATGTTACAGCCCTGGCAAACCACAGTTGCCCTCCCGTTGCCCTGCTGACTTATTTTTCAACTTCCATTTGATGCTCTTCCATGGAGCCCCAAGGTTTCCAGGCTCAAGTACCAACATCACAGAGACCTGCTAACTGGCAGGGAAAGATCCGAGTGTGTACAGAAATAATGTTCCCTCTGCTTCCTCCCTCCCTCTGTGTCCTGGCATCTAAAAGGGCTCCTGAGGGACGTGGCTACAATGAGAAAGGTGCATTGGACACTGTGTGCTCATAAGTGTGTACACAAAGGAAAGCTCAGGAAGGCCCTGCTGAGCTGGAGCAACTGGCATGTATGAGCACGAGGGATTTTTTTCCACAAACCAGGAGCTGCTGTTCCTCCTCCCTCAACCCTCATGACCTTTCTGGGAAGAAAAAGAGTAGGTGCCCCACCTGCATAGTGCCACATGCTCTTAGCTAGCCCTCAAACCTTTCTGCAGGCAGAGGACAGCTGAGCTCTCCCATTCCAGGCAGGACCCTGGAACTCCCTCTCTCCCTGCATCTTGGCTACAAGATATTTATCTTGTGGTGGGTTCACCAAAACAATCACGCCATGAAATGTGTCCACTTTGCACTGCTCAGTCTTCATGAAGGACAGACAGATGAGGGGCAAGGGAAAAAAAACCGATGTAGTCCTTCCTCATTTCATTTCAAAATTGTTCATGGCTCTCGATGTTACAGCCTCACCAAGTATTTGGAGACTGTGTTTATAATCTAATCTTTGGAAGGACCTTAGGACTACTGGATTTATTATATCATTGTTTCTAGAGGAATTTCTGTATTTTAAGCTATCCTCTGGGCCCAGAGCTGTGTAAAGTGTTCACACACTTGCATTGTGTTCTGATTAGTATGAATACGTATTAATTTTTTTAATGTCCTGCCACATCTGTGGTGTTGATAACAGGACCGATTTCTACTGCCAGATACCCCTGGGTAAAGTAGCTTGTGTGAGTACCTTGCAGCACATGCAGTTTGTGGGGAGGGAATTTTATGTGACCTTCTTTGCATTGTCCTACCCATGACCCCTTCTGCAATCAGGCAGAAATCATGCTCCTGAAGAGTGGGAGGCATTACTGCTTCCATGCTGGTCTGTTCCTGGGCCCCCGCTGCACAGACATTGCCAACAGTAACAAATTGCTCTGAGTTATGTGCAGGGGTTTAGTGATGTGGACTAGTTATTTATTAGAGAGGGAGCTGAGACATCAGCAAAGGGCAAAAGAGTGAATAAAAGAAAAATCCCCAATCGAATGAAGTGAAGCTGCCTCATCAGGCAGGCTTCTTGCAAAACTGCTCTCTCTTCTGGATCACACCTTGTTTATCTAATGGGGGGATCACATGCAGAGTTTTGAAAGTAAAGCCCTTAAAATAAAGGAATTTCCCCAAAGGCTATGGATAAAGGTGACAGAGTTGGACTAAACTGCATTTCCAGAGGTGGCAAATCAGTGATTTATTGTTTCATTAGTCGCAGTTTCCTAAGCACAAAGCTGGCTGTGATACTGATTGCCTTGTTCAGAGGCACCTTTTGAAGATACGTGATAAAGATAAGGGACCTCCTCCCATGCACTTGGAAAGAGAAGGCAGCTCCAAAAGAGTGAGGGCCTTGTCTGGTAAAAGCCAGACCAATGGAGGTCACTGAAGAAGCATTCATTGCCAAGAAAGTCCTGTGTTTATTTTGACTTGGAAAAGAAATTTCTAAGTTTAACACCATGTGTCTATAATGTGGAAATTCCAAAAATTGGAGGAGAGGTCTTTATGGTGGTTCTTTAATAGTGATATTGATGTGCAAAAGTGATGCCATTAGTCTACTAGTCTGCAAACATCATTAAGTTTCACCCTCATCAATTGAATTCAGTCTGCCCAGAATAGGTTTCTTGCTCTTTTTCTTCCCTTCAGTTACTTAATGGTCACCCATACTAATACTCAGTACATTTTCCTGATGTGGAGTCCTGAAGGGCTGGAGGTGCTCTGGAGAGGACACTGTCAGCTCCTGGGAAGCAAAGGACTTCACAGTCAGAATGAGATGTGACAGCAATGTGACCCAGACCTGGAAAGATCTGGAACAGAAGAATTGGTGGGAAGAGGTGTTGGTGCAAACTCCAGAGCAAAAGGCAGGCTGTGCTGAATAAGGGCCTCTCACTTCCTGGGTCTCTGACTCTTCACCAGAGAGACTTGTGCTTGTCTGATGCACCAGAGAAGTTAAATGTGCTTTTCAGCAACAGTGGCACATGTCTCTGGGAACAGATATCCGAGGAACTGGTGCTATTTGCTGAAGTTGTCCCTTCAAAATCCTGCAGCACATTGGGAAAGTGACTTCCCCCAGGATTTTTCCATGAAGAGAGAGAACTAAGGTAGACAGTTGCATTCATAAATAGATGTTGATCTGTGAATTCTGCTGGGAAAAAAAATCTGACTTTAAGAGTGGCTACAAGGTGGATTTGGGTCTACCTAACCACTGTGGGATTAGTGCCTTCAGGATAAGGGTTTGAAATAAGAAAGGAGATTGGCTTGATTCAGTTTGAATCAGCTCCTTCCCAACAAAAAAACTGTGAGAAGACCCTGGGAATCAATGAGGCTTTCAGTTATGAGCTTTAGAAGGGCTGAGGGCTGTACCTGCAGGGATTTGCTGCTGAGACTGCAAAGCCGTGTGTTGCTCACCTGTTGGCCACCTGTATGCAAGGCAGGGGCTGTGCATGCCTTCCATGGGGAGAGCCACTAGCAGACCTCTTCTTTGTGAAATTGTTCATTCTGTAAAAATAGAAATAATTTTTAATTGCTTTTTTAATTATGAAGTTTTAAATATTGTATTGTCTTTCTTTTCCTCTTTCTCTTTTATTTTTTTCCATTATCTTTTTCACAGAGTAGTGTAGTAAGTGGACCCTTTTGATCTCCCTTCTTTTGCCTCTCCCTGATGCTTCAACGTTTCCTCAGCTTTGGAGGCTTAGTGACCAGATAAAGCAAAACTATGGATCCTGGATATGTTTCACTCACCAGTAAGGAAGTGTCTGGGGAGGAGGGCAGAAAACTTTTCCAAGTGATTTACAACAGCTCCCAAAATCAGATGAAAATAAAATCTGGTGAGACCTGAAAACTAAAAATAACACTGAAAGTCCAGCTGACCCCTGAGATAGTACTTCTGTTATTTGGCCACCTAGAGCAGCAATGCTCAAGATGCTCCTCACTACCTTGCAAGCATGTAGTGAAAATTTATGGGAAGCTGCAGCATTTCCAGTCCAACATAATGGACTTTAATGCTTTTTTTATAGACATCAGTAACAATGTGTCTAGATCCACCCAAAACCCTAAAGCCAAATCAGCTTTGAGATGGAAAAGAGGAATTTCATTTTTCCTCACTTTCACTGCTGGGACAGACAGCCTTCCTCCCTTATGAGGTAATTTAATTTTCACATTATGCTTTATGGGATATCCTTTATTTACCTAATGTTTTCCTGTCAAGTCTTTTCAGACTATGAATCTTGTATATTTTATATACACAAAGGTGACTTTTCCTTCCTTTAATGACCGTGGCTTATCAGTGCAGGCAACCGATACTGGACTCATAAATATGTCACTCTGGGGTTTGCGGCAGCCCCTTCTCTGCCGTAAGACTGCTCCTTGCTGCTTGCTCCTCCCTTCAGCTCACTGCACATCCACGGCCAGCTCGGCCCCTCAGTGCTGCTGGACTCACCATTGGCTGGTATAAATAAATCACTGATTCAAGCTATAGGTGAAAATCATTGTGAAAGGAGCACCCAGAGGAATGCAATACAAGGTCAGTGGAGCCAGCGCCTTCCGACTCCAATTAAATATTTCCTGTAAGTCGGTGCCAATTGTGCATCTTGTAAGAACATTTGAAAGTGGGAGCTTGAACTCTCCGGGACCCTCTCGCCTCGAAACCTGTTTCCTGTTTAACAAGATTTAACAAGTACAACCAAACATGCGCCATCAGCAACAAAAGTCATTGTAAACGGCTCCAATGTGCAAAGGTGCTGGGTTTCCTCTCGGCCTCGAACGCTGACCGACCCCGTCAGGCAGGCACAGGGTGGCTGCAGCGCAGTGGTGCTGTGCCCTGGTGCCACAGGCTCAGCCCTTTTGCTGAGAGAGGTGGAAGGAAAGAGGGAAAGGCAGCCTTTTCAAAAGGGGTCAAAGCTTGTTGGGTGAAAGCTTCAAGATTAGGTCTTACTGTCCCAGGAGTTTTGTACAGAGGGTGGAATAACATCTACTCTGTGCTGTCTGCCTCTTCAGCTTAAAACACAACCTTGCTGCTGCATAATGCCTTGAAGAATCACTGTAGTCAAAGACATCACTGTGGTTCCTGGAACAGGCTGTAGCCCAGGCCGAGCTCCCTGTCTAGGCAAAAAGGATGCCCAAAGCAGAGATCAGCCAAAAGCCAGCTTTTGATTGTGCAATCAAATATGGGGAGAGCGGTCGTGAGAGCCCCAAAGTTTAGGGAGTCTTTCCAGTTGCAAATGTAAAGGGGACACTGAAAACATTTTCACAGTAGCCAGGCACTGAGAGCATAGTACTGCTTCCCAGAGGGCTGTACAGTGGTAGGAGACATCTACGGACATGTGTGTGTATATACACACATAGATATACATACATACATATATATATATATGTATATATATGTATACACCATTCTTATATGTAAGATACACGTGAATGCAAAAATGGGTGTGCTTAAATATCCACATACATTTAAGTGTTCTGACTTTCTGTGCACTATGCATATAACTCATACTAGAAGCCCTTGTAGCACACTCTCTGTATCTCACCTCCCAGGTCAAAAAGCCTGGGACTTGAGATGAATCCTCCGGTGCTCCTGAGATGACAACAATAGCGATACCAGGAGCAACAACCCCACCAGTTTACTGAAAACCATAGTGTCATGCTACACCAGAAAATACATGTCTGACCAAAGTTTCCAAGTGCATAGCCCATGTCTTGCCTCTCATCTGCAATCAGCTACTCTTTCCACCTGTGCCATCCCTACAACAACCAGGGCAAGGTCTGCGAGCAAAGGGAGGACATGGGTGGAAAAGAGCCGAAGAAACAAGGTAAAGTGGAGCCCAATGTGATGCAGAGACCTCTGTCCTCAATCTTACTCACACACTGAAAATGACATTTCAGCCATGGATGTTAAAATTGGGATAATTATCTTTAAGGAGGTGGTGAACTTCATCTATAAGATACATTAAAATCAATTTTCTCTTTGTCAGGGAGGAGGAAAAGCTTGGGAATTTGATATGGGCTCCTCGGCTATGTGCTGAGTGGGCCATCCTCTATTTGAAATCCATCATTATGGGATATAATTCAAGTTCGGGGAGGACAGCACTTTGCTGAGAGAAGTCTCCTAGGTCTTTTCCTAGACTCCCTGGGCCATGCTTAGACAGGAGCCAAATCTGCCCTCTCTGCCTGCTGCAACACATAGCATCAAAACAGTGAGACCACGCTTCAAAGGAAGGTCTCCACAAGGTCCTCACCACCCAAAGCAGAGATGTGCTGTGTCCCTGCCTTGTGGCTGAGGAGAGGACAACGCATTGGGTCCTCTGCGTTGGTCTTCTTTCTTCTGCAAATTGCTCGTGACTCTTCACCACCCTGGCTCGAGGCAGTTCCCATGCACCACGTCCCAAGATCAGCCTCTCTTGTGCCTGTGTGATGAGGCATCTTGCTTCCTAAACCGGCTCCAAAAGAATTCTTGGTGTGAAAGCAAGACATTGTATGATGCTCTGCTGACTTCACTAAGGCCTTCCATTCCCACTGTCTTATCACAGCACAGGAGCAGAAGTGCAACGTTCTGGGATCTTGGGATCTGGCACAGGGAGAGGTTTGGGCACTTCTCCAGGAGAGGAGCATTCAGGAGGAAGGCAAGACTCCTGCTTGTGAAATCTACAGTTCAGCCATGAAGCTTGGAGGAGACCTCACAAGGTGTCCATGGGCAAAGCAGTGGCACAGGGCAAGACTGCACTTCATCCTTAGAAGAGCTCTGATTCACAGTATAATAGACATGATTTAGGCAGGACAGCTCCTGCAAGCTGAAGCTGAGGTGGCTCACTTGGGGTTGGATGAAGGAAGGAGCTCCCAGCCTGAGGTGCCCGGTGCCCCACTAGGTAATGTACAGACGATGCAAAGGACAGAAAACTGTAATGTATTTCCCTCACACAGATGGGAAACTGAGGCATGCTGCTATCCTGTTCTCCAAGAGTGTGACTTGGATTTATACGAGGTCTCTGGAGCACAGCTGGGCATTAAAATCAGAAACTATGTCTTATATCTGTGCTCAGGAGGAGGAGGAGGGGATGAGTTGACTGGCAAACATTTCCAGACAGACGGTGGAGTGGATTAGCACAAAAGGGGATGCAGATCTCGGCTGTTCAGCTGCCAGCAGAAAGGAGGGGGAGTATGGTTAGGCAGCTGGTGGAGAAACAGGTGCAGAGAAGGTTTCCTGATAGCCCTGCTGTCATTCTGCTTTGAACCCTCAGCTCCTCAGTAAATCTTCCCTCTTGGAACTCTCTCATCAAAGTTTCATTTCCTCACGTTCCTAAAATAGTTCTTGATAAGCAACTTGTTGTGCTGGTAAAGCCCTTTTGGTTACTTTCCTAGAAATCTATTTTCATGTTTTCTCACTGGGCTTCAGCTGCTTGCATTCCCATTTGGAAAAAAAAATATTAGAGGAAAAAAAGTACAGCCAAGGCTTAACACAACAAGAAGGTGAAATATTTATGTTTAGTAACACAGCAGGACCTTGTCTGTCAACTGAACTTTCAAGCAGTGACATAAAATTATAGTGGTAGAACTTGGACCTAACCAGAGGGACAAGGGGAAGAAAATATGAAAATTTATTTTTTTAACATGTCAACTATCTGCAGGAAATACATACTTTGCACTTTCAGTGGTTTCTTGTAGGGCATTTTGTTTTCACGCTACAGTCAGTGATGGAATAAAGCAGAAGTGGTCAAGCTGTGGTTTTCAAGGCCCAAGGGGAGCCCTTGTGCAAGGCAAATGCTCTTTCCGTGCTCAGCTCAGAGACACACTGGGACTGCACTGGCACAGGGCTCCTGGGCAATCCCAGGTGCTGGGGGAAGAAAACTGGCAGAGTAGATTGGGTCTAACATGGCTCAATGGCACTGTAACCAGTCCACATCCAGATCATCTCCATCTCATAGGAAAGTAGTTGGGAATACCTGCTATCTCCAAACAATGAACTTTTGCCAGAGCTCCTCCCTCAACACTCTGATGCCCACGGCATTGTGCTGTCCCACGGCTCTCATCTGTAGGAGTTTTTGACACATATGAAAGCTTGCCTGGGGGAAAGTTGGCCATTCTGCTTTGTAGGGCAGGAGTTTTCAGAGACTCATAACAATGTGGGAACCCAGGACTATCACAGGAATGGGGGAGCTGGAGGGAATAAAAAGGCTCTGGGTGGGGAAGCACTTGGTTGTATGTGGTCTTTTCAGGTCAACTAGCTACCATTCCTTGGGGTAAGTGCAGAAGCTTCTATATAAAAAAATACAGTAAGAGAATGAGAGGTGATTTTATTGTCATGGCATTAAAAAAAAAGGATAAAGAGTTTGATCTGGAATGATTGGGATGCACTATGGTAGAAGAGTGGATCGTCTGATGAGAGCATCCAGGGAAAGAGTAAGTTCCCTTCCTTTGAGCTCAGACAGAAGTTTTGCAGCTTCTGAGGATTAGGAAAACATGTATCACTGGTTTTTCTTCTGGGTGATTCTTAGCTGATTTAGGGTGTCTAACAACAAATGAAATATCTAGTGCCAAATCCGTGTCTGTCATTAGAGAATTTGTTTTCACATGATGTGCCAGGACTGTTTCATAGGGTGAGAAAGGCAGAATGAAAATTGTGCTTAAAGTGACCTACTCACAACAACCTTGCTTTTAAATCCTCAGCAATGTGGAAAAAAAACTGGACACCACATGCAGGTAAGGGCTGTCTGGAGCCCTCAGAACAATTTATCCAGCCTGTCCACTCGTTGTGGTAGCTTTTTGTTTTTCCTGGGAACCTATTGGCACCCCACATGAGCTATTCTGCTGTTGCAACCTGCCCACATTTGCCATTTTTTTGCAGGGCTCCTTTTTCTTGGACACAGAGTTGCTAGGAAGAAGCTGCCACTCCTCCAAAGGATTAACATTTCCAGTGCTGATTCCCTAACCATTCCAGAGGCCTGCACCTTTTCTCACAGGTGGCAGGCAAGGAACACACATGTGCACACATGCAGCAGGTCTGAAGCAGCTCAGTGTCTCCTGGAAGCACGGGAGGAGCTGTGCCTGGCTGTGGGGGACTTACAACTCTCTGAGGAAGGGGAGGCAGTGTCCAGACCTCTGCTCCTACTGCAGGAAGATTCAGGACTTTTCTGAATGGAGATGTGGAAAGAACTTCACAAGTTTTAACAATATTCCTAAATAGATAGGTCATCACAGTGTGTCTACCCCACTAGCAACTGCATATTTCTGTTTGATTCTCACGTATTTCTTCCCACTCAAGTCTGACGCAAACAAAAAACACTGCCCCCAGCTTTCCCCAGAGGTGACCTCTGGGCAATACAGCCTCAGAAGTACCCAAACTGCACACACCCTAAACACAGACACACATTTTTCTAGAGTCGAGAAGTCTTTTGTGTGGGTTTGCAGCAACTTACAGGCATTTGGGAGGGAATCAACCAGGAACCAAGACAGTAATTCCTCTCCTGTACATCAGATGTTAACAAAATAGCCCAGTACCCTGCTTCGCTCTCTGTGCTCAAACGCCCTGTGAGCAAAAGCCTTGCTTCCCTGGGATCCAAGAGATCCACCATCCCATAGATTGTACTAGAAAATCACATTATTTGGCCTGACTACAAACTGTGGATCAAATCACTGTCTCATGTGGGTTAATGGTGGCTTCTCATTGTTTCTCAGTTTCTCTTTGAGTCTCCAAGCAGAACAAGAAGGCTGCATCCCAAAGTGCACATAGGAGTGATATTTATATTATCTTAGAAATTAAACATTTCAATATGGAATATTTTAGCTTCAATCTTGTATAATTTTCCAATTTACTGAAGATGGGTTCCCTAGTGATGTGAGGGGCTCCTCTCTGGTGCCTGAATACCATTAAGAATGTTTGTTCCCACTAGTCTTAACCTTAATAATTGCAGCAAATTGATTTTAAATAGTGGATCAGGAAGGCCTGCAGAAAAAAAATTACTTTTTTGTGTATATTCCACACATTAAACATGCAGAATGAAGAAAATTGAGAGTCATCAAAGCACAATTTCCAAACAGACTTGTATCATTAAAAAGACATTTGGCTTCGTAGTTCAAGGTTAAGTTTGTTCCCAGAAGATGAGGTAATTTAGTAAAATAATAAAGCTCCCATTAAACAAACCCTGTAATAGAACTGAGCCTTAGAGGCTGCAAAGGAAGGAAACTGTAACTTCTGTCAAAGCACAGAGATGAGATTAGCGTTAATAAAGCATTCCTCACAAAGCACAGTGATACTAGATGGGGGAAGGCACATCCAAATAGCTCTCATTTCCACAGCATTTCCCTTCAGAAATGGACTTTTTAATTAGCCATTGGAAAGAAAACTGAAAGTGTACTTTCTCCTTCTCGGTTTCTCCCTGACTATTAATCTCTGTGCTGAAAACAGTGCCACCAGTCCTTCTTATTGTTATTAGCTAGTGGAGACGTAAAAGAGCTACATTCATAGCCCTTATCACAGCCCAGAGGTATTTCCTTTGTGTTATGAGGAGGATTTTGATTAGTTTTGACTGTGTCTGCAGGGAAGACACACTTTATATTTTCCACAGCTAGAATAATTTCTAGAAATATAAAGATTTGTTTCAGCACTCCCCAGTATTTATTGGTGCGGTTTAATGATTGAAAGAGTTTGATTGTTGTGCCACAGTTGTTCCTTTTTTAATGCCTCTTGGCTTCATGACTAAGTTTGAGGCAAAACTTTGATAGTGGATTGTTCCTGGAGTAGGTTGCTGCTTTTTAATGAATCATCTGTTTGTGGAATGCAACTTTTCTCCCCTGTGACTGCACTGTCCACTGGCAGATGTGGATAATCACACATTTGAAAAGCCCCAGAGGTATTCTGTTGGGAAGGATCTCAGAGGGATTCCAAATCCTTTTTTCCCTATGTCTTGACTTCTCTTAAAGTGTTTAACCTCCTGGTAAGGGCACAGGTGATGGCAGTTCTCCAGTTTTCTCTGGTGGATCCTGTACCTTCCATCTGTCAATGGAGACAAAATACTCCTTTTCTCTTTGCAGCAGCCTGGTTTATATATTTGAAGTCCATTACCTGAAGACCCACTTACTTTTCCCTTCATTTCGTGAAACACTCAGTTTCATTGCAGACAGTGCAGCAGGTGGGACCTGGGGCAGCAGTTTGAGGTGGCTGTCACTGGCAGATGCACTCAGTGCTGCTTGTGCTCCGTGCTCCCCCCGAGCCAGGGTGGTACAGGGGGAACCATGCACGGCGCTGTGGTGGGCAGGAGCTGTTCTGCCCACCCCCTTTCCCACACACAGCCCAGGGTACATGCACAGGCAGACCAGCAGCCACAGCACTTCTGCTTCCCAATAGCAAAAGCTCCCTGGTAAATCTGGTCATGGCAATTCAGGATGACGCAGCTCTGTGGTTCCCTGTGGCTTCTTACCACATGGAGGGGAAAGGAAAGAGTAATTCTCCTTCCCCTCTGCAGAAAGATGTGGTGGCTGGACTGACAGCCCCCAGGTAAGAGCCATGACAGCACTCAAAAGAAGATTTGCAGCAAACGCTGCTGCTCACTTGTTTCTAAGGTCTCATCGAAGGGAGACAAAAAGAAAAATTACAGTGCTTCCCAGGTGTACAGGTTTTGTTCGAGGGAACTGATGGGAAGTGTAACCCACTTTTGGGTATAACAGGAATAACACACGCTTACACTTTCCTTCTTGAGGTTGCTAATTTTGCATGACTAAATCAGCTGAGGAAACCAGATTTTAAAAAATCAAGTGCTGGCAAAGTTCCTGCTGACTCAAGGAAACTCAGAACTGCATTCTACTTTGATTTATCTTTTGTTTCACTTACAAACCTGAAGCAAGCAGAAGGTTTAGGAGTGCTAATTGGGGATCATTAAAAGTGCCTAAATAATTTAATTATGATCTGTATTGTTTTGTATGTGGAAATGAAAAAAAAACCAAAAAGCCACACCGGGGTAACAATGGCAAATGGCCCTCTTATTCATGGATTCCTGTCACTTCAGACATTTCCTACCCTGGCAGACCATGAATATGGCTCCAGATGAAGGATCAGGGTACACTTCACTGTGAATTTGTTTTCTGGCATTGTTGTTAAGCCATCCAAGTGCTTTTACTCTCTGCAGTTGCTGTTACCCTAAACCAGGCAGGTCAGAGTTTTGCCTGTTGAAGTGACATGGGCTTATGCACAGCAGGCCCAGCCTTACTCTCTTAGTTGACCCATTGCAACGTCTCACAAGTGGTAGTAGCTACACACGAGCATCAGAGAGGAAACATTCTGCACCTCAAGGCTGTGTAGGCAACTGCCAGCATCCAGGGCTGTCACTGGCACGCAGGAACTCAGGCACTGGGTGCCTGAACCACCCTGCTTCTCTTTGCCTTCCTGTGTCTCCAGTCTCAACAGGGCATGAAAGAAAAGTGTTCCTCATGTTGAGGCACTTACGTACAGTGAGCTAGCTCTGTATTTATGGAGGGTTTGGAGTAGATTCCTTCCACTGTTATAGCATGTGCCTCAGAAAAGTCTTTGTCTACTGCAGAAATCTCCCTTCACCCTACAATCAAGGGAGCAATAAAAAAGGTATCTAAAAAATGTGGCAACAGTGCATAGTCGGCAGTGCTTGAAATCAAAACAAGGTCTTCAGGGAGCAAAACAAGCTTCCTACTCTGGAAAATTCCTGATCCCCTGTTTCCCAAAATGCCATGGCAAAACATAATTATCATGGCTCTTCCTATCTCTAGCATGTGTCATTGAAACAGCCTGAATGAAGTTGTTATTTGTAGTGTGTAGCTCATCCAAAGCCTCTATCAATGAAAGCACTCAATTGCTTTCTTTGGGATATTGTGCAATTGGCTTTTCTGTAGTAGTTTTCCTTGTCAAGGAGATAATCTTGTGACTCACTGTCATGAGGGAGGCTTTTCCTTTGAGCCAGCCATAACCATTATCCGCTCACTCCTGAGTCTCTGCTTGCTCCTGCAGATGGGAAGACACCTCCTGACTTTGTGGGTACCTTCAGGAACACATCAGAAATGATTGTATTGAAATGAAGGTAGCGAGGTAAGGTCCGTAAGAAAAGCTGCAGGATGGAGGTAATGGTAGATAAACTTTCTTATGCAGTTCATTAGTATTGAATCATTTATTGGATAACCATTTGGGAGATATTGCTACTGCTTGGTTTCAAGCAAAGAGTTGCCTATTGCATCATTCATAAATTCAAACCTTCCCAGTGGCTACCCCAGGCTTGAGCCATTCTGCCACAAAACCTAACTGAAGAGCCCCGTTCACAAGTGTGGGGTTCCATCCATCCCTCTCACTTAGTGTAAAGCAGGTGCTTTAAGCTCTGTGAATGTAGAAAGTGTGTTCCTGAATGAGGGCTGGCATGAACAAGCGCTCTTAAAATCCTGAAAATTAGTTGTTAAGCTGATTCCATTATTAGATTCTCTGTCCAACGAAGCACTGCAAAAATTCAGGAGCTTGCTTCAATTCATGCTGGAAGTGTTTAGATTCCAAGGTATTTAACATGCTGGGGATAATAACCAGCTTTTTGGGGGAGGTTTCTGTGAGTGCCTGCTTCTGGCAGCTCTCAGGGATGGGATGAGAGGTGAGGAAGGTCTTCAAGGGTGCAGTGCAGCGTTTCTCTTCCGACTGCAGATTTCTCAGATTTCTCCCTTTCTCCATGCTCTACTCTTTCTCTTTTTACCTTCTTTCCTTCTGGCTCCTCTCCTCACGAGGCACTGGGGCTGTGTAGCACCTCCCACGATCCATGTGAAGCACAGAATACCACGTTGTAAGATATCTAGCGAAGGGTGTTCACTTCGGGTGGGCAGTCAAGCTGAAACACAGCTTTTGGAGGAGATGTGCTGCTTTGGTTTGTACTGAATTTTATGGCAGCTCATGAAGTCTGCTCCATCATGGCTGCTTCCCCACGGCCAGGCAGCTCCAGCAAGACAAAGGGAGTGGTAGTTTTACTTGTGATGCTACAAAAGCAGTCTTCATCTCTCTCTCTGTCAAAGTTTGCTGCCTTTGCTGGCTACTAGAACTTATTCTGCTGCATACCTATTAAAAAGGAGTCCAGGACTTTTTTTTATGGGGTTGACCCAAACTGTCGATCCAAGAACCAACTTTACAAGAGGTGTGTGATGCACACCCACCTCAGTGGTGATGGAACAAAGCCCAGCAAAGCTCTGCAGGGTGCAGATGAAACATTCCCTGGCTCAGGGTGAGACAAAAAGGTGATAAACAGCAGCACCTGGGGAATATTCCCCTTCCCACCTACCGCCACCACCTTCTTTCTTTCTCGAAAACACAAACAAGACAACCCAATTTGCATTTTCATAGCTGGGAGTGATTGCTAAATTAATGAGCACTGCTATTTATATCTAAATAATCACAGTCCTAAACAACTGCTCGGAGGCATCAGTATGGAAGGTAAGATTCTGGGCTATGATTTGATGGGATTCAGGCAGCACTTGTCATCAGGAGGAGGAAAATCCCAACTACAAAAAAAAAATGCTTTGCCATATTTCAGGCAATCTGAGGGAAACTGGAAGAAGAAAGTTCTGTGAGCAGTGCACACAGACTTGGCTTGCTTACCAGACTGTGGTGGCCTTAACATTATTCGGAGGAAATACTTTTGCTAAGCAGCTTCCTTTAACCATCTTGGTTGCCACAACCCTGCTAGGGACTTCAGGATTAAGCTGTGCTGCCCAGATGCACAGGGTATTACTCAGCATTGTTCCCAGAGTGTGTGAAGAGCCCATGCAAGCCAGCTCTGTCCTTGCTGCCTTTGGCTGAGTTTCTGCAAAGTGAATCTCTTGGCTTAGTGCAGAGCTTGTGAGGCCACTTAAATCTCTCTGACCCCTTAATGAAGTTTTTAAAAGGGCTTCATAAATCTTCATCACTAAGAATTGCTTAAAGCCCTGCAGGGTTTCTCTAGTGGCATTAACCACTAAAACGAGTAGACAGGCTCAGGTCTATTTATTGCATTCATCTTCATTATTCCATGGGTTGTCCTTCTTTATAGTCTTGTACATAAGCTGCAACTGGGAAAGGGAGCTCAGGAGTGGGAGCTCTGAGTCAACACTGCCTGTCTGGCAGTTTGTAGCCATCCACTATGACTACACCTGATCAGTCCTCTTCTTGGGAATGTTTTCTGTGCAGGCAGGAACTGTATGTTCATCATTTATCCTTCCTTATTTAAATCACTGGGTTGTTCCTCATCAGGAAAAGAACCTAATTTTTGCCTTTCCTGTGAAAACATACCTCAGGTCACATCCTAACAGCTCCAAAATGGATTAGTTACCTGCCTGCCCCTCTATTTTATTTTTTTTTCTTGGAATTTCGGCTGACCTTGGTAACGGCTTTTTATGAGTAGTATGAGTATTCTCTGAAATAACTTCCAGCTCAGTGGATAGGTAAGGATTGCTAGGAAAGTACGATGGTTTTTGAAAAACTTTTCGCATACCATATATTGTGCTCTCTAAGTGAGAGTGTAGATTCTATATATTCTGTACAGGTTGTTTGATTCTTCACCTCTGCAAAGCGAGGACAGAAGAGTCACTATTGAGGTTCACAGACAAACAGAAAAATACTCCAGTGCAGGTAAAGTCATTGAAACCAGTGAGAGCCTTTGAAGAAATGGTTTCAAGGCTAATTCTGCAGACAATGAAGGACTAAGGCTCTATGGAGCTTTTGAAGGATTGGAGATCCTTGTGATCCAACGTGGTCCAGCCAAGCCTGGACTTCCCCATTCCATCACAAAATCATACTTTTGTGAGCTAGATGATTTTCAAGGTTGCCTTTTCAGTCGGCATTTTGTTTATGCCATCAAGATACAGTAGAGTGCCATGGAAGGGCTACTTTAGAGCCATTGTGATGTTATTTTATTTTGTTTTGTTTTCCATTTATTTGCATTACAAGAAGGTCTCAGGGACTCAACCTCAGGGAGGACTGAAACAGTGTGCATGGAGTAGAAGAGAAGCAATGTGCTTGCGAAGGCCAATAAGATCTTCTTATTGAAGGTTTGACACTGAAGTATTAAATCTGCCAGAAGTACCATTTATGATTAAGAAAATCATCTAGGTTCCTAGTCTGGGTCACGACTGGAAGAAAAAATAATGTCTGATGAACATGGTGGAGGCTCAAAACTCAGCTTATGATGTGTGAAGTGGGTTACTTGAGGCAGTAAAGGAGAGCTCCAGACTCAGCTGAATTGGTATTTCTTCCACTGGGGTCAGTGGGTTCTAGATGATGTCATGCTGTGATGTTTTCACACGTGAGCCAGTCAGATAATTGTTTTTAATACAGGGAACTGTAGGATAGGTTATATGATGCTGTGTTGTCTGCCCTAGAACGTGTTGTTAAGTAGTGTGCTAGGGACACTCTTTTACCCTAACAGGGATAAGATTAGATATTATCTGACTTCCTGACTGCTTAAAGTCTGTGCAAGTTCACCCAAGTTCTTACTTACATAGCTGTTAACAAAAATTCAAATTAGGTCGTAGCTTTGAAGTCCTCAAAAGACCAAAATCGCAGGCAGGGGACAGAAGTCAAAGAGCCACCATAGCCTGAGGTCCATAAAATGTCAGGAAGCTGGAGAGATAAGAAAGGAGGTTTCAGCATGTGACTCATGGCCTGTGCTTTAAGAAAAGATGGAAGAGTCCTAAATCGTGGCCAAAATGACCTGGCAGAAGTTCTTACTCGGTCCTGAGTCCCATACACAGCATGATCCTTTGCATGTAAGCCAAACATAAAAGGCTGTGAGCAGAGACCTGGGAGGATGGGTGGGTAGGTGGCCGCTGTCCTGTGACCAAGGCATTGTCACTGACCATATGCCTGCTCCTAACCCCGTCCATTTAAGCCTTCCACTGCCTGAAAGTTACCCACCTAGATGTCTTTAAGGACAGCAGCCCCAGGGTTCAGCTGAGGCTTCATGTACTCTGTATTTCTCAGTGGTATGGCTCACATGACTGCAAATCTCTAATGCAAATGAACCAGGCTGGGGTAGGAAAGCGATGCTAGGCCAGCTCTCCTGAACTAGCAATTTGGAGCAGAGATGCTTCATGGCTGTGAAAACACTCAGGAAAAGCAAAGTTTAAGTTCATACGGTGAACTATCACACCACAGTCCCATGATACACTGCCTTTGCCAGCTGAGTTGCTGCAGCCAGCTCCTGCTCCAGATGCTTGTTCCCACCTCTGGCCTGCAGTTTGTCACCTCCTCAGCTGTGCCAAAACAACCGTTTGTAGAGCAGTGCTTAAATCAGCGCACTGGAGTGATGGAAGTTAAAAATAAACTCTTTGTGGGAGGAGCAGAGGAAGAGCTATTTTTAATTGTAATCACTTCAATGGTCTTTCTTCCAGTGTGGTCCCTCAAGGAATTTCATTAATACAACTGGGAGAAGGCAGTGGATTGCTGTGCTGGCACTGGAGTGACTCCTCCAGGCAGAAGAATCCCTCCTGGGAGAGGGACAGGATTTCTGAAGCCAGGATTGCACCAGGGCCAATGTGCTGCAGAATTGTACCTTCCAGTATGCAGAATTATGACTTCCCTACCTGGGTCCAAACTAGACTCAGGTGTCCCAGGCTCTCCATTAGCTATTCTGCCTCCTAGATCCTCATAGCCTTCATTACGAAA
Source organism: Ifrita kowaldi (assembly GCA_013398055.1). NCBI lineage: Eukaryota > Metazoa > Chordata > Aves > Passeriformes > Cinclosomatidae > Ifrita > Ifrita kowaldi. Next base: position 571,299 of record VZRS01005154.1, on the reverse strand, counting down.
ATTATTTTATGCAAGCCATACATTAATAAAACCACCATTTTATTAATGGTGTCCCATTAACAAATACAAATAAAGAGACGCTGAGGTTTTTTCCTGTTTTATAAACAAATACTCCTTATAATCATCCTGAATACTAGCCTCCTCCACAATTTACTATGGTATGGTTAGATGTCACCCATTAAAATCTATTCAAATACAAAATGCACAGTAAATTGAGAATAAAAAACATCAGAAGAGATGCAAAAAAAGGTTTTATTTAATAACGTTTCTCACATGATCAAGAACGGAAATATTTATATGTTCCTTAAAAAACATTAAAAGTTTAAGGAAAAACACCTGAAAAGTGTTCAAACAGTTGCAGTGCAGCTACGACTTGAAAACTCACAGAATAATTCAGCAACTTAGTTTTGTCTTGGCTTTAGTCACTTCTGTGCTTAGATGGGCTTCTCTGTGAGTGAGTGACATGTGCAAAACCTTGGTTATGTCTAGTGTTCAGGCACCTCGGTGATTTGTTTGTTTGAACATGAAACACGTTCACTTACATTCAAATGTTCCTGATGCATTTCTCCAGAGGCTTTGTACCAGTGAAGCACGTGAAACACAGGCAGATTTCAAACTGCTGTCGCTTTTTGAAATAAATAATTAATTACACTTTTTTTTGTGTGTCATTAACACTATTAAAAGTTTTTCTGTGCTATTGACTGAGTTTCAAAGCACTTCTCGGGAAAATGGGGCAGTAGTTTAATTTCCATCATACAGGAAAATGAAGTAGTATCCTGAGTCCCACATCAAGGCATCCTTCTTTTGGGACTCATGATCTGTGTGCCAGATCACACCAGTTCCTGGATGCTTGGGTGTACAGGCAGGATTTAAATTTAAATTCTTAGACTCTGAGTATGCTTACTATGTCCTTCAATTCTCTTCTAATAAATAGAACCAAGGGCGTAGTGAGTCAGTTTTGTAATTAGATTATATAATTGTCTCCTGAACTCTGTACAAATTACCTCTTCTCTGTATTGTTTTTGCAGTGTATTGTTTTTCTTGAATAATATGGCACATATCCAGTATATATTGCAGTCAATAAAGTACCCCACTTTATAGTTTGATGGCCCACAAATGATTAACTGACATCAACAAAAATAATTAAGTCAATGCCATTTTTAGTACCATCAGTACTCTTCATTTAGACCACCAAATTTATTTTTAATTATGAACATGTTTCCTCAAAAGCATCTTTTACATTTTTTTATTACCAAGAGGTAACCACAGATGAACCATTTTGCTCAGGTTTCAACAACTTTGTGATTCTAAGGTTGACATTAGAGTGTAATGATGTAAAGGAAATTGCATTTTATTGCATTTTAATTAAACAGGTCAACTTAAGCAGGCCTTACTCCAGCAAAATTCCCGTCACAATTCAGTCCTTCATCACTAGATTTTATTTACTTCTTCAGCTTTGCACGGCAGATTTTTGCCTTCCCAACAGAGGACTGATAAAATAATTTAATCTATTAAACAGATTATTTTTGATATTCAAACTGAGATATGGGGTAGTATCATAATGCTGAATGTCATGAAGGATGTGCATCGTTATTATTCCTCTTAGTAAAGTGTCAATCCAGGTGTGCTGGAGTCTACTTTTATGCAGAGCGTTGGGTTGATTCAAGACAGCCCATGAGCCATCCAGAGCCTTCAAAACCCCATGGAGTTGTTTGCCATAGCTCTGTGCTTGCTTTGGGGGTATGGACCCAAAACAGCACTTCTTCCATGTGCTGGGGAAGAGCACATTTGGGAAGCCTGTTTGCTCCTCGGCCCTGCTGTCATCCTGGGATGTGGGCACTGAGGTGTACACCCCATCTTCCAGGCAGCAAGGAGATGGGTGGGTCCTTCTCTCCTTGCACAGCACCTGGGCAAGGGTACTCCCCCTTGCTACCACAGCTCTGTCCTTCTGCACTGACTTGCTGAACCCAAACTTGTATTTTTTCCTTTCTCTTAAAACAGTCATGGAGCTCTGAATGGGTGTCTCCCCTCTTCCCATCCACTCTCCATTTCTCCCCAGTTCTACTCTCAATCACGACAAAATGCACAACATTTTCCACTTTCGCTGTAATAATGCTGGCTGCATCCAAAAAGCCTGGAAGATGTGAAGAATTCAGCTTAAATACTCACATTCAGCATTCAGCCAAGCTCTTCCAGGTTTGTTCCTGCTCATTTGGTCCAATACCATTAAATTCAGGTTGTCTGCTTTTCCAGCTGAAAAGTTTGCTTTCCAATTCTCTCCATAGACTCAACCTAGTCAGCTCCATGCTCCACAAGTCCGAATGCTGAGCAAGAGTTAACATATTTCAGTACAGAATATTTTTAATCTTTTGGTAGCTACAGCTCACAACCGTGCTTATTAGAGGAAACACTTGTGAAAGATATGTCACCTTCTGGACCTCAGAGGTACATGTAGTTCCAAGCAGGCACAAGGAAAATACATTTTTCCACTTCTTGCAAGCAGAAATGAGGTAAATTTGTTTGGAAAACTCCTGCTAAAGGAAATGTCATTCAACAATTCTGTTGAAGCTATCAAAACCAAAACCAAATGGATTTGAAAACTTAGCACAGGTCACAGACACAGTTCATGATCTGAGTAGTAACTGCTCTCCTAGGCAGTAGGAACTAAAACAAGAGTGTAGCATAAATTCTGGTTTCAGGCTGAATTACACCCCTCTCCAATCCCACGAGTGAAATACCTTGGAGCACATTCATGCAAGCCCCCTATCTTTAAGAAAAAAAGTTTAAAACCTTCAACTCAGAGCACAGGCAGCAGTTTCAACCAGCTCAGTTGTTGCTTTCTCTGTGCCCTGCTGACCAAGGAGAAAACAAGAGGTTTTGCTGTAGTTTCTGGTGGTTGAGAAGGGACGAGCTGCTGTGGTTTTGGCTTCTGGTCCAGGCATGGCAGACCTCTCCTACCACCCCAAATGCATGTGACCAAACTGAAAGAGAGAAAAAAATACAAAACACATTTTCTGCCCTCTCGAGATGAACCTTGCTGCATATTTGACTCCATGTTGATTTTCTTTAAAGGGCTAAATATGTCAAAAACAGCACAAAAATCTTCATTTTGGATAAAATGAAATGTTTTGATTGATATGAGATTTTTTGGAGGGAAAGAGTTTGGCTTAGTGTAGAAGCTGAAACACTTTGATTAAAGTAGTGGTAGGTAAAGCTGTGTCCCTGCAGCCCAGAGGGTGGTCTGTGGGGAGTGGCACTGCATAGGGTGTCGCCTATGGGGCATTTGGGGGAAAGCTGAAAATAGCCACGGAAAAGCCCTCCAGCCAGCTAAGCACTGCTCAGTTTTCATCTCCCAACACTCCCAGGCTCTGACAGTCCCACCTCTGTTGGATTTATCTGTGACGCCATGAGATACCACTGATGTCAGTGCTCGTGGTTGTCCTTTCTGCTGGGGTCACTGGCCCCCAGAAGTAAGGGCAATGTAAGTTTATAAGGGTGTGCCAGCCATGGAGTTGAATCTGCCATCTTTAGTGTCCAATGGCATGGCATCTGTGTCATAAAGAGCTGCTGCTAAACCTAACAGAGCCTGACATAAATCACAGAGAGCACCTGCATTGCCTTTACTGTTAAGTTCATTACAGGAGCTATGGTAGTTGCTGAGTTAGTGCTGATTTGGTTTGTTTGGGACCAACAGCTTCCAAGCTGTGACAGCAGAAAGCTCTGCATTAGCTGACCAAATATTCACCTGGAGTTTGTATAAGAATCTGCTCAAAGCCAGTTTAGTTAAGTTGAAACCATGACTTGAAGGGCCGAGTAGCAATTCTTGCGGGTAACCTCAGAAGTGATCCACTAGCAAGGTTTATTTCTTCAAGAGGTATTTCTGTGGAGGTCTGTGGCACTGGCTCTTCAAGCTTAAGCCATGGTGAACAAGGACAAATTTCAGCTGAATGAGTAGCTTTAGACCTTTTTAGGATCTGGATAAAGGAGCAGAGACATAGAAGCAAGGCTTCTTTGTAAGCCCCATTTCACACACCCAATCAGAAAAAACAACCTACAGTAACATTACAATGGAAGTGGGCTGCTGCAAAGCAAATAACCTATGTAAATTTATACTGAAACTGTTGTTGGGGGATTTTTATTATTATTTCAGAGGTTAATATTAAAATTGTGTGCTGCTAAACTTATGTTTGATTGTCATTGGCAAATGCTAAATGCATCATCCAGATACCATCCTGGTTACTGATGGGTGTTTCTCTGAAGTTATCCTGTAACACTCTTGCATGGTATTTTCTTCAGAGTTTATTGAAAGCGCATAGGTCCTTTTTATTTTTTTTTAACCCTTGAAAATAGTAGTCACTCTATACATCACATTGATCTACTCTGAGGATTGGTTACTCCAGAAAAAGGCTGCTAACTCTATCCATATTAAGAATATAAAAAGTAAAATCCTGAACCTCAGTAACATTAGGATTACTCCTATCTCCTTTGTTACTGTGTTCCATCTTTAATACTAAAACTATTTTGTCCATCAAGAAAGATACCTCAAGAAATTATTACAATGTGTTTATGTAAAGAATGTAAGAAATTACAGCGAGAAAAAAACTTATGTATAGAGAACTATGCTACTTCTTG
>VZRS01005154.1:461226-551172 GCA_013398055.1 Ifrita kowaldi | reverse complement strand
AAAAAAAAAAAGAAAAAGAAAAAACCCCGGGATTTTGTAAAAAATCACAGCGTGGCCGCCGTCACTGCCGGGGAATTGCTTTTCCGAGGGCCGGGTGCTCGCTCGCCCGGGACCCGGGTTTCGGTGCGGCGGGGCTGGGGCCGTGCTGCGCGGGGCTACGCCGGGCTCCGCTGCCGCCTGCGGCCGTGCCCCACCGCCTCTCCCCTCTGCTCCTGCCCCCAGAGCTGCTGGAGGACCTGTCCGAGAGCCGGGAGTGCGTCAACTGCGGCTCCATCCAGACCCCGCTGTGGAGGAGGGACGGCACCGGCAACTACCTGTGCAACGCCTGCGGGCTCTACACCAAAATGAACGGCCTCAGCCGGCCCCTCATCAAGCCCCAAAAGAGAGTGGTGCGCGCGNGGGGAGGGAGGGAGGGGAGGAGGCGGGAGAGAGCCCCAAGGAACCCCAGTGAGCACTAGTCAGGGAGAAACTGGGGGCAAGAATGGGGAAGAGCAATCAGTGTATAAGCCTGGTGATCCTCTTGGCTGCAAAACCGAAGTGGGGCTCCTGACCAGGTTTTCAGGCCCGGCTGGTCACAGTGAGGAGGGACAGGGCTGGCAGCCCTCTGGGAACCGCTGCGGACCCACTTCCAGGCCCTGAGCTGGCAAAATCTCCCTCTGCCCACTTGTGAGCTGTGCACCAGGCATGGGCCAGCCTGGCTTTTTGAGCTATGAACCCCATCTGTGAGGGGGATTTGGTGGCTTGGAAGAAATTTGTGCTGGTGATGTTGGACATTTCCAACAGAAAAAAAAAAAAAAAAGAAGAAATCAAGGTTGGAAAATGTTTGTTCAGAGGGCTAGGAATTTCTCCAGATCTGCTTTGTTTGCTGAGAGCTCGATCCTTGGGAATGTAAGCAAGTTTTGTATATAATTCAAAGAAAACCAATTGTTTAAACAATGATAATAGCCTTTGTTTTGTTTTACTCCTAAGAAATGAGCGGCAATTTTTCTAAAAATATACTCCTAAAACTAGGGGGGGAAATAAATAGTACAAACCAGAACCCCTGTTTATAACTCAGGCTGGCACTGAATAGGCAAGGAGAAAATTTAACAAGCGGGAACTGCACATTATGTTTAGCAAATCTGGGTGGAGGTCAGCAGACAGAAAGAATACGCTCTTCAGTAATGGCTGTTACCGAGAGAGGCATAATAAATCACACCAGTATAATCCAAGCTGATGTTTGGACCCTTGTGTATGGAGACAGTGTATCAAACCCATCAGCCTTTCGAGCCCCTTTCAATCATGCCAGCTGCTTTGCTCCATGCCTGTTTTCCTCGGGTTAAAACACCTACTGCTCTTTATTTCACAACCGTTTGAATTCAGTGCCCTTACGGGAACGAGGGGAAACAAGACCCAAGCGCGGGATGATCAGAGCAGACAGTAAGCGCTTGGGAACCGACTCACCTCTGCTTAAAGACCTTTCTTTAAGCCAAAGAGTTCATTTAACTCTAAGACAGAGGTTTATTACTAATAGGTGTCTGTTTTTTTTAGCTGGTCATCCAGTAAATTTCATGACACAAGGTGCTAATCTCATTAGTGGGGACGGACGCAGCGGAGGGGCCAGATCTGATTGTCTCAAGCGTCAGAGCCCGACTGGCTGCGGCACCCTGGCCCGAGGCAGATTTCAAGTAGCTGACACCCAGTTCTAGCATTTCGGTGTCCTTTTTTTTCTTTTTTTTTCTTTTTTTGAGGGAGGGGTGGGGGTGAGAAGACTAAAGCAGAGTCAAACTACAGCCCGATTTCCGCCTGACACCTTAGCGAAATAACTCCGAAATAGTTCTGTGTAACAATCCCTACCGAGTACCCCGGCCATAACTATAAATCAACCGTGACTGTGTGTTCATATAGTTGGAAATATGTAGGTGAGAAGGGAAAATGTTTTGAAAGCGCTAAACATGTTTAGATTGCCCCAAAGTTTCTGATAAAATTCCTGCATCCGAAAAGTCATTTTAGCTTCAAAACATGCCAAAACTCCATGCCTGTTTAGATACAGGAATGAGCAAAAGATATTGAAATAAAATGTATGAAGGTTTAGTCCAGTCTGCATACGAAAGAGGAAGATTTAACAGAGTGAAACAGCTGACAGCATTTCACTTGTAGATTGAAGCATCTGTGTTACGACCAGCTTTCTTTTGCTCAATGTGATCACATAAAACACGTATTGAGTCGAGGGCACAATTTGAGCGCTGTGTGCACTCATATTTAATAACTAGGTCAGAAATTCTGTTTTTATAAGACTTGGATTTTTAAGATTAAAAACTGTATCTGTGTACTTCAACCTATATTACACTTGGCTGGGTGATTTGCTTTTTTTTCCCTGCACAGTTAATAATAGATTACTGATTCAAGATTACAAAATTTGTATTTAATCTGGAGCCTTTTCTGAGCTGTGGTGTAAAATGACAGCATACTGCTAAAGACACTCAAACAGATAATATTCAAGAAACTCAGTTATTACTCTGGAATATTCTTCATTCTCAAAACATTTTTATCGGTTTCCCCAGTGGCAGGCAGCCCTGTGGTATCAAAGGTGACCCAGTTACGTCTAACAACCGTGCAGTAGATGATTCAAGAGGAAGGGCATTGTACCCTTAAGTTAGTAATTTCAGTTATGGGCACTTTATAGTCAGAATAAGATTAATGCAATCCTCTAAAACTGACTTCTCCGTGTAAACTTGTTCAGCTGCCAGACACAGAGCTAGGCACAGATTTTTTTATATTTTTTTGACAATGCGATACTTTGAAAAAGACTAGATTTATGATGTAGCTGGAATTCTTTGCTTGTGATGAACGTAAAAGAGATCACTTGTTACAGGGACTTTTATAACCCATTCACCTTCATTTCACATGTTTATGAGGACTGCCTTCACTTATGATATACAGCCCATGGCCATAAAGCTCTGGGTTATACGGTTATTTCTGATACAGAGTTGCTTCATCTTGGCTCCAAACTCCACGGAAGAGTGTCATAAATGGCTTGTTTGCAGTGGGAACCTTGTTGTCACCCACCAGCTTTTCTGCTGGCTGAGGAGAGGCTCTGCTCTGTGAAACATGCTCCCAAGGCATGTTGGTTTTAGTATGAGGATAAAATGGGTGACGATAAAATGATCTTTTTATGAAAGTCATGCTGTTGTATGTATTACCCCTGGGACGCCCAGCAAAGTTTTCCCCAGACGTGGTGCCGCCGAGGGCAGGTGATTAAAGTGGCTGATTTTCCCGATGAATCAGAAGTGTCAGTGGCAGGATCAGAGCTGTCTCTTCACCCACCATACAGGGGAGAGGGCACTGAACTGCCTGGAGAGGCGGCACAGGAGCAATGTGCCGTCTCTTCAGCTCAGTGGAGCTGTAGTGGAGATATTTCCTAGCCGTCCTGCTGGGAAAAGAACCAGTGCCTGGTGGTCTGAACAGACTTCTCTGGGTCAGCAGCTCCCAAATGAGAATTTTGCCTCTGCTGCAACAGCCCAGGGTTGCAAGACTCTCAGTACCTCTTCACACCATCTTTCCTCTCTCCGATATGAGGATAATTCTGTTCTAATTCTGGGGCGTTGCTGGCCGATACCATAAAAAAAAGCTCCTACCATCCCTGCCATGTGTTGAAGGACTTTTTACGAACCATAAAGACATAAATCACTTGCTCCTGCCCACCTGTTTATGGCTGTGTTTGCCTGTGCTTGCCTCCAGCCCTCATCGCGGCGGATGGGCTTGTCCTGTGCCAACTGCCACACCACGACCACCACCCTGTGGCGCAGGAACGCCGAGGGGGAGCCCGTCTGCAATGCCTGCGGCCTCTACATGAAGCTCCATGGGGTAAGTGGCTGCTTCGCCAAGGGAGATCCCCTGCCAGCTCTGATGCTGCTTTGGGGAAGGGCTGGTCCTCAAAAAAACGACCAATGAAATGCATAAAACATCAGAAAAATGTGTGACGTTAGAAAATGGTTCTACCATTTTAGCTTTTTACGCTTTTGACAAGTTATGTGTTTGCCACTGTAACTCTCTCAACAGACTTGTATAAAGAAACCTTCTGAATGAGCAGCAGAGGTAGTTTTGCCACTGGGATTTAAACCAGCTCTTCACTGGGAAAAAAAATCCCTAGACCTTTAATGAGATAGTTTTTCATGGACAGACATGGCTATGCCAGCAAAACTTGAAGTGTAATTCAAGCCACAGCCATGCCAGCAAAACTTTAAATGCTATTTCCACCTTTGTTAGGCAGTAATAGAGCAAGAAAAAAACTCTGTCCTGAATGTGATGGGGCATATTTTGGGTGAGACCACTGTGAATTGCGTTACAGTGATGTATAAGTGTTTGAGGAGCAAGGGCATTATGAAGTGGATTAAGAAGTTGTCTAGGCTTCAATAAAATGGAAATTATGTCACAGGTTTAAATATTATAATGATAGGAAACACATGAATTGTCTTTCCTCAAACTGGTGTTATCATGAAGTTAAAATACATTTTAAGCCAATGTTTTTGTATAGTGATTTTCATTGTGATGAACACAAAGATGATTTTTGAGCACATTTAAATATAAATTTATCCATATGAATATAAATTTAGATACCATAAAGCTGTATTATGGGCAGAACTGCTTATAGGAACAAATACTAAGTCAATTCTTCTATTCTAAAGCTTCTGTCCTAAGACACTTACTCGTGATGACTTGGTTTGCATAGCTGGTCCACAGGATGAAGAGGATTTTTTTTCTCATCTGAATTCTTTCTTTCCAGAATCAGGCACTGGAGATAATACCTAACTGACTGGAATGAGGAATCAAGGACCAGATATACACCATCCAATTTAATTTCTTATGACTTATTGCCAAATGATGCTGGTTTTCCCTAATTCTATGCTGTTTTTCTGTGGATTGACAGAGGGGTTGAAAAAACTGTCAAGTTTGCATCAGGAAAAAAATGTTTTCCTAATTTCTTAATTCAGCTAAAACTCCCCTTGAATCAAGCTACTGTTCTGCCCAAATAAAAAGCAAACATTTTTTAGAATTAGTACTGTGACACAGAAAAAATTGACTTGCTATACAGACATTTTCAACATCACATCAGATCTTGCAGTGTATTTTGATTTTTGGTATTAGAGTACATATGCAACTCTGTGATTGCTGTGGAAATTTAATTTTTTCAGGTTCCTCGGCCTCTTGCTATGAAAAAAGAAGGAATTCAGACGAGGAAGCGAAAACCTAAGAACATAAATAAATCAAAGGCATGCTCTGGTAAATATAAAATATAAGAAAGTGTAGCTGCAATAGTTTGTAGTTGCTTTGGTTTTTTGTTGGTGGTGGTTTTTTTGGTTTTTTTTTTCTTCTTCTTCTCTGGCTGGAAGGTATTTCTTTTTAATGCCAATTCCCAATTTTTCAGGTAACAGTACTACTGCGGTTTCCATGACTCCGACATCCACATCTTCTACTAACTCAGATGACTGTAGCAAAACTGCTTCTCCCAGCACACAAACTGCAGCCTCCGGGGTAAGTGTCCATATCTGCAAGCAGGCTGATCACTGGGCAATGTTATCACAGCTTTTATCTTATCTAGCAGAACAATAATCTAAACAAACTTTCCAGTTTTGTTAGCTGATACTAGAACAAGATTTTCGGAGGATATTACATACAGCTGTAAACAGAACGACAAGCTGAAGTACTTTGCAAACCTTCTTGATTAAGATCTATATAATTTTTATGATTGTTAGCCATATCTTAACCCCAGATGTTTTGATTTTAAATATTCAGGTTCTTTCATTTCAAAGGTTTTCTTTTGGACAGAAGACAATAAAACATGCCCGACTGATCCTTTCAAGGAACAATTGTGCATGTACCTCTTTTTTTTGTAAATGATCTGATAAGAATTTATAATTCAAGGCACTGCTGGTTTATATATATATATATATATATACACATATATAAAAATATACATGTATATACATTGTTATGCAACTGGTAAAGCCTAGCAAAATGTTATCCTGCTGTACAAAGTAAATCATAAAGGTTTTTGTTTTAAACTAAAATGTGCAATTAAACCTGATCCAAACCCAACTGAAACCATGCTGGAGCATCCTGCTGATTGCAGTGCACAGGGGTTCAGCCCTCTGCTCCCAGAAGGTTCTTCAGGGGCCAGATGCTCAGCATCTGGCAGCACCAAGCTCCAGAGGAGCACTCGAGGAGTGCTGATCATCCCCTGCTTTAGTTTTGATCCTTATTTTACATCATGTACTCCAACCATCTCAAACTTCCTTTCTTCACTCAGCATGTGTGATAAATACTACTGCTAAAGTTGAGAAGCTTAATGTAGATTAATTTATACCGCCTTGGCTGTACCTATCCATATCCACACTCATTTCTCGGCCTTCTGTATCCCTTAATCTGCCACATAATTTCTTTGAGAAGATTTCCTAATGTGGCTTTCTTTAGTCCTTTATTAATGAAAAGAAGACATTGTTTATAATAGCTATTTTTCAGCATGTCTTGGTGCTCCCAACATCCAAATTCCTTTCAATAGTTTAACTTCTGATGTACAAAGTTTCATTGCACAAGGGGAGGAAAACCCCATTTTTTAGCAAATGCGATTGTTTGTGGACTGACAGGGCCACCCAATTTCAGAGGCACTGGGTTTTGGGTTTGGGTCCCGTGAGACTAGGATATTACTAAAAGGGCTTGTCTTTGACATGAGAAAACCCTGCCAATCCAGTAAAATAAACAGATCACATCAAAAAAAAGAGAAACCCTGATTGAAAAGTGAACTCCTGCAGTTTCAGAATTGGGTTTCAGACTCCCTCGGTGAACTACTATGCACTGTCTAAGGCTCTCCCTTAATATTTGCAAAGGAAAAAACGTAGCCAAATTTTCCTTATGTTTTCCTTGCCTTACCTTAAGCAGTACTAGTGATCCTGAGCAGTGTGGTGAGATTTATGTAACGGATAGAAATGGAAGCACAGTCCCAGCTGAGACTGAGGCGGCATAGCCGTGTGCTGCTCGGGGAAGAAGAGGCCATAGAGATGAGATCTCATTTCCACTATGCTGCTGCCTTCTTGGATGGCTAAAACCTGATTTCCTTTCTGTAGTATTTCTCCCTAGAAGGGCACATCAAACATGTTATTAATAATCTTTATGTTATAATTTTAGTAGTACCATTTTTAATATGATTTTGCCAGATGGAGTTGCGTGGGTACCAGAGGAGAGTGGTGTAGGGGCATGGATTGTGGGCTAAAAGACTCCTTGAGAGCTGTTAGCAAGTAAGAGCAACTCCCAGGAGGGACCCTGAGCCTGCTCTTAGTTACATGATGGCACCCCCAGTGCCAGGACTTCAGTACTCCCTGATTTTTCCATAGTGGATCGGACACCTGCAAAACAGTTGGGAAAATCTGTCCCCTTACATCCAGCAGGCAGCATGGTAACATCTGCACAGCCTTTTCCATGATTTGATCAGATGTGCCTCACATATGCAAAGCACTTGCAAATACCCCCTTGTGAAAAATTTCAATGAAAGGGAAGTGATGGAGAGAGGCTGTGAGAGAGGAAGAGAGGAAGTTGCAGCAGCAACCAGATGTATGGGCATCCCTCTGACTCCATCCCAAATTATGTGAAGGGCTTCCTGATCTCCCACCCCTGTGCCCCAGTCCCAGATGTATGTAAATGAAAAGAGGATTTGCAGGGGAGCAGTTGCCAGGACATGTCATGGGCATGGTCACATCCTTCACTCAGGCTCCTGGCTTTGCCCAAGCATCTGTAACTCAAAGGGGACTCCAGAGACTGGAGGTTTAAAGTAGAAAGTGGTGGCTGTTAAGACTGGCTCCCCTTGTCCCAGACATCATTTGGGGACATGATGTCTGTTCATGATGTCTGAGGCACTAGCTGCAAAGGATGCAAAATAATTTCTAAAGGGTCTAAATCCCATAGAAGGGACTGAGCACTCATAAAGCCCATTTAGGTTGTCGTGAGTGAAGGGATGTCAGCATTTTAGAGCAAGACAGCCTGTAACCTGATCACATGCTGAAGCAAAGATACTCTGCTAGATGTCTGTTTTCCTTGATTATTTTTTCTTTTTCCTTTTGAGCTGATCCATTGATAGATCAAAGGTTTGTAATTATTTCTAAAATAGTCAATGGCTTTGCACGAGGAGAATAAACTTCTCCAGCTTGCATCAGGAGGAAATAAACCAAACCCTCAGGTGGATGAATTCAGGCTCTGTAATCTTTGGTCTTCTTAAGAAGCCTGGTGTTGGTTCCTGACAGTGGTGCTGGTGATGTTGCTGAAACACAGGCACCTGCTTGAAGAGCAAACCCGGCTTGTTCGCTGTGCATTGCACAACGGGCACAGCAACTTGTTTTTGTTTTGCTTTGTTTTTGCTTCTCTAGCCTTTATTCTGTGAAGAGGGGGAAAATGCCAAATTGACATTAGGCAGAGAAATCTGATGACGTTTTAGAAACTGTTGTGTGAAATTCACAGCAATGTTGTTGCTAAATGAAACAGAGAAAATGAATTCCTCTACTGGTACAAAAGCAATTTGTTATGCCTTTTGTGGAAGACTGCCAAGAAAGTTTCCAGTTATGTAGAAATCTAATGGAAATGAAATTCAGCAGAATTCATTTGTGTCAGTAACATTCACTTTTTGCCCTACCTTTCTTTATCTCTTTTAATGTAAAATAAAGAAGGGAGGGCAGAAAAAGAGGAGGGCAGCAATTACTCTTGGCAATGTCTTTGAGACTATCCATTTCATGAAGGGAATCTTATATGATGCCAATTCTGAGACAAATTAGCAAGAACCTTAAATGTTGATTTTATGTTCTAGCTGAAGTTTAAACATTTAAGAGATACGATGAATGAATTACTGTGGGGGCAAAGTTGATTTCAAACATCCCAAAATGTAAAAGTGTTTGGATCGGAGATATTTCGTTGTCCCATTGTAAAGGGGCTATTTGCCAAATTCACATCTGGATCTAGGATTTAGCCCTATTTCTGTTTTCCTAAGCAGTATAAGCACTGGGTGTCCTGTCTTACTAATATGGAAACGGTCCAGCTGCATGATATATGAAGTTGCCTTACGTCCCCATAAAAAGAAGATTTGAAGGTTTCAGACAGCCTGCATCTGCATCTATACCTGCTCTCCCTTTGATGCTGCTGAAACTGTACAGGGAAAAGCTCCACCAAATAAATTGCTAAACGAAGGGCACGGTCTGCAGTGCAAACCCATCCGTTTCCATGCAGGGGCTCCAACAAGTGTGATAACCAGAAGGACTTTATTCCCTTATTAGGATAAAAGGCAGTATGAAACCTGCTGTAAAATCTGCTTTTTATGGCAGGACATGGAGGCTCCTTGAGCCACAACTGATGTCAGGAAAGGCCCAGCAGCACTAGGGGAACTCTTCTCTCAGGAGACTCTCCTGTGTCCTTTGCCTTCAGTTTGGAGCTTTCTCAGAAGGACCATAATTACACACCACAGAAAAACTTAGGAGGTAAAGCTAGTGCTTACTTCTCTTGGAGATTTACCTTGAGAAGTGATTCAGGACTGGCTCTTCAGTTTTGTAGGGTGGGAAATGAGAGAGCTGACTGAGATGGCCTCAGCATGTGGTGAGCTTGCAGGAAAATGCAGTTTTAACTGTCTCCAAAATGCTGGACAGATGGGGCTGGGTTAGCTGAATGACTTCTCCTGCATTTGCTTTTTTTTTTTTTCTGTCAGAAGAAGATTTGTGAGCTGGTTAGAGGTGGTGTTGTTTTCTCCTGTTTAGGTAGTGAATTGGTACTGGGAAATCAGCCTCTGTAGAGTATGTCCCAGAGTCTGGACAAACCTGAGATTTGGCCTCTTAAAACAATATTCTGATCTCCTGGATATTGAGAAGTTGAATGTCCACGGGTCCTTCAGATTATCTGATGATAAGATTCCAGTTGCTATGGAATAATTTTGTCGGTGTTGGGACAGAGTTTCCATGAGAAAGTCTCATGAGCATGGTTGGTAGGACTTTCACCTGGAAAATGGGAACACGGTGCCTCAGTCCTGGTATGAGTAAATATTTGTCTAAACCGGGTGGAATAAGATCAACAGGAGGCATGAGGAACGTGGCAACCTAAAATACCAAATAGCATGGCAGACAGGGCAGTATGCTGGGAGATCTGATACTTTAGACTCTGGTTTAAATCTTTCTTGGTCTCCTACCTCTTCTGCATCAGTCCTCACTCCTGGACAAAATGGGATGCTACTTTCTTCTCCCTACTCAGTTTCATACATTGTGTTTCTTTCTTTGAGTCATTTTCTTTGCTCCCTGTACATGCATCCATGAAATGAGCTTTTCATTTTTATATTAAACAGAAGGAAGCAATCCAGCTTTTTTGTTTCAGTGGGGAAAAGCAAGGAAAAAGTATTTTTGCTTCTATCCCAAAATTCTATATGCATATGGACACATACCTTTTGCTTGGTTTTGTTTCACTGCCAAAGCAATAAAGCTGGTTACTCATACAGCCCTTGACAGCAGTGGGTCATCAGTTTTCCAAGCCATGCTGGAAGTTGCCTCCCTTAGGAAATTAATGAAGTATTAACCACAGATTTATGTTGCTATAATACAAAGGAGAGATTAGAAGATATGTAAACTTACACGTCTGCAGTATAAACAAAAGGATCAATTGGACTAGCAAGAAATGACAACTTTGTGTACTAAGAGGGTCGTTACATCAGTAAAAAAAGCTGCCATTTTGCAGGGCCAAGACTTGCTCTTCGGATTCCAGGGAGTGACAGCATTGGGAAAATGTGCTCTTTGTGGAGATGGGAGTGATTGCAGGGAGGCTGAGGCTGGAAAAACTAAGGACTTCACCAGTTTGCCACAACACTCCATTATGTGTAAGAAGTCTTTGCAAGTGTATTTTAAGTGACTGTGGGTATCATTTAAGTGTTGCGAAAGCAAACTAGGCTAACTGAGGAGGAAGAGAGTCTCAGCTGAGACTCAACTTATTGCACACTTCAGTGTAATGTCCAAAATTCATGGAGCATTTTGAACGTGTTAAGTAGATAGAGCAAAGGTCTATCTGATAGACCGAAGGTCTAGATCAAGGCCCTTCACCACCCCTCCAGCTGTCCTTGCCCAGAGCATTTCCCTCTTGGCCGCAGAGGTGTGGGGGAAGGCCAGAGGGGGAAGTGTCCATGCCCTCTCCCTGCTCTCTGTGGTGGGCAGACGGTGCAGGAAGGAGTGGGTGGAAGAAAGCAGGAGTCTTTCAGCCAGAGCTGCTGCTGCTGTTCCCTGAGTGCTGGCCAGCACAGCCTGAGCAGCCTGGTTTTGATCTGGAGCAAGGTTTAGTGGGGGTAAAATCGCCTCTAAGGTGCTGACAGCAGGTTTGGGTACGATCTAGTTGTCTCTGTGGCTCTGGCAGAGGTCTTCCTCTGTGCATGGTGGGCTGGTCCTCTACAGAAAGGCCACCTCTATACAGACAACCTGCCTGGGGGCTGACTCATGACCAGCTCTTGCTGGTTTGGGTAAAAAGAAGAACCTTTGCAGATACAAACACAACCTCCCTGTTTGTTTGGGAGGCAGGCGCTTCCCAGTGGGCTTCATTAGTTCTTCCCTCTGGAAGCTGACCTTCAGTTGATTATCTATGCTATTATCAGATTTCGCCAATAAAAATAAAGGCATTACCTTTTTATTGATAAAGCCAGTGGTTGTGAATTAGACCTCATTGACTTAATCATCACTGTTCAGCTTATTTATTTCAGCTGAAGAAAGTCCTTTAATAACTGTGACTCCTGTCATCTTTCATCCCTTAAAGCTGGAAAAGTAGAAGCAAAGGTAGGGAGGCTCAGGAACAGTACTGTGATTCCGTCACATCCTTTTCATGAGCTAAAGTTTGTTTTCCATGTCTCACTTTGGGAGCAGCCCAAGCTGCCTGGATTTGTCATGACATTACCGGGGTGGGGTTTCCAGGCCCGGCAGTCCTGCCCAGGTCCTGCCCAGGTCCTGCCCGTCCTGGCTCAACAGAGTCAGAATCCGGCCTTGGACAGGCAGGGATGGGCAGTCTTCAAACAGGACATGCCACCATGTCCTCCCTTCTGGGGTGCCTGAGGGAGGGGTACCTGATAACCCCATGTGGAAACTATGGGTCCCTGCACCCCACCTCTGTATAGGGCTGAATCAGGAAAAGGTGAATTACACTTTCCAAGCCTGGAAAAAACAGGTAGTGATAAGATATTTGCCTACTAGAGCAGCAGTGGCAAATATGGGTAAACGGGAACCTTTGAAAGCAACTCCTAGTATTTTTAGCTCAGGTTGAGCAAACACTGCTCCACACTAATTTAAACCCTTCTTCCACTGTGGGGAGACTGAAGCTGTTAAAAATTAGGTCTTTTGTGCTAACAGAAATCTGTTTGAGGTATTAGAAATAAAAAGAAGGCTTTGAAAAGCTAGGCTGATGCAAGACCAAAACTGTACACAAAGGTTAGTGTGGAACCTGCCTCACTGAATTCTCCATGCACAGTCACAGGGAAAGAGGATACAGAGATTCGTGGTCACTGATTGGCAGCTGTACATTCAAGGGAGCGATAAAACTTATTTCTTAGGATTGGAGCTGTGTCAGCTGGTTTTCGGGGACAGATAGGTTTTTTTTCCTTTTTTCTTTTCTCTACATTTCTGGGTAGTGACTAATGGAGTGGGATCAGGGTTGATGACTGGGTGGAAGAATAGTGACAGTCAATTGTTTTAATAAAAGGTTAAGAAAATATTGGAGCCCAGGTTATTTCAGACAAAAATGACCACTAGCAGTGAGTATCTCTTTCAGAAGGTGAGGTTTTCCCTGGGTTAAGCACAGCAACAAGAGCCCTGCACTGCACCATTTGGAAATTACCTTTGGATAAATGAAGCCTTGCTTTTCCGATGTCAGGACTGCTAGCCTGGCACAGCTCCAGGAGAGCCAAGAGCTCTACTCTTGTAAAATGATTAAATATGTATACTTTGTACTTAAACAGCAGGCAGGAAGCTTCTGCAGTCACAGTTTAGGATAGCCTTTTTATTTTCTTTTTTTTTTTAAATGGAATTTCATCCGAAGACTATCCATTAACAAGTAAATTAAGGTTTTAAAGTTGACATATCCAAGAGTTAATTTTGCATGAAGTCAGCTCTTAAACATTTCCTTTATCAGGTGAAATGTTGCCCCTTCTCTGTCTGGCACTGCGAATTTTTCCTCTTTAGCGGATCTGCTCAGCCTCATGGAAAAAATGATTGTTCCTTTGTCTTTGTAACTCTCCATTTCTCCAGTAAAACAAATGGACTGGTTCCAGTGCAGTTCAGAGGTTCATCTTTGTGCCTACCAGGGCTTCCCTGCATGTTGTCTTGTGCAGGCGGCAGAACAAAAACACTCCTGCTTCACAGGCATAGTGTTTCTCCACTGGAGATTAAAAGTGCATCTCCTTTAGTGGCCAGTCCTACAGGGATAAACTGGTTGTGGCTGTCGTTTTGAAGGGTCAGGAAAGATTTTAAGCATTTCAAGGGCTGAAGAGCCCAAAGAAAGCTCCTTTCCAAGGAGGTGCTCTGTATCTGCTCCTGGAGAATTGGGATGTGTCAGGTTTCTCTCATGGGGAAGACAAACTAGAGCTGCCACCACTCCCAGTTCACATTTTTCGTGTTGGCACCGGTGTCGCTTCAGTAGGGGGCAGTGGGACACATGCACATTTCCTTCTCCATCATGATCTGATTTCCAAGTCTTTCTGCACATCACATGGTTTCTTTTCCAGCTGTCCAAATGCAGATATCGCTCCCATCAGCAGGGCTGGGCGACTGGGCTCATGCTGAGACATTTTTTTGTTTCAGGATTTCATGGCACAGAGGCAAGCAGAGGGCAAACCCTGTTTTAGAACAGAAATCCTGGGATGATGGCCGTGCTTCAGGCCCACTGTGCTCTCACTCACACCCCAGTGTGTGCAAAGCTCACCTCAATGAATCTCTCTTTACTCTCCCCCTCCCTCCAGGCGAGCTCGTCGGTGATGTCTGGCCCGGGAGAGAGCACCAGTCCCGAAAGCAGCAACCTTAAGTATTCAGGTCAAGACGGGCTGTACACAGGAGTCAGCCTGACCTCCACGGCCGAAGTGACAGCATCTGTGAGACAGGATCCCTGGTGTGCCCTGGCTCTGGCGTGACCTGGTGTGAGGGAAGCTGGATCCTGGCAGCCCCCAGACATCTGCGCACAGTTTCCCCTGTGGAGCGGTCGCAGTGGCAGCGAGAGGGCTGGCAAAGACCATTCCTCTGAAACAGTTTTTGAGCCTTGGTGGCAGAGGTGTTTTTCTCCTTCCGAAAGAGGCTTTGCCGAAGCATCCAGTTCCTCATCTATGCAAGAAAAATGTAGGGAAAGCAAATGACAGCCGGGGATAACTAATGCAGCCTTACACTCTCAAAAAATGCCTTCAAAAACAAAAAACAAAAAACAAAAAAAAAACAAAAAACAAAAAAAAAAACAAAAAAAAAAAAAGAAAGAAAAGAAAATAAAAGGGAGAGATAAACCCACACCTATTGATAGATTCCAGAAATATGTTCTTGACTTACCCAGCAGCGCTGCCTTTCTGATTGTATAGTTGTTTTCACTCTTTCATCGCCTTTTCCCCTAAGAATTTGGTGGAAATTGTCAGTGTCGGGGAGGGAGTGACAAAGACTTTAATACCAGAGATAGTGAGATACTTCTTAATGAGTGTCAGAAGTGCTTACAGCTTGAGTTGACACAGACTTCTCGCACCGAACATTTGATGTCTTCGCCCCATCAGACCTCTCCTGTGCCCTCTTCAGCGTGCCTTGCTCTGCTCTTCAGAGGCCAGCTAAGTCCCTGGAAGAAATCACAACATTTGGTACAAGTCCCACAAGGTCCAGATGGTTAAGTAGATTTTGGGATTGGTTTTTTTTGGTTTAAAATATTTACTCACTTCAAGACTGCGATATAACTTTAAAGTACACTGTGACTGAGATTTATGAAAGTCCATGTTTCCTGGCTGAACTGTATAGAGTCAGTCAAAAATTGTAAACAGGGTAGCAATCAGATATTTTTCTTCCATATATACAATAATTTTTTTAAAGAAGTGCAATTTGCGTTGCAGCAATCAGTGTTAAATCATTTGCATAAGATTTAACAACGGTTTTTATACGAATGAATGAATGTAAACATTTTAACTTAATGGTACGTAAATAATTTAAAAGAAAAACTTAACTAGGCATCCTTAGGCTTTTTAGCACAACAAAAATGCATCCACTTTCTGTATTTCCAGTTGTTAAAGCAAGAGTTTCAAAGAACAAGCCTTCTCTCAGGAAAATTGCCCTAGCCATTTGCTCCGAAGTGTTGTACAAAAATGCAAATGCATCCCCAAGGGGTTTTTTTGCCATTGAATAAGTGTGTGGTGGAAAGAAACAAACTGCAATGAAACTTTACTACCTAACTGATACATATGTAAATACTGCAGAAGATATCTAGGCATCTTGAAAATGTAGGATGCAATCTGTATAGTGTGACTGATGCATAGTTAGGTTGGTTTCCGTTGGTTTTCAAGTGGGATGCCATTTGGAAAGTTGTTTCATCAGAGCTTTACAAATAAAAGGGTATCGTTTTGGGATTTTTTCTTTTTCTGTACAGTGTGCCTTTTCCTTTGTCTCCAACACAATTGTTAAGCTACATTAAAAGCTATGGAAATGTACCTGGTTCAGGTGGCATGTCTGATGGCTGCAAGGAAGGTCTCCAGCTGAAGTGCCTGCTCTGCCTGTCTAAGTCTGCATTGTGTGGTTTTTCTGCAGCTCCCTTCACTACACCTTTTGATGATATGTAAAACTAGGGCTTCCACCTAGTTTTAGTTTGGTTTCCACCAACAGAGGCTCCTTGCGGGCGCACATGTGGTTTTTGTGGTGAAAGTCTGGAGAACTGAGCCCAAGCCCTGTGAGGACTATCATTGTTTTACTTGCCCTTCACACCCTAGCTAAAGGGTGTCACCCAGGTTCTCTGAGTGGGCAAATATCAGAATGTCACCCACTGCAGACGTAACTGCTGGGTGCCAGAGCCTTTGAGTGCCAGCTGGCATCCTCCTGTGGCCGAAGGTGAAGGGCAGCAAAAACTGAAGGCACTGCTGCTGAAAAGAGAAGACACTGAATTTTAGGTACTAAGGGAAGTGGAAAACCTTTTACTGGCTCTGAGGACTGGTTCTCTTCATTGCTCAGCTGACTGGAGCCAAACTTACTGCCAGGTGTGATTTCCAGCTATGTCAGCAGTGCTGTTGGACTGGGAAGCCAGGATGCCCAACCTCCATACCCAGCGACCTGTGGAGTGGCTGCAGTGTGTCTCTTTGCCTCTCTGTGCCAGACCTTTTGGGGTGAACTGGGGTAGCTCCTTGGCCTCCAGTGAAGCTATGCTGACTTGCATCAGCCAAGAATCTGCCCCTTGGTTTTCCAAACCTGGCAATTGAAGCCGCCTCCTTACGCTGGAGGCGTTGTGAGGACCGTGGGATGAACGCTGCAGCACAGCCCCAGGAGGAAAACTGATCCTAGCAAAAAGGGATCAGGCCGAGCCTTGTCTGGGGTTTGGGGTGCTGTGGCCAGCCAGGAGTGGGGATCACTCGCCCTTCCTGGGGGGTTGTCATGCCACCTCATGTCCTTGCTGCCTGTGGGTTAATGTGACCAGGTACCACAGCCCTGCTAACCCTGGGGTCATGTGGGCTTGGATCTTGTGATTTACAAAAATAAATACTTATCTAAGTGCAAACTGAGCCATGCAGAGAAACACTGGGCTTAGAAAACAAAAGTTGTGGACAAGAAGGTGAATATCTTTCTTCTTGAAGCATCTACCTGTTAAAACGCCCTTATTCGTGATTTTACAAGTGTTGACACTTAAATCGATAAAAAAGCTGTTGCTAACTGGTGTTGCAGATTGTTCAGCCTCAGCTAGGGTCAGCATCCTTTCTTGTTTCCCTTTTCCTTTTCCCTTTCTCTTGCCAGGCGTGATGTTTGGTGTGCCACTTCTGAAAAGCTTAGCACATAACCCATACCTGCTGGGTGTGTCAGAGCTGCATTGCTCAGTTACCATAAAGCAGGAGGTTTGGACCAGCATGTCCCAGTTTCAGGCTGCTGACCCAGCAGAAAAAGTCATCGGGTTGCTGATGCTCTTGCTGGCAGCCTGTGGAAGGCCACGTTGCTTTGAAACCCTGTGGCAACATTTGAGAGGGCTCCTAGGAGGCCCTGCTCCCTTCTCAGCACCACCTTAACCCAGGGTCTATCTTAAGATTGTTCCTGCAGAAAATAAGTCTTGTGGGGGGCATATGAAGATGCCCTATGTGAAAGCCTTCCTCTTGGATCTGAGGATGAAAATGCTCTTTTAGGTGATATCAGGGGAAAAAAAGCCCTAGAACCTCCCCCCGCCCCCAATATTTCATAGGGAAGGTGTTTCCAATTATTTCTTATCAGCAAAAAAAATCAAGAATGGAATACTTCTCCTCCTTGGACCAGAGGGAGGGCTGTCAGGTTTTCAGCCCTCTGTAGGAGTCAAGTGGGTTGCAGCACCACATTGCCTTACTGAAAAGGTGCTGAAGACCTCAAAGCCAGGTTCTGCGTTATGATTTTACATAGAAAAAGACTGTGAGAACATACCTCCATCCTTACCAAAACTGCTCTCCAAGTGTGCTGATTACTGGAGCTGCTACTCCTAGATGAAATAAAGGTTTCTTTATTTTTTTATTATTTTGCCTTTGAGTCCTGCTGAGCCAGCACAGCTCTGAGTGTGTGAGCTGGACTTTGCTCTGGCTCTTACATTGCCGTATCACTGCTACTGATGGATGCCTTGGACAAACGCTTTCCTCACTTATCAACATTTCTCTGCAGTGACAGCCCTGGGCTGGGCTCTGAAAGGGCAACAAAAGGGTTTGACCATGAGTTTTGGTTACTAGTGAGGCTGAACAAGCCAAGCTGACCCCAGAGCATCTTTCTAATACCAGAATGAAGCTTCAGAGTTGACATTTGGAGGTGGGGCAAAAAGGCATATGGCCACTTGTCATGTTAACACCTTTTCTCTGGAAAGAGTAAAAATTAAATACTGCATGTCCCAGAACATCTGCTTCAGGGTCCCCCATCAAGAAATATTAGAAGCTCAGATTTGCTTGGGTGGCCCCTCAAGATCAGACTGCTCCTGTCCATGTGTGTTACTCTGGCCTCCAATCTTCCCTAGGTTGTAGATTCTGTTTTAGTAGTCTTCCCAACACCCTTACCCACAATCATATTTTCTTCTGCTCAAAGTGCTTGAAATAAGATGAGTTCCCTACTGTGACTCAGAGTGGTATTTTTCAGCACATCAGTGAGGGTGTGTGCTGGTGTGGTGTGAGGGCATGCAACAGCTGCTGGGCTTGGGTCGGTGACCTAGAGAACCAACCCAGGCAAAGAGAACCAGCCTTGGACAGGCTGCCCAAAGGGAGTAAGAGGTGCCTGGCTGTTACCAGAACTGCTGGTGGCCTTTGTTTCCTGTGAATGATCAGAGGGCAAAAATCTGGGTGTGAAGTGAGGAGCCAAAGTAGCTGATTTTTGTTTTCCTGCTGCAAAGCTAGACAAAGCCATACATCAGCTCTGTAACATTTGCCATATAGAACTTGGGTAATTTAGTGTCTGTTCCTGCACAAAAATAATGTAATTTCTGCTCCTTTCCAAGAAGACAAGGGATTTAGGAGTGACACCCTGTCCTTCTTATTGTGAGCCTTAGTTGAGCACAGGCTGCAGAAACCAGAAATGGACTTCAACCCTTCCTGTGTGCTCACAGCTCCAGATCTTCTTTTACCCAGCTGTCATCAACTTCATTCCTCACAGATCCTCCAGTTCCTAAATCTGTATACACTGGACATTCCAGAGTTTTGTCGAACACACTGAATTCAGTATTAAAATATAGGGCAAGGGTTGTTGCAGTGGGCCAGCAAGGAGGAAACTGAAGGCTTGAGGAGCAGTTTCATGTGCCTTCTGCTCCATATGTTGCAAAAGGCTTGAGGCCTTCACTACATATTTGTAACGTGTTTTGGAAACACTTCTCAATGTTTCCTCAAAGCTATCTGATGGAAGCTGGTATCATATCTAGGAGAAGGGAGTAGAATTTCACAGAATCACAGAATCATTTAGGTTGGAAAAGACCTTCAGGATTGTCAAGTCCCACCTTTGATATATAAATTTATGTGCCTGGGTGGACATGCCATCCAACAGGAATTGCCAATGTTGTAACCAAAAGTGCTAATGTACTCCTTGAACAAATAATAAGGAAAATAGTGAGTAGGAGTAAGGAGGCAATTTTACTTTGGAATGCTGCATCCAGATCTGGCACCAACATTTGAAAAGGGTGTATAAAAATTGGCGAACATAAGGAAGAGAATCACTGAAATGATTTATGAGCTGAGGAAAATATCTGGTCTTGATAAATTTAAAGACCACAGTCTGTTTAGAATATCTGAAGGAAGACTAAAATGTAACTGGTGTAGTAAGTCCCTCCATGGAGAGAAAATGATAGGTGCTGAGAGGCCTTTGACCTTGCAGAGAAAGACATAACAAGATCTAGCGGCTAGAAGGTGAAGCTGGATTAATCAAAAAAATAATTTAGCTTCAGCTGAAACAATGAACAGAATCAGTGATGGGAGAAATAGTGAGGGAAGAAGACGAGTACTCAATCTCTTGTTGCCTTCCCAACAAAGCTGTCTGGAAGATCAGCTTTAGCTGACCAAAAGTGACTGGGTTCAGGACTGTGCATGTTGCATCTGCTGCATCATGATTTATAGCCCAGATTAGTTTCCATTTGGTCTGAAACCATATTACTTTTTGGGATGAGACCCAATGCTGAGATCTTGAATTTTTGTTGTTATTAAAAAACCCATGGCACTCTTCCTGAGAGCCGTGGTAAACACTGTGGTGTTTTGACCCAGTTTCAGCATAAGTAATTATTTTTTTGCATACCTAAAACGTCCTACTTCCTCTCCAAAACTGTCCTGCATCTTTATTGTTTCCTGTTAAATACATCCTGAGTTCCATAGAAGAAAAGGCTGCTTTTCAAAGTTGAACAAACAAGACTTGAAAATCTGTCCCCTCTTACAGCACAGCACAGAGACAGGGGCTGCTGAGCAACCCCTGCTCTTGGAGAGGCAGGAAGGAAGCCTTCTCTGAAAACGGCAGTCTGCAGGTCTTTAGTCTTTAGTCTGTGACCTTTTGATGCTGTGAAGCCTGAAGAAGGAACAGAGGTGTTTGGGTCACCTCACAAGTGTGGCAATTAAAAAAAAAAGTGAGTGCAATGGGAGGTTTAATTAGTGCACTGAACCCCAACTGGAACCCAAATTCTTCATGTTCCTTTCATGGGAATAAATAACACTTATAATAGTGGTGCTTTTTGTGCCTTGCTTACAGAGGACCCAGTCTTGTGGCACGAGAGGAGGGGGATGAGCTTTGTCTGTTTGGCTGATGATGTGTCTGATCCCTTTGCAGCAGAGATGAGCCCAAACCATCCAGGTAGATCCTGGTGAGCATTCCCACTCTGAAAGGGTTTTGCACAAGCTTGGCAGATGTGCCTCTCAGGAGCGTCCTTGCTGGCAGGAGAGGATGTGCATGTTTGGCCAGGGCTCTGGGGAGGGAAGAGGGAAGGAGGCCTGGCGGAGGGGAGATCTGCCTTGCCTCAACCGCAGCATCATGAGGAGCTGCTTGTGGGCAACCTCTGCTTGCAGTGACTTAAGGTGCATGAGGACCAAGAACCTGAAGCTGGCCTTCTCTGAGCCTGCAAGCACCTCTGGCAAGCTGAGAACCCCCCATCTTCTTTGTGTGTGTGTGTGTGTGTGTGTGTGTGTGTGTGTGCAGTGTCTTAATTTTCTTATAATTAGATCTTTCACTCTATGTCATTTTTCTATCATAATCCACTCTTGTCTGTAATTGTTCCATTTTACCTGAGTAGAAGTTTATTAAAAATGGAACATTTCTGGGGATGAGGATCCCCCTCTAGATCAGTGACAGAGATGAAAAGTAGTTCCTGTGAGGTGTGAGGAGACCCAGCTGTCCCAAAATTGTGCACACTACGGCTGGGGCACTTCTTGGGCTTTCCATGACTTGGACAAGATATAAGGCTCTGCTCTTCACAGAGCTAATGAGGTATGTCACAAGATTCATCTAATTTAATTTTATTTTAAACTATTAGAAACCTGTCAGCCTGAAACAGGCTCCTAAAGAAGCAATACTCCCTTCCTTATGATAACGTGATGTTCTGTAGTTTCCAGTAACTTTGACATGTCTTTTTTTTTTCTTTCCAGATCAAGGCAAGAGTCTGGAGACTGAAAAGCAGCATTACTATCTTAACCAAAGGGAAAAAAAGTTGCTCAGAAGTTTGACTAACAAAATGTTTATTATTACTGCAAGCACCAAGTGATACCTTCAAGGTTTTTAAAAAAATGTGGTTACACTCAGAATAGGCATGGAATAATTTTACTTTCTACATTTCAGGGACTCTCAGAAAATTAAAAGATAACTTCTCAAAAAAGAATTGATAGGATTAAAAGTGCTCTAGGCAGAAGGAGGCCAGGGATGTCTTTAAAGTTAGAGCTCTCACTTTGTTATCCAGTCTTATGCTTTGCTCTGGGACGTGATAAAGTTTCTGGGACTAAATGAAAGCTTTGTGTAAGCAGGAAATTCAGAGAAAATAGCTTGGTTTTCTATGTCTCCATGATCAGTTTTCAGCAAAAGTAAGTAACTTCAAGCACAGATTCCAGGAGACTTGGGCTCTGTAAACAAGATGCCACTGTCTTACCATTTCTCTGTGTCAGAGCTCATCAGGGAAGACATGGATAGGCTCTGACAGCTGTGTGCTGTCCCTCTTCTCCACCGTGAACAAGTCCTGATCCACTGCTTGCAGTTTTCCCTTGTGCAGGTAGCTAGGAGTACAAACTGGAGCACTTGCTTCAGCACTGGGCAACAGGGTCAAATCTGTCACACTGCAAAGCACTTTCTTATCTAAAGCAAAGGATTAGCACTTCTGAAATGAGCCATACATTAAAAACTCAGGGAAAAACTGAAAGAAACTCATATTTCACACCAGTTATGTACTGAAGCACTATGATATTGGCGTACACTCTACTTTTTCTGCTCCTGTTAGGCAGCCTAAAAGGTGGTCAGGATGCTTCACTCGTGTTTCAATGTACACCACTGATGGGGAAACCTGTGGGAGTGACATATTAACCCTGAGGTTTCAGCCATGCACGATTCTGAGAAATCTTACCCTTGCCTCTCTATTCCCACAGATTTACACTCAGATCTTCCACATCTCTCCCAGCCCTAGGTCTGCTCTAACTCCCCTTCCAGTCAAGAGTGGAACTCCTCACAGCTCAGTGGCAGAGGTGAGCACTAGTTTATAATGAACATTTAAAAGAGATGAGCCCAGCCTGGAATTATGGCCTGCTAAAGCAGGCAAGCACACGGGAAGCAGCAAGTTGCCTGGTTCTATGTGAAAGTTGTGCTAGATATAAAGGCATGGAGTATGTGATTGACACCTTTGTAATTAATGAGGCAGACACCGAGATCAAGCCCCAGCCATTGGGAGAAGACTTGTAAGAGGCAGAGAAATTCAGGACAGGCTTCAGCTGACTTCCCCAGGCAGCTTGGGCCAGGCAGTCTGTGGTTCAGGGGCTTGCCAGGTGCCAGAGCCATCAGGAAATCTTGGCTATTGAAAGCCCAGGCTACTAGCTGTAACCGAGGGAGGACAAGTCACCCTTGCTGTCAGGGCATCAGGTGTCACGCTCCCACCTCCAGCACCCAAGTGGTGGTGCAGGAGAGCAGTTCCCATCTGGGATGCTTCTGAGAGAGCTTGCACTTTGGGCCCAGAATTTCACTTTTGAGCAAAAATGGCCTGTTGAAAGGAGAACAGATATTCCCTGTGGTTAAAAAAAAAAGTGTGTGCTAGCTAATCAGCATTGGTGGGTGGGAGGGAAGCAAGGTAGTAAGAGCCAGGTGGACCTCTGCTAATAAAGGCATTGCAACAGAAGGCAGTGGGAATACACCTTTTCAGGGAGAAGACATAAGATTAGGACAGCTGCAGCACAGGAGAAAAGCAGGATGAACCAGAAGCTGTAGTGTGATCAGAAGATCAAACCTTTTCAACAGGAGCTTTGTAAGATATTTAAATTGCTGTTCTAAATTAATGAGTTGAAAATATTTGATTTTCAAAAAAAAATCATTTTCACTACAGCCAGGCTTCTTTGACTGGAATACAAACATTTTGCAGAGCCTTTTTGGTTGAGAAAATGAATTTTTCGTTATGTCTTCTATTGTAGATTTTCTGATAGCAAACTTCTTATTGGCGCTAAGGGAAATTCGTAATTTGCCAAACTTCTTGTTGCATAAATTTTGGCATAGTCTGCTGTTGCCCTTCTTGCATCAGAGAATACTTTTAGACACCCCAGGCACTATGGCTACATGCTCTCCTGAAGACAACTGCCCCCAAAAGAGAGTCCTCCAGAAGGGCATATTGTGGCCCATGAAGCCTATAGGAGTTTAGGGCTGTGTAGAGGAAACATAGCCCAGATTAAATGGATCATTAAGGTAAAATCCTTCTAAGCAGAGAGGGGTCTTAGCCCTGTAAGCAGACAAGGTGGAAGTACTGATGAGAGACAGCGGTGACTATCTGAGCTCTCTTAATCACTTAAGCTCATTAGCCACTCTGTCCTCAGTTTCATCAGCAGGTGAATGGGGGAAGGGGAAGCCACCAACTCTGGGGTGTCACGCTCAGCTGCAGATTGGCCCCTGACACGTGAGCAGCATGTCGGTGTCTCAGCCAGCAGGCTTGGACAGTGTGCATCCAGAGAGGGCTTCCCCGGCACTAGGGAGGAGGGAGGTTCGTTTTCCAGCCATAGATAAGATTAGATTCACTCCTTTATTCTGTGTGTGCTATTCTGCTTCTCTGAATTAAACATGAAGCCAGGGAACAGCACAGCATCCTTCTGTTAATAAATACAGAGCAGATAATTGAAAGAATGAATGTGAGAATTTCATTGTTTGGAAAGTTAAGCAGCAGACTTCAGGCATGCAGTATGTTTTTAATTAGAATTATTATTTAAAATGAGCAATACTGAACAGGCTCCTTGAGTTCTCTGATAGCATTTTCATTAGCTAATCAGCAGAGCTATTATTTTCTTTAAAGTATGCCCTACTTTGTGGTACTAAAGTGCACACACTGATTTACTGGAGAGGGTAATTAAAGGGCATATCATAAACACCACTGACGTCATGGAATACTGCTCTTTAACCGTCTTTCCAGCTAACCCTTCCACATGGAAAAACAGATATTTCGCAGCTGATGCTCACCTGGTGTCAAGCATTCATTCTCCCTCTACTAGCATCTCTGCAGTTTTGTGAACCCATGGCAGCAGTGGATGTAGTTTTGCATCTATGATTTCCCACACACATGAAGTATATGAATTTGAAAGTCTTTTGTACACCAGGCTTTGCAAAAGTCTCAATGCTGCTCAGAAGATTTGTCACAAAACAGTCTTGTGCATGAGTTTCAAAGCAGAGCCTACACATATCTAACCTATGTTACTCAGAGATAAAGCTCTGCTGGGGCTGGTGAGCTCCTCAGAAAATAAGAGCTTTCCACCACACATCCCTTGCACTTAGATTTTCCCTGAAGGTGGAAATACAGGCCCTGGTGGTATATTCCTTTCAGGTTCTAAATGGAAATCTAATGCATGAGGAGAAGGCCAGGTAGGTTGGAACAGCTGTAGCTGAACTATGCATTCCAAACATCTATGTCTATGTAGCTCTACATACGGGCTGCAAAATTTGGAGGATCTTCAGCACTAAAGTCTGAAAACCGGGGGTGCTTTGCATCCAGCTGAGCTGCTGGCTTGTAAATGCTGTAGTGGAATGTGGGTGCACGAGTGAGCAAGGGAGCATTAGCCCAGGTGGTTCCTCCTTCTCGCCTGCTTTTCCTCCTTCCTTCTTCCTCTTCTTCCCTCTTTTTTTCCTCTATGCCTCTGTTTCATCCTGTGCATTTTGGTTTTTTTCTTCCCAGCTATAGGTGTGTCTCCCATACATTTCTGGACAATTGAGAGATTGGAAGCATCTTTAAGTACACAGCACTGAATAAAACCCCTTCCTGATTTTTTTCCACACCATTTATTAGATTCTTCAGTATAAGAAAGTTGTGTCTATCTTTACTGAAGTTCATTTAGTGATATAATTCCTGATAGCAGCAATAAGTAGGTCATAAAAATAGAATGGATAATCATCTTTCACTCTTGTAAATGAAAGAAGCAAAAAAGATACATACCAATAAGAAACAAAATGCCAAACACGTTATTTCAGAATATGGCAAAATATTTTTATATTTCAAAGGTTTATATTTCTGTTTATCTTAAAGATATCTGTTTCCAGTGCAGATGACTGGCTTCATTCGTAATTTAAAGCAATGGCCAAAGTTCTGTTCTGATTATAAATTACTCACTTAAATGAGTGTTTGCTCTCTGTTCAAATGAAAATTACCAAACACAATGGGATAAGCCCACTTGTGCAGCCAGGGTGCTGTCATGTTTTCCTATTACTTTTAAGCCGGAAAGTGCTCTGTCCTCCCTCCACTGCTGAGACATCCAGTGGGGTTTATTATCCCCATTTTATGGATCAACAGGGATTTAGAAAGTCTCTGTAGTTTTCCTAAAATCTCACAGGAGTCATTCACAGACATTTACTGAGTATCTTCCAGACCCCAGGCAATGTCCCAGCTGGGGACTCTCGTAGCATCTCGTCAGTACCAGGACACAGGGAGTGGTGTGTGACAGCTCCTATTAGTGACTACATGGCATGGCATGGTTTTGGTTGGGATCACCTAGCATTTTCCCAGCTGTTGCCCCTGGTTAGGGAAAAGCAGCTGGGCCAGGGACTGCTGCTGGTTTGGATTGTTGCCCCCCTTGCTTTGGAGAGTGAGAGCTTAGCCAGAGGGACAGAAGATGTGCTTTGCAGTACTCCTCCTTTAACTGTTCCCTGGCCCATTTTATTTCCCAGCACAGGTACAGCCACTTGGCATGTGTCTGTGGTTTGTGTTTGTCTGCTGGCACAGAAGTGACATATTTCAAGACTGGTTGGTGAAGAAAGAAGAGGAAGCACGATATGAAATGTGGATGAGTCTTATGTGACCCTGAGCCAAGCCCTGCCTCAAGACTGGGGATATATTTTCATGAAGGAACGTGATTCTCTGCCCATGTGGTGTCAGCACAAAGCAGAGATAGGCCCCAACACGTGACTCTTTAGTGACTAGTTTGAATGGAAATGTGTGATTTCTGAACAGATTTATTGTGCAAGCAAAAATGTATTTGCTAAAGATTACAGCAGTGTGTTTGCTCTGAATGCTGAGCCTAGGAAAAAAAAGACTGCCCTGTGTGACTTTTCATAACACAGTGAAATAAGGTCTGTGGTGTCAAATACCTGTTTTAGCTTTGTTAGCCCTCTCCCATGGTCTGCAGTGTGGGGATTAGGCAATGGAAGCAGAGTAGAGCCAGGGACGTAGTGACCACCCTCTGGCTCAGACTCCAGCTCCTGCATCCCCTGTGGATGTCATTGATAGACCTGCTCACCTCTCACATAGCCACAGGGTCTGTGCCAGGAGTGGAACCTACATGTCCATTGTTCCCTGACCTTGCCAAATCTCTTCTCTGCACCATGTGTGGGGGGACATCGAGGAGCACTTTGGCCCCCTGGGGTCCCTGGAGTCCTTCCCTAACCTTCCTCCAGCTTCTTTCTACCACCTCCCTCTCAGGGTATCAGGCACCCAGGAGCCTGTGCTGTTGAGAACTGGGACTCAGCCTTGGACCTCTAATTAGTCATTATTGCTTCAGATAGCCAATATTATTACCTGTATGCTAGTAATACCACGTTGTATAATTGCATAGCTGGAAGGTTTGTGGAGGAGTTAGAACTATGATTCTGCTACTGTGACCATTATCCCTGAAACAGCAGCTAAGGAGCTGGGTCCCTTCCCCTTCAGAGCTGTTTTGCAGGGTGGGTTCGTGAGCATTTCCACTGAGGATAACTCATAGGCCACACAGTCTAGCAGGCAGCCAACCCTCCCAGTCCCAGACCATACGTGTTCTGGGGTTGTGAACCACACGGATGGGGGGACAGGGGTGTCTCAGGCTTTTGGATGAAGGCAAGTGGATGCAGAGTGCCATC
Organism: Ifrita kowaldi; assembly: GCA_013398055.1. Taxonomy (NCBI): domain Eukaryota; kingdom Metazoa; phylum Chordata; class Aves; order Passeriformes; family Cinclosomatidae; genus Ifrita; species Ifrita kowaldi. The sequence goes on along the minus strand of VZRS01005154.1, from coordinate 523,987 downwards.
TGGGGAATTCCACAAGTCTAAATCCACCCCTTCTCTTTTGTCTTTAAAAAAAAAAAATAAAGTACTTACGTGACTGATCTGCAACATGCAGACCTCAGTTTGGTTTGGAACTGAGATTCAGACGCACTTGTAGACAAAAATTTAAAAATGTGATCTTATAGGCATACTCAGGGTCAGCTGATACAAATAATTCTTTTGCCAGCGTGTTGAATCCAGTTACCAGTTCTATCACTCAATTTCCCTGGCAGNAACAAATAGGCACATAAAAAAAATGTGAGCCAGCTTTTTTTTTTTTTTTTTTGCTTATACTCTGCTGCACTGTTTGGAAAGAGAAATGCAGCCAATTGGCAAGTTATCTTGGAGTTGTCCTTGTACAAGGGAAAATGGGGCTTGATTTGGTCTGGAGGTCTGCTAACATTTGCTGCTGTGGCATTTTTGCCAGTCTTCATGACGCCAGCATATGGAGGAATGCTGCAGTACATGGATTTGAGGGGGTTTGTTCAGTGTAAGGGTGTCTGTAGGAGGAGTAGTTTCCTGAAAGGAACAAGTGGAGTGGCTGACCTTGCACTGATTCTGCTGACAGCTCCTGCTTGAAATAAGGTTGCCCTGGTCTAGTGCAACATCACTCACCTCCAGTCAGGGAGTTTCAAACTGTTAGGAGACATAAAAGAGCTATATAAGGAGCAACACTTCCACAGGCATCCTTCTGCACCAAACATGGGATCTGAGCACATGAAGGCTCTGAAGAAACTCAGCTCCAGACTGAAGGTTGCAGTGAGTTTATAAAAGAAGTTTCTCAGCTGTGCTCATCTTCAGCCATCAGAATTCAAATCTAGTTCTGGATCCCAAGTCACACTAAATGCTAGAAAATGGAAAATATCCTGAAATAGCAATCAAAACGATCTCCAAAGTACTTGTTTTGCAAGGCCAGCAGGAGCAGCATCTGCACAGCTGTTACTTAAAAACATGAAAATCAAACAGCATTGTTGAAAACTGATTTAAGGGACTGGGCAGATTCAGGTGCAAGGCAGGAGATTGAATGTTTTGCCTCTTTGCCCTCCTCATGCTTTATGCCTTGGAAACCCTACTTATGTCCTGCCTGTTAACGAACATCTGCTTTTGATTGTCACAAACCCATATATTTCAGTAAAATAAACATACCTGATCTCCACTTGGGAAAGAGCCTATTGTTTCTGCTGTGCCAGGTTCAAATATTGCTTTTAAATCAGAGATGGCCATTTTTTTCTCACTTGCCTAATAGTTACCTTTAAGTGCTAAATGACTCCATCAGGAATTATGCTTTTGTGTTTGGACTAGCTGCAGGACAAGGGCTGAAATGTTGCCTTTTCTTTGGTGTCTGATGGATCCTGTGTTGAAGGACTATCTCCTGGCTATACAGGCTGTTGGTGTTAGAAAATAAATATATCTTTCCTAAGCTAATTCTGTGCTAGTCCAGCTGGAGACTGAACTAAACGCAAGTGACAACAACAGAACACGCCTTACCAAGTCTATTCATCTTACCTGGTAATTCTGAGCTGCTGTCTTTATTGAAGCCAAGAAAGTTGTTACCATTGTGGCTGTCTATCTGTCCATGTGACTTCATGCCTGACAAGGGCTCCAGAAACCTGCATGATAAACAAATAGGGTAAAAAAACACACCTGTGCAGTCACCATGAAAGCTGTAGAGGGTAGGAACTCCTGGTTCCCCAGAACAGACAGACCTTTACGTGTCATGATATGGTGTTTGCTGCTTGGTGACCTATCAATCTTATCCTACAGTATGAAAATCACTGTTTCTACACATGGGAGAGATCAACATATGTTGGTTTCATGTTGACTATTGGACTACATGACCATGACCATTTTTATCACAATTTTGGTCTTGCCTTACAACAGCACTGTGAGCAGCTGAGAATTCTCACCTTCACATTTCAGTCTTGGTTTCAACTAGACTCTGCAATTAGTTGTGAAGTAATGGGGGTAGGAATGATTTTCTACTTGGGCGAGTAAAAGGTTCAAGATTTAATCCCACTTAATTATATATTTATTATGTCCTACCTAGATGGCAAAAAAAGCATTTAGAAGTTTAATCATAAGGAAAACATCTGTGCAAATGTACTGGTTGAGACTGAATATCCTTCTAGTCCAATACCCCGTTTATAAAACTTTACAAAAAATGGCTACTTGGGAAGCATGAGAACAGCACACTTAAGTATATTTTAGTTAAAGTCCCTTGCACACCGGCCATTTTCAGCTCAGAATGTTTTGGACTTTCCTAGCCACCACAGCTTGCTTATCTAGTAGCTTGCAATGGATGTCTTGTACAGAGCTTGTCCTGTTCCTCCCTGCTGCACAGGTAGCTGCACCTGCTGCAAGAACCAACACCCTCTTTGGCTTGCCATGCACCCTGATCCTATTTGCTTCATTTGATGGTTCCTAGGTCATCTTTTGAAGAAACTCTGCACAGTTGATCCCTCTCAAGTCACTTCTGACAGATGACTGTCTTTAATGTCTCAAAACCTGCATCCTCCAAGAGCATGTGGTCCACATCACGTTGACACTGCTTATTGCTATTTGAGAGGAGTGTGGATGTCCACATGCAGTGTTTTGCCATCAAAGGTCGTGTTCCTCTTGGGAGAGTTAGCTGAGAGAAAAGGGACAGAAGTGGTTTAGTCCATAAGGAAGCCTGTGCTGCAGAACCGGCCTGTTAGTGCACAGCAGGTCTCTCAGTGACATCCAAAAGCATCAAGCCAAGAGCACAGGCACAATGAGACTGTCCTACACCCTGAACCTGCCCAAAGGCACAGGACTCGCTGCTGAGGAGAGCAGTTGGCCAAGGACATGCCACAGCTCATAAGGGACACGTTCAACCTCTGCCTGGACAAAGAGCCAGCTGAAAAAAGAGGATCTCTCCAGGATTCCAGTGTATCTCCTGATAGTTCTGGTTGGGAAGAAGAATGTTTTGGGAGATGCTTTCAACCCTCTCTGTTGTATATTTCCTTCTTGGCTTGCTGCTCACCAGTCTGTCCTCACAGGAGGTTTCTGCTTTGCTAAAATTGATGCATGGCTGCCTCCAAGCAAGTATCTCCAATTTCCCAGGTATTGGAGAGTTCTTCACTCACATCTCAAATCTAGGCCGAATTAAGGCCAAATCTGTGCTCAGATGGGAGCTCTTCCACCCCTTTGAGTTTCCACTCAAAGACAGTCCATTGTCCATAATTTCTTTTTTTTCCTTATTTTTTTGCCCTGCTCAAGCATCCACCATCTTGCATCATGATTAATGTAGCTGCAAGAATACAGGGACTGTGGAGTGGGCAGTGAGGGAATACTCTGCCATTACTTATGTCTTGTTCTCAGCAACTGAGAATACTTCACAGAATGACTCAGTGAACTAGTACCTCACATTTGTCATTTGAGCAGCATTGGGGAAAGGCTAGAACAGCAGCAGCCCTCACCTTTCCCTGCCCCCAAAGGCAAACGAACCATTAATGGTGCAGTAAAGCAGCAGAGCAAAGGTGTGTTTGCTGCACAAGGCTGGTCTAATAAAACTGAACTTTGCCCAAGACTGAACAAAATTGTAAGAAAGACACAGTCAACAATTAAGGACATGTTTTTTTATAAGGAAAAGTTATTTATGACCTTCATCTGACATTTTATAAAGTTTTAATTTTGTTACACAATATCCATTCCTTTCATGCTTTGGCAGCAGAGATGTCAGGACATTAGGATAGATGCAATAACCACATTTTTTTATGCTTACTTGTTATTGAACTACCTTCTCCTCCTTAAAGTGTTTTATGGTCGAGTTACTCTATTTGCATAATTACTGCCACATCACCAGTCAATCAATTTTATGTGTTTCTCTCCCAAACCAATCTAAAATATGATACGTATATAAAAACATCACCCGTGATTATACAGACCTCACATTTATTATTGCTTCAGGTCAAAGATATATGATAAAATTACCCTCTGTTATTTCCCCCTCCCTTCCAGCTTCTTTAATTCACAGCTCTGAACACTTCCTTTAGTATTGTTTATCAGCAATTTTATTTTTCTCTGAATGGGAGACAAAAGAAAATAAGTAATGGAGCTAGTCAAAACAAAGCGAGTAACTACCACAGGCAGCTATGAGGATTGCTCATTTTTACAAGCATGTGGAATCACAGGCAACTGTACACATTGATAGGCTTGTCACACAGATATCTGCAGGAAAGACAAAAGTATTCCAGCTTTCTGGGTAAATTCCAGACTTGAAAATAAGTGGTTCCAATGGAACCTGGACTCCTGTGACCGCTGAAACTTGATGGTTCTTTTCCACTTCTTCGTGAAATATAAAAGACAAAAGAACCCAACCTCAAGTTAGGTGATGTGACCGAAATAAGTGTCATCAGAAGCCAAGATGAAAAAATTCCTTTCTGCATTTTACGTACAAGTTAAACAGCATGACACAATTCATTGCTGTTATGAGTTACACTGGTTGGATCTTGTCACCAGTTCATGTACAGGGAGAAAACTCAGAGATACTAGAAATCATTTATAATGAGAAGTACTTGATTTCTTCATGGCAGGAGCTAGCTTCCAGTTATGAATTATCATAGAATAAACAATCTGATATGTTCTTCAAATTTTTTTTGCTGATCCTCGCTAATCTTCCATCCAAGGTACACCACAAAGGACTTGACTTTTCATTCTTCTTATTGCAGACTTACTGAGTGTAAAAATCACTTCTCAACATTTGAAGGAAAAATGAAAACCTAGCTTGTTTCCTGCAAAAAGTAAAATATAACTGTAAGCATACTTATCAAAATTCTCGGCTCCAGAAGATCCCAAACAGAGCCAAAAAATATTTAATATCTCACTTCTGCTGACGACTAATTTATCTTGTTCTCCTCGGTGTCCAAAGTATCAGTGCTGTGTTTTTGTGTTCAGGTTCAAATTCTAATGGATCAGAGCATAGTGGTTTGAAGTAAATGGCAAAATTCCCACTTATTTTCATAAAACAAGAATTTACATCTGCTTCAATAAAAGGTTTCTTGGTTCTCACTACCCTGGTCTGGGTGGTGTAATCATCTGTTTCTTTGCACTCTACTTTAGCTCATTGTTGATTCAAACTGCTATTTGCATGCTGCTAGGAAATAATCCAGTGTGCTTTAAACTGGAAAACTCTAAAAGCAACTGCAAGGTGAGCTGATTGCTGTTTGTGGTTTTACAGTAGGTTCTTCATTGCTGACAAAATTTTTATAGGCAAATAGCGGTTTCTTTCAAGCAGCTTTCATGGCAGCTGTTGACAGCTTCCTTCAGAAAAGCCAAGCCTCACCATTGTACATATAATGTGTTCAGTCTTATCCTGACAGGGACAGCATTATCAACAAGCTCGTGTCTTCTGCTTGATAAGAAAGGTTTAATAAAGCAGTCTTTGTGAAAAACACACCGTGACAAAAGCAGCATGCAAGCAAAGACAAAGTAGATAATTTGACTAACTCATATTGGGTGGAGATTTGGGGTAGATGCTGTAGCTGTGTTTGTAGATGTGCTCTTTTTTCCCTTCCACAAGATATGAAGGTCTGGTGGGAATGTTGATTCTTAAACATTTGCCAGAAGATGCTGCTCTGAATGCTGAGACAACCGGGCTCTGTCTATTAATTAAAGTCAGATAATATTCCATCAAGTTCCTGTTTTCACATGGAGAAAGCCTAAATTATTAATTTTTGGATTTTGTGGTTTGTGGTTTTGTGTTCTGGGCATATATAACCTGCACAGTCATGGAAATATGCAACTGACAAGGGAAGCAATAGGACAATGCGCCCTGTGGTGGCATCAGTGTCTCTCTCACCCATCAGGTGACCCACCTGCTATCCCACACAAGCAAGGCATCAGCTCAGTTCCCTTGATAGGCTGAGACAGGGCTGAAATGGGAGTTCTGTGATTGAAAGATGGAGAGATGGAGAGATGCTGGGCTGTGAGGTTCTACCAGGGCAGTATTAACCAAGCATTGGCACAGATTGCTTGTAGAGAGAGGTTGTGGAGTCTTTTGGAGATATCAAAGGCTGCCTGGGCATGGTCCTGGACACACTAATCTAGAGATGGCCCTGCTTGAGCTGAGGGGTTGGACCAGGTGACCTCCAGAGGTACTGTTGGTGGTTTAGCCCCAACCAGCAACTAAGCACCACACAGGCACTCACTCACTTTCCAGCCATCAGGACCAGGGGGAGAACAATTGGAAGGGTAAAAGTGAGAAAACTTGTGAGCTGAGATAAAAGCAACTTAACAACAATAATATTATTAGCAATAATATTACAACAATAATAGCAATGGTATAATGAAAAGGAAGATAAATTAAAAAAAAAAAAAAGAGACTGAAATAAACCACAAAAAAGATGAGTGATGCAAATGAAAAACAACTGCTCACCACCAACCAACTGATGACCAGACAGCCTCCAAGCATCTGCCCCTGGTCAACTTCCCCCCAGCCCTATAAGTGAAGCATGACACCATACGGTCTGTGATGCCCCTCTGGTCAGTTGGGGTCAGCTGTCCGGGCTGTGTCCCCTCCCAGCTTCTTGTGCACCCCCAGTCTCCTCACTGGTGGGGTGAGGTGAGGAGGAGAAAAGGTTCTGAGGCAAAAAGGCCCTGTAAGTGCTACTTAGCAATAACAGAAATGTGCCCAAATTATCAATGCTGTTTCCAGCACGAATCCAAGCTACAGTCCCCTATTAGCTACTATGAAGAAAATTAACCCCACCCTAAACCCTAGGTTGCTTCCAACCTCAGCCATTCTGTGATTCTGCAAGTACTTAATCCAAGAGACACCACTACCTTCCCAGCTGAGCCATATGTTTTTTCCTCCTCTCCAAGCAGTGTTTCCTACCACCTACGAAATCTGCAAGTGTTTCCAGCGGTTTCACAGCCCTTCCTGGACCCTGACAATGTGCTCACTTGGCTGTCCCTGAAAGGCTAGGCTGTCATACACATCTCTGTGCACTACATGTTCAAACATAACGAATGTGTAATGCAAAGCCCGATCTGTCTTGCCAGTCATTTCCAAGCATAACACAAGTTCCTCTGCTCCGTTGAGCCAGATTCTCTTAGGCTCCGGGGTGCTTCTTTGGAGTACTCTTTCTGGAGGGCAAAGCAAGAAACTGCATTAACAGGCTGTAACTCTGTACTTCTCAGAGCTGTGGGCTTGGTCTCCTCAGGAGAGAATCCTTGATTCAGGAATTCACTTCCCCCTTCCTGTGAGAAACGCTGGGTTTGTTGACTTCCCCAACACATTGCACAGGCTATCTATTTACTCAGGCTTTTTCTGAACGGGTGGGTTTCGTGTGGAGGATCTTTGACATTTCCTTGTGCCTGCATTTCTTTGAAAGACATCCCTTTAAATGCTCACAAGTTTCCAGGCTTAACTACTTGTTCCTTATGACTCCTAAAACATCATAGATGTACCAAGATAAAAAAAAAAAAAAATTACTTTCCTCCCCACACAAGCCTCTGTACCAGTTCTTTAGCAATTAAGGGAGGAAACCAGACTTCCTCTTTCTCAGTGATGCCAGTCCTTGGCAGTGCTGGTGCAGGAAGCATCCCTCATCCTCAGGGACTCACATCCTTATGGTCTGAGAAGAAGCTGGCAGATGAGTGCAGCAGGGCCAGCCTTACCAACAGGAACAATCTCCTGTGGAGCACTTTGGAGATCAAAAAGGATGTGCTGTTATTAGCTGTGCTCCCCTCCGGCTGCAGCAGGACAACAGGGGCCAAGGCAGAACCGATCCTCCTGCACAGGGAGAGGAGGGAGGAAGGATGAAGGGAGTGGGGAAAGGGAGAGTTTTGGACTGAGTTGATAGCAGAATAAAATATTTTTCGAGTTGTAAATCTATTAGATAAACTAATCTCAGGCTTTATGAGATTCCAGATGAAACGCAGGAATATGCCAAGCTTCTCGTTTTTATTTCCAAATGTTGAGTTAATTTGGATCCAAACTGAGCCAAAATTTGCCTTAGTGTAAGCAGGTGCAACTCCACTGGATTGAACAGAGTTACACCCACTTACAACAGGGATGGATTTGTTCTGAAGTGATTTAAATCGGGCAGAAAAGAGCACACATGTTTCCAGCATTTCATCTTTGAAACAGGAGATGCATGAATTGAAAAAAAATTGTTCTTGGTCTCTCTCACACAAGTTTGTGGTCTAATGGAAGGCTCTATTTAAGCACAAGAGCTTACTCCCTTTCCTTCTTTTGTTCATTTGCTGCCACTTTCACCCACTTTCTTTTCTTCTTCATCCTTGCTTTTAATATTTTAATTAATCTGGTATAATTTTTTGGGAAAGCCATACCACAAGAGGGTTTTACTTTTGAATTCACATTACCTAGATGTTATGTCATTTCCTTCAGATTTCAGTCTCATTAGATACTGGAATAATTCTTAATTTGTAATTTTCACTGCAATTTTTGTGGGCACAGTGTTTTTCATGTTCTCCGTATTATTTAAAATAGAAAGCAAACTATAATATTGGGAAATATATGCTTCCCACTAAAACCAATGACTGTTGCTTGCCTCCCTGCTCATTTAATAGTAAGGCTGAACATAGAAGCAATCTTATGTGTAGAAGATAATAAATGATACATTGACTTGACACCACTACTTCTTTTTAAGACAGATGCAGGTATATAACCACAGAGGGAATGAAAAACTGTGTAGATACAACTGTTTCCTTGAAGGGTTTGGGGAGGGAGGAGAGTATCTGTCAACTACTTATCTCCATTTTGAAGTTTTTCTGTCTGTCTCCTGCTCGTGATTTTCTCATCCACAACTCACTGAACAGTCTGGCCCTTTGGCTCAGGTGAGAGGCAGGATGGCACGATGGCACGATGGCATGATGGCAGGATGGCTGGACAGCAGGATGGCTGGATGGCAGGATGGCTGGATGGCTGGATAGCACAATGGCAGGATGGCTGGATGGCAGGATGGCTGGATGGCAGGATGGCACAATGGCAGGATGGCTGGATGGCACAATGACAGGATGGCTGGATGGCAGGATGGCAGGATGGCTGGATAGCAGGAGGGCAGGATGGCTGGATGGCAGGATGGCTGGATGGCTGGATGGCAGGATGGCTGGATAGCAGGAGGGCAGGATGGCGATGGCTGGATGGTTGGATGGCAGGATGGCTGGATAGCAGGATGGCTGGATGGCAGGATGGCTGGATGGCAGGATGGCAGGATGGCAGGATGGCTGGATGGCTGGATGGCAGGAGAGCAAGTGCTGCCCAAGAGGTGCCCGAGAGTCTTAGTTCCCACGTGGTTCTCACAGATCCAGCAGCACCTCTGGCAGGGAGCTCTGGCTGCTTCCAGAGATCAGTATCATCTGGCTTTTATTCTCAAATCCAGATATTCACAGCTCACAACCTCTGAGTCTTCCTCCGTGCCCCTCGGGTGCGTGCAGGACTGCTGTGTGTTATCCGCTTCCTTCCTCCATTGCCCCCTGCCACGACACAGCTGAGGGAGCCCCACAGTCCCATTAAGGAAGGAAGTCACTAACCCACTGCCCTCTGCCTTTGTGAGAAACACTCTCTGAGCCTTAAATGCCTTCTTTCATGAAAGGGGGGTAGTGAAAACAAAAGTCCATGCATTAGGTTGCTTAATTGTGCCTGGTAGCATGTTCTTCTGATCAGAAGGTCAGCTATTACTTGCATGAGTAAACATTTTTGCTATTTCAGCATGTTTGTGAGGAGCCCAGAAGTGTTCAGCATCACAGTCAGGGTGCCAGCAGGTCCCTCCCTGGCAGCCATGGGTGCACCCTGGGACAAACACCTGCATGCTCCAACACCAGGGCAATACATGGGGCAGGTCTTCAGCCAGTCCTTGGCTCAGTACTTCACCAACACTGATGAAGATGCAACAGGGCCTGAGCAAAGGCTCTGAGTTTACCCAGAGGAAAAAGAAAGATGCACTGATGCACTGCCCCATGGGGATGGCGGGCTGTGCAAGCTGAGACCCTTCCTCAGCTCTGAGGTCTCCTGTGGCTCAGCTGACCCAGGCATTGCAAGCCTGGCCACTGGCACCAAGGCTGGCCACTCCAATCCCTCCCACTCCTCCAGACAGCACAGCTGTTTAGTGATCCGTCTGGGTGAGATTCAAATATTTTCAGAGCTTCCAAAGGACACTTGCTGTTAAGCAGTGAATCCTTAATAGCTAGCAAAATATGAACCTTCATAAAGGTGCATATGAGAGCATCTTCTGGGCATTCCCATGACAAGACACTCTGTTCACACCGTAAATCCAGTAATTTATTCTCCTTGAATTTCAAGTGATACAGACAAAGCAATATAGATAAAGGCTCCAGTGTCCCTGAACTCAGAGCAGCCTTTTTAGCAACAATAGCAGCTTTGGCTGCAGAAAGTACTTTAGGTTCAGGCCTGGAGGATGTTAAGCCTCATCTTGCACTTCCCCTTCAGCCATCCCTTTTGTTACTCAGGTTAATATTCTTGGCTAGAGCAGCTCGTGCTGAAGGAAGAGGAACAAACATTTAGTCTTTTAAATGATCAGCCCTGTAGTTGCTTTTTCTCTCCTACTGCAAAAATTTTATCTAGTCTGCATTCAGCACAGGACCTTAAAGGATTCATGTCTCAGGCACAAATTGATCAATGTGTTCTTAGACTTCAGTAATACAAACCTGTGCATATGTTGTATCCAAACAGTGGTTAAAATGAAAAAAGATAGAAAAGACCCCAGCAGTTATACAATTTCTACCTTTTCTTGCTGTAAGTTTATTACATTTGAAACAATAAAAACTAGCAAGGGGCTGGGCAGGTATTCAGAATATGATATTTACCTGCTACCAAACTCCCTCAGGATAAGTTTTCTTTAGACGGTTGGTTGTTGGTTTTTGGTTTTGGTTTTTTTTTTTCTGCTGAGTTGCACATGGAGTCCTCAGCCACATCATTGTTTGAAGGACAGTATAAGTGACTGTAAGTCCTTCCCACTTGGAATGCTAAAATGGATTGGACAGACGATGATCCAGGCTCACTTTCTTGTGTGACACTCTTTCAAATGATTCATCATCTTGAACATGAAAGTAACTTGATGATGTTATGACTTACCCCTAGATAAGACAGCCAGTTCATCTGAAAGCAATTGCTCCAACTGACTGTCATGCAGACGCCTCAACAATGACACTGGGCATTTGCTTATGCATTTAAATATTTCTTGTGTGTTTTTTACAGGCAGTGGAATCTCCTGGGCAAGATGCTGGTGTGGAGGAGCATACAGTGTCTGCAACACTGCCACACAACATCCTTGGCTAAGTAACTAGCCTTACTGCTCCATTTATTTTTCAACCTAATAAAGCTCAGTAATTCCCAACTTCCATTGATTTTGGATAAGTTAAATAATACAATTTCTTATCAAGCTGTAATTTCCATTTCTATTAATTCTTCTAGGATGCTCAGTAGAATAAACTAATAGTCTGAGAAATAGTGTTGATTCCTATCTACAACTCAATGCTTCAGTGACCCTGCTTTGGCCAGGAGGCTGGGCCAGGCAGCCTCCAGGGCTCCCTTCCAGCTGGTATGACTCCGTGAGTCTAAAATGTGACTCTTAAAATGTTCATATGCTTTTGGCACTATGCAAGTCTTTTCTGACACCTGTGTAGGATTAGCTTTGCACAGCTATCAATATTTTTAAAGTCAGTCGCATTAGCCCTCCCCTTCAAAATTTAATTCTGTCACCCAGCTTGGCTCTTGCAAAGAAGTACTTCCATTAACGTCTTCTAAATGGTTCCTGCTTTTATGTCAGTCACTGCTGCCCTGTAACTTTGAGGTGAAAGCCTGTCAGCCCTGAAGTTAACACGCATTTTTTCTTGTTTCCATTTTTCACGTCAATAATGCTTCATTCTTTCAGACACATGAGGGCTTTGAGGTCTCTGTGGTTCTTATTCAGTATCTATTTAGTGTCTAGTCATTGGGAAGACACTCGTGGCTTAGGCAAGCAGGGGACACAGAGTGTCTTCACAATACCCAAAAGTCAGTTTTAATACCCACCACTATACACACATGCTGCCTTCTCCTTCATTCAGACCATGCTTTATTGCCAGAGCAATGCTATTCATTTCCTGTGAACATGTGCAAAGCCTGTGGTTCGATTTTCTTCCCTTTAAGCTCAGCCAAAAAGAGCAGGTTTCACTTTGCAAGTGTTGTCCAGCTGATGGGCACGGGCAGAACAAGGAACGCCTCCTAAAGCAAAGTGTTTGCTTCAGCCTCTGGGGCGTGTGCTAAGAGAGTGATGAATTCCCATTTCCTTTGAGAGAGAACAAGGCAAACTCTGCTTTTAAAAGTACTCAGGTCTGTTAAATATGTGCACAGATAGTCCATTTCCTCATAAATAGATACTGATAAATCAGTAGTTCACAGGCACCAATTCTGATACTCAAATAGGGTTGCCACAAGTGAAAGAGGAATTTAATCTCATATTTTCATAGACCTAATCTGTCCCATTCCTCTTGTTGCTTTGAAATATCCAATTACATCTGACTTAATAAAATTGGAAGACGTTTATTACCATCATTAGTGGCTTGGGTTGAAATCAGCTGTGAAATTGTGTGCACATTAACTTGCAGAGAACTGAGCAAGCCAGAAACCCTGGGAAGTGATTTTCTAAATGGTTGCGGAGCTCTCTTACTGCTACAGAGCTACTGACACATAAGGCTGGCCTGGGCCTTGGGGCAAGGAAAGATACAAGAGAAATGCTCAGTTCTCTTTCCCAGGCCCTTGCTTGTGTCTCTGCCCTGAGCTGAACCATCTCCCATCTTCCATTGGAGACAAGGAGGTTGAAGCTGTCGGGGAGGGATCAATCTTTGTTACTTAAAACTGGGTAATTAATTCTGCAATTAAGAAGGTAAATATAAAAGACAGGTTGAGTTGCTATTTTCATTGTAAGTACAAGTTTATAGAGAAAAACTCTGAAAAGGCCAGAACATGAAAAGATCACATTTTCTCACACATTTCCTCACACATTTCAAGACAGCCAATGAGACTGAACCATCTGTGAGATCTTAAATAGAGTATTATTCCGCAGCATCATTCAGCTGTCAAGTATCATATTTATTCTTTATCAACTGCTAAAATTCCAGAGCACAGTCTTATTGCTGGCTGTGCTCCCATCCTTCATAATTTACCCATTAAGCTGCAGTGTTTTGTTCTTCTCTGTCAAGTATTTGCCACAGGGAATTTTCCCATAGTGATGCCACAGACAGCATCGTGTGACAGGACTAAAGGTGTGCCCAGACAGCCCCAATTATAGACAGCTGCAGGGGTAGACAGGTGCATTTTTAGTTTTTAATAATTGCTGCAACAGGAAAAGCAAGACATTTAGCAATAAGTAATTATCAGGAGTTGCTTTGTGTGTTGCCTGTGGGGTGAAAAACTGGTTACATACCTGGGCGTTTCGCTGCAAGAAATGTTTTCCAGAATGCTTTCCTGCTAATCTATACTAATGCTTGCAGCATTTCACAAATCAGTCCATGGCCACACCATGTCTTCTCCTATCTACTCCATGTCTCAGATATTCATCTGTTGAAAGACAAAAAAGTCCTTTCGCTCTCTCACAAAGGTGTTGGGAGGGCAAATATATTAAAGATTAGGAGGCAGTGTAAATACTGTGGTTACTGGTCCATGCAAATCCCTCAGGAATAGAATTAGGACACTTTTACGTCTTCATGGATTTTTTTTAATTTAAAGAAGCTTCTCTTTTTGAAAAACAAGGCTCGATGAGCCACAGGCAGAGTTTTTTAAGGTCTCATATTTCTGTTTCACCTTGCTGTTGGTAGTTTGGCAGTGTCATTGAACAATGTAGATAGTTAATTATTTTTAGTCAAGCACTGTAACACAGCAATAACATTTTCAAAAAGAGATCTGTTTTAAAGGTCGATGACCTCATATAAATTGCTAAGTGTCAATAAATATCTTTCAACACGGGTGGAACAATATTTGTACAGTTATGGACAGAGTTACAGAGTTTAGCTTGCTCAAGACCATTAAAGATCTCGTGCTTATAGCTGCACAATAAATGTCACCCATGCAACCCATAAAACTATGCCCATTCAGACTTGATGTTTTCTGAAAAAGTGTTGCTAGTTTTGAAAATTGAAAGTCACCGTGAAAACAGAAACGTTTTCATGTGAAGAAAAAAACTGGCAATTGTCTTAGTAAAGTTTGATTTCTTTTTTTATTTCCCTGAAACATAAATCCTGAATCATTGCGCTTTACACGTTCCCAAACAGAAACAACACTGTAATAAACATCTTCATTTGGTTTTGAACTCCTGGAAGTAAGTTATTATGGGACTTCTTACTAAACTAAGAACACAGAGGAAATTTCTAACTTCATTCTTCTCATGTACTAATACAATCTCTTGGACAGGAATTACTTTTCTTTAAGATGCATCTATAGCTTCTACTTGTGCCACCAACAGAAATGTGAGAGGAAGGACATCAAATACTCTTTCACAAGGACTTTCCAGCTTCATCCTCTGTTTGGATGCACACCTGCTAGGTGATCAACATACCAGGTCTTTACGAATGGAGGAGAACATATGCAGAATTATCTCATTGCTATTGAACATGCAATTCCAAAGTTAAACAATGCACGTCTTTTATATATGATTCATGTCCTAGGAATTCATGCCTTCATAGCACCTTTTCTAAAACAGGAAATAAATATGTGTTGCTAAGCTACTTTCATGCTTTGAAAAATCCCACTGCCGTTTCTATTGTCCAGTTTGTGTTCTGCAGGCTGTACTCCATCCCAGGGATTTTTTTTTTCTTCCATTATGAATACCTGCTCTTTTTACCTTTGTGTCACTTTCTGGTAAAGGTAAAGTCACACTGATTCCCTGCATGTTTTGCTTCTTACACCTGTGCCAAACGTGCCTCACATTGTGCCACTCTACTGGGAAGTGCTTAGAAGATGCAGACAAAAATTCTCCAGGCACAGACAAAAATCCTCCGGGCAGTGAGGCACCAAGCCAGCGCTGGTGACCTTATACTCCTTGCTGGAGCACTCTCTCAAGAACATGTTGATGTCTCGACTGGGACACTTGATGCTCCAGCCAAGGCCAGGGCTTTTGCCTAGCAGCTAAAGTAAGCTGCATCTCAAGGATCCACTCCTCCATCTTTCCATCTTCAACTTGGTTGCACATAAACTTTACACAGTATGTAGTTTATACAGAGTTACTTCCCATCTGTATCTCTTAAGAGCAGCTGTATTAAGGTTAACTAGCTTGGGAGTCATAAATAGTAATGGGCAATGTGATTGTACAAGCTTCCCCCCAGATCCTGGTCAATATTGTAACTCTGACCTGTAATGCACTCTCCCTGCAATTCCAGTACTGGGCGTCTCTTAAGCAAATACAGCTAATCACTTCAACAGGTTGCTGACTTTTATGAATTGAATTGCACAGCAAATAGCTGTGACAGTGTGTACAACATTGCCAGACAAGAAAACAACATCATAACGTCGGGAAGAATGTGCCCCAACTCAAGAGAAGAGAGGAAAAATGTTTTACGCTGCTCCTTATAAAAGAAGGGTGTTACTTGGGGTTGCTCCTTGGGGGAGACGGTGTGGGCATGTGGGAGGGAGGTTTTTGTTGAGGTTATTTGGTATGTATCTGTGAAGCTGGTACTGAAATGGTGGGTCAGATACACAGAGAGCTAGATTCTGTCTCTCCATTTTCCAAGTTGGGGACTTGATGCTGAACAATGTGTGATGGTGCAATTAAGCAAAGGCAGATAAGGAGAAAATCATGCAAGATACTCAGCCACCTCTGCACAGGGATGAAACCCTACTCTGAACAAACCAAATGCATGCTGAGACAGTGGCTTTCTCCCAGGACCCACACGGGTTTCAGCTGCCACCCCCTCACGTCAGTTTCCTCTACTTCTGCCCGATCCTCCCAGGCTGAGGGTGCCTCAGGCCCTGGTGCCCCAGACAGGTTTTAATTGCCAGGCTAATTACCCCAGTAAATGAAACATCTTATTTCATCAATTCTACCTTTGGTAATCTCCCATTTCCATTTTCCTCCTCTTGCAAGTAATTTCAATGACTTAAATTTTGTCACACCTGAAATACACTTGGCTGCATCTTTCTTGCAAGAAGATGCAGACTAAGTTTACATTATAGTAATTAAATTTTCTGAAGGCTTTGACATAATTAGCCAGCTAAGCTGTAGATTGCTTTCTACTGTACATTCAGAGAGCATTCAGAGTAGTTGGAATACTCTGGAAATCATTTCCCTGCAATTTTCCGCAATCTAATACAAATTCTTGGTAAGATGGTACATTAGTAACATATTACACAATATGTCTCTCTCTAATAACTTATAGCTCATTTTAGCTGTACTAAAAATAGTAGTTACAGCCCTCATTAATTATAAGGACGTTGGATAGTAAATTGCTACAAAAAGCTTTCATGCCAGGAACTGCAGCTCCCATGTTTGTATTTGATGTCTGTATTATGAGACAAATAACATTTCCTCTTCCAAAACCACAGGCCCTGGCCAGAAAATCTGGCAAAACTCTCCTGAAAAAAAAGGAGACAGACCTTGGGGACATACAAATTCCAGGGCTTGCCCCTGGTTGTGTGTCACCAGCTTTAGTGAGCTCACGTAGCTGGATGTGTGTGGTTGCTGGTGGGGTTTGCAAGCAAGATCCTGATAATGCTGTCGAGAGCATGACTCTGCAGGGAATCCATTGCTTTCAGGAGATTATTTTCAGCATGTGGGACCAAAGATTGTTACAATTGGCAGCACTGCAGTGAGGTTAAACCAGCAATCTTCAGGAGAATTGTGTTTGGAAATCCATTTGCATCCAGTGGGAACATGGACAATTGTTGAGAGAGATGATATTAGTTTACAGAAAAGTGACTGGTGTGAAAAAAGTGAAATGGGAACAGCTAACACATTCCTAGGATTAAAGTTGCACATCCAGAGCAGCCTAAACTGACCTAAGACAGACCTTGGCTATCATGCCTTTTCACAGGCTGGAAAACAAATCAAGTCAATAGTATCTGGCTGGTCTAGCTCCATGAAGAGCTGGTCTAGTTTGGCAGAGAGCTGGATGAGCTTGTGTGAGGCCAAGGCTGGGGCCAGGCAGAAAGGCAGCATATCACAGTCCTGGTGCCCTCCCTGAAGCTGGTGAGACCTGCCCACCCCTCCACAACAGTGAAACCTCCTGGGCAGACAGCAGTGCAAACCCCTTGTCAAATACACTCAGGGTAAAGTCCAGCAGCAGACAAACAAAAGGGGATCCTTTTCTCCTCTAGAAACTCAGAATGAAATGGTGGCACCTGTTTGCCCCAGGATGTAATGAAGGGATGAATTCTACAGGTTTGGAGAGTGGTTAGAGAAATGCTAAGCTGTTCCCTGTGCACCAGCTGTTTTGGTGACAGGCCAGGGTATTTCTGGTGGGACAGCTCAAACAGTGCCCTGCTCATTGACACCTTCTCCTTATTCATTCTTATGGATCAGTCAAGTAAAGTGAACACAAAAATTCTGTGGTTCCTTTTTCTGCAGATTTTTTCTGCTTAATTCAGCTTCTTCCTATGTCTCATGACATAGCGGTCTTTGGACCTCTCATGAGTAGGGCTCCCCTGCAGTAGTAATATACCAAAAAACCAAACCCTAACCTAATATCATTGCATACAATTTCCTTGCTAAAATACAATAGTATAAGCTGGTAGATTAAGGCATTCCACGCTTTATTGTGGTTGAGGGCCAGATCCCAGAAACTCTCTTGCTGCATACCTCTTTGTCTCAGATTTGATGGATTTTTCTCAAAATACAGGGGGTTTTGTTTTTGTTTGGTTTTGTCACATAAGTATAGTGGTTATAAAACGCAGAATTTATTTCCTTTATTTCCTTTCCTTTTTTTTATTTCCTTTGAGAAGGCCAGTAAAATCCAATTTCTACCCAGGAAACCTATCTTTTTGTCTTCAAAACCCAGAGGTCTCCTATATTAAAACAGGCTAAGCGTTTGCAAAACAAGACCTCAGATATTTTCTGCATTAAAAGTAGTCAGAAGGCACAGCTTTGTCTCAATATTCGCTGCAGAAAAGACTGTAACACTCCAAAGCCCACATCACGCAAACCTCTCAGTTAATTGCCAATATCTGCTGGGGCATTAGAGTAAGGGGCATCCAAAGCTGCCTCATCAGTTTGGAACTGTCCCATCCCTCAATGCTTTTAAATGCCAGGAGCCAGCTGAAAGTTGGGCACTGTGAAGTTTTCCAGCAGCAAGTGCCCAGCTGAGCTCCTCCTGCTCCTTGCCTGGGCGCAGGGAACATTCCCAGACTCACTCCAGCGGCGGCGACTGTGAGTAGAGTAGCTTTGAGGAGAATTCCTCAAAAACACTCACTCAAGGACCACTTTGGCTCCTCAGTTTCCTGCTGCTCTCCTGCTGCATCAGCGACTGGGCAGCATTGCGAAACCACTGCTGCACGAAGGCAAAGGATCTGGTGAAATCTGTCAGCTATGGGCCTTGCAAATAGGCAGGAAACAGTAGCCAGCAGGAGGACTGGGTCCTGTCCTCCTGCAGCATCACACTTTGTTAAGTGGATGCTACCAGCACTAAAAGCAGGGAGTGTATGATGAAGGAGCTTTCAGGCTTCTTAAAAAACACTTCCCAGAGGAAACAGAGTGCTCCTGAGGGCCAGCAAACAGGTGTTTGCTTTCTCTTTTCTGCAGCCTTGTACCAGGGTCCTGGATAGCACATGAGAAGCTACTTCCCTCATTTGTTCTTCCAAGATTGACCAGATTTGTCTCCTCATCCAACATGCTGAAAGAAAGTCATTTGTGCAGCAGTTCTTGGGGCCAGCCTTTTACTCATCCCTAAGCTGTTAGCCCCGACCTTACTGGGTCTGTATCCCCACCCGTCTGAGAGCTCTGCCCAGGCTGGTAACAATTGCAAACGATGTTGCCGGGACTTCTTCATAATTACAGCTATTTTCATGCCTTCTGTGCTTTCTGTCACTGTACCTGCCACAGCACTTCAGAGGACTCTTTCCTGATTCAGCCTTGGACATACGTTGCCTTAAATTTTTAAAGACAGGAAACCAATAAGCTGTAATCTGAAAAAGGAATATAAGGGTTCCCCCATTCACCAAGGGAAGATAACTTAGCAATCCATGGTGAAAATGTCCCTTCTGACTCGGCCCTTTCCACATTTTTGTGCAATAATGAGCCCTTTTTCTCCCTAGATGAGCAGAGCAGGGAGGGTACTAAAGAGGCAAGTCACCAGAAGAACACAGAGGAGTCCCCAAAGAGCTGTGGCCTGGAAATTAGGCAGAAGATATCTTGCAGCATTGTTTGCGTGGCTGTGGGCTTCCCTTCGCTGCAGGGCTTGTGGAGGCTTTTCATTTTGCAAAACCAGCACGAAGCATCTGGGGTAGTGGCCATACCATTTAGTAGTCCCTGAAATAAAAAGTTCCATACAACCTATTTATGTTGACTCTTTAGCAAACAGAAATCATGAATAGTGATTCATATATACTCTTGTCATAAGATGACCACTGCCTCTTCCCAGGCAGCAAGTTATAAAAGAGTCATTCAGCAGTTTGTTGGCATTTAGCAGAGAAACTAAGTCAGTCCTAAGTTGATGATGCTAACCTATCATTGAAATGAGATCAAAATCATTATGGGCGAGTGTAGCGGGTTGAATTTGCTAACCAGGCAGAAACACTAAAAAGTGTAATGGTTTTGGTTTGAAATATGGATCACTTACTGATTTCTTTTGTGTGAGATAAAAATTAAAAGAAACAAAAACAAAGCAGGCACAAACTTTAAACAGCTGTGATACAAAGAAAGGGTTTTATTACTAACAGAATTAAAAGAGAAAAAAAGACCCAAGAAAGTTAAAACAAATTTCCCCCCTCCTCCAGCACTTTTCTCTTTTCACTCAGCTTACACAAAAGATAACAGAACATGGGATTTCAGTCAGAGTTGCAGTTTTGGAAAAGTCTTTTTCTTATGCTTAAAGGGAAAAGGGGTTNAGTTTAGCTGTAAGGCAGTTCATAGCTGGCTCCAGCTGCCTGCAGCTCTGGGAGAGTTCTCCCCACTGGTGACCCAGGGTCCGTACTGCGGCATTGAGAAAAGGGGAGAGAGAGACCCAGGGGCCCTGGCCCGGCCCGGAGCCCCCTCACCTTCCCGCAGGCCAGCTGGGACGAAAGAGGAATTCTCGCCTTTCCACGTGGTTTAAATAGGTAAATTGCGAGAAGTGTCATTAGTTTAAAAAACTGTCCATCAACTCAGGGTCAACCCACAACAGCGAGACACTGCCAAGTCATGTTATTATGCTGAAGTGGCATCTCCAAAACGAACAAAGAGATCTCAAGCTTTTAAGGCCAAAATTGCTGATGGAAAACATATATTCAGCTGCTAAAGACCCATAACTGAAGATCTGCAGGCACTCAGCTTCAACAGGTCCCTGTGGGGGTAGCAGCACCTTATCACTGACCCTAAGGCTGATATCTAATCTCCCTGGGTGGCAGGGAGGTGGTGGATTAAGGTTTGGATCCACCTTATGGTAGTGCTTTCTGCCTACAGGCATCTTCCAGCTCAGCATGGAGATTGCTGGACTGCACGTTGGAATTACATCCCTCATGTTATGTTCAGTTTTAACCCCTAATTCTGCATTCTGGGTTGTGTCACTACTACTCATTAGATGAACTTGTGGGCACCCAGGCCTGGGTGCTTGCCTAGGTTTCCTAATTGCATTGATTGAACACTATTCCACGACTGCATGTTTTTAAATAACTTCATTTGGTGAGTTTTGTATCTCTCCTCTATTGACTTTTTGTAAATGATCTCCTGGCAGGCAGAACAACACTTTGTAAGCCCATATTGCATTCACACCACAGTTCACGTGCTATCCCAACGAGCCCTTGGGGATGATGGAAATCCACAGGAGTAGGATGCTGGGAAACTGTCCTTTATTCACTGTTAACTTCAGCCAGGGCGAGGCAGTTGGAGAGGCTGGAGACAAGTCTTGTGACATGTGCAGAACATTCCCTGCTGCTCGCTGGAAGAAATCTGCCCTTATTAGAAGGAGTAGGGATTCCTGACTGATGGAAGAACATGACTCTGCTCTCTGCTGAACTTTCAGCATTGCAACTGGTCTGCTCTAGAGTGAAAAATAACTGGTTTAGAAGTGCTCTGAGGCACACATTTCTTATTACCACCTTATGCTACATCAGGAGCTGTGGATTGACTTTCTCCCTTACTTTTTCATCTCCAATCCTGATTTCTCTGAGAAACTAAGGGACTTATGATGTCTATTTCCATTTGCCCCATCTATCAGACTTTTCTCAGTTAAAACCATTTAAAGCTATTAATGTTTCTGCTTTCACCATAACAAACAGCTTACTTCATGAGCTCATTCATGGAAACTAAATTAATTTTAGAGGCTAATAATGACAGATAGAGTGTGTGTTATTTTTACTGAAGGAAAGATGTCAAATTCTAGGCTTACTGGTGGTGCTTACATCTGAGCTGAGCCTGGGCCACAGCCACTGTATGCTAGTGAGGTTCCTCTGAAGCCATGCCAGTTTCTTCCCAAGGGAAATTTGTTCCTCTTTTTAGGTAGGAGCATCTGCCTAATGTGCTATTTATAACATATTTCTTTCACAGACTCTCATTTAGAGCTACCATTGCATTCAGAAATGCAATGAATGAAATTAATATATTTCTGAAAATACTTTAAATGCTTTAGAAATGATAAAAATGTGAATAAAGGGATCCTTGCATACATTAATGAAATTAAGTTGGCATAAATAAGACCACATAAAAATTCACTGGTTTCAGTGGCATTTAGACTTTGATATTGATATTGGTATAAGCAAGAATAGGAAGAGGTCTTCAACATTTTCCAAAGTTTGTAAGGACACCATGCATAAAACTTAATGCTTTTCAGACGTTGTTGTTACGTATACTCGCCTGAATTCTTCTTTTATAATGACCAAGCCATTAAAAGGAGACCTTTCCTACCCCTCTAGCATGTAGCAGCATTAATAAATCAAGTGATTTCTTGCTGGCCAAAGTAAGTTGGCCTGAAAAAAATGTGTGTAATATGCAGGTTATGTAGCTGTGATCTTCTTTACTCTAATAATATACTTCTTTATACTGCATATGTATTAGTTGTTTAAAGACAACATAAAATTAATATTCCTTTAGAAGACAACTCACGGTTGAAAAAATGTAGCAATAGCCATGCATGTAATATGGTTTAACAATCTTAAATATTCCAGACAGGAAAAGTTTTTTGTCAAAGTCTCTGACAGTTTAAACTTTAAAGCTTCAGCAAAACTTTTAAACTTTTAAACTTTGAACCTGTTTGAACTTCATTTGATTTATGAATTATTAAATGTACCACTGAAATTCACCGTCTTTATTTTCATCTAGTAAAGATTTTTTGTTTAAAAGCTACAGATGAAGAGTGGGAACTAAGGAAATGCAGCCTGAGGAGATTATAGCCCTGTTTTATCAGAACAGCATTCCTCTCAGCTGTATAAAACAAAACCCCAGTAAAATATTTAGAAGTGGGAGAGATAAAGGACTGAAACTGGTATACACAAAAGGGTGGGGAAAATGAATGCTAAACTGGAAAGCCGGATTAGGCAAGATTTGGAAAATGAGATACCTCTAAATTAATTATTTAACTCTTCCTTCACGTCCTGATCCATTTTTCTATGTCAGGATTAAGAGAAGGGCAGCACCAGGTTAACAGTGTCTTTAACATGAAGTCGAGGGCAGTGGGAAGGAGGAAGGCATTACTTTAGCGAGTTGCTCTGGAGGAAACAAATCTCTGGAAAGGGAAATGCCCTGAATGGCTCCCACCGTCCTGCGCCAGAGTGCTGGCTGTAATTTATGTCCCAACTGACAGGGAACCTACCTAAATCACAGCACTGACACCATATAGGTATAAATGGAGAAGGTAAATGGCCGGTGCCTCTGCCGCAGCAGCATCCACACGCTGCTAATCACAGCTCTCACGTCTCGTCCCAGCACGGTCTGGGCACTGCATGAGGATCTTTCCAAAAACCTTTTGGAAAGGCTGCCCTGGAAGAGGCACCCAGGAAGCGTGGCGGCAGTCTGTGCACAGGCAGAGGGTATTTATAGCCTGTGTCTGAATGAGCCTGCACAGATGCAGTTTATCTGTGAGTGTTAGATACTGTCTGCATGCTGATGATCCCTCTCTAGCAGGATAAAAGGAGAAATAAATAGGAGGCAAACCTGCCCATCTGCAAAAGTCTGGTTTTTTGGGCTGCTTTGGGGTATCCTTAACAGGGCATTCCTGAGTTCCCCAAGGAAGACACACATCTCCCTGCCAGGAGCAGAGCTGAGCTGGGTAACTGTGTGGGGAGGGGGCAGGAGAGCAGCACGGGCTCTCTCCTGCTGGGGTGCGGTACCGGTGCCTTTGCGAAGGCAGCGTTTGTTCAGCAGCCACCAGGAAACACGGGTTGCTCCAGCCCTCCTGCACGTCTTCCAGCAAGTGCTGTCGCAGGGAAATCTCATTAATAGGGCCAAAGATAAAAGGGATAAAGCACACAGGGAAACCTGAATGGAACTGGAGCTGCATGAGTGCTGTAATGTCCAAACTTGGCAAACATATAATGTCAACAACATAAGTTACAACTGAGTTTCTGAACCTGCAGTGAAAGAAATAGAAGACAAAGGTGAAAACGAGGAAAAATTGGGGAAGAGGGAGGGCAGAAACAAGGTATTCCTCAGCCTTGCACGCAGCCATTACAATAATCCAAGCAGCATCCAGCATCAGGTTAGGCACTGAAAACAAGATCTTAAATGGGAGAGAAGCTTGATATGCATTTTTCTCTAATAAGGAGTTTTTTGTCTGTTTGTCTCCTTATACCTCATTTAGGACAATGTCTTCTTACATGAGAAAAACTATAGTGATTTTACCTGCTTTCAAGTGGAACACAAAATCAAGGCTATTCACCAGTGAGGTGAACAACACTGGGACACTGCACACAGAGAGATGCCCTATGATGTGTCTAAGGAAGGGAGAATCAGGAGCCTTGGGATCTGATTTAAATCAAAGCACTTCAATCTATCTCATTTTGAGTGTGTTTTACTGAGGGGTTGCCTTTAAAATAGGACTACTTGACATTTTTTTTACTCTGGAGTGTATTTACGTAGAAATCTGAAAAACTGGAAAGCTTATGGATAAGGAGAACTGTAGAGAAGTGCAAAGGCCAGCTATGGGGCACAAAAGCACAGACAGCCAACTGGACCACTAACCACATTATTTCTGTAAGGGCATTCATGAGTATAATGGTTACAATCACAGAACTGGGCATTTGGCACACATTTGCTGACATTTCCTAAAGAGAAAAATAATAGTGCCATTCTTATATAGTGCCAATCTTTCACGGTGCTGGATGAGTTTGCTCTTTTGTCCGAAGCCAGAGTCTAGAGTTTTTCCTTAGCAAATATGTTCAGAGGCACTGGCTCAGGTAAATCAGAGAAAGTACTGGACAGCCTGCTAAAGGTGCTGTGGTTGCATCCCCTACCCCGTCGAAACTCAGCACCCCATGACACTGTGATGTTTCAGAACTGAGCCATCCTATGTGGTTACCAGCCTTCAGCAATGCTGTTTTAAAAACATAATGGAGGCTTGGATACTGAGGACAGTTTCTTGACTTCAGAGAAAATAAAACCATTCAGCCATATCCCGAGACCTAGGTGAATTGGGCAATACTTGTTTCCCTCAATAGCAATTTTCACAGCTGCCTGCTTGCACCTGGCCATGCCAGAGGACTGACTGGGTACACTACGGCAAGATCCTCTGTGGCCATTTGTTCCACCACATTTCTCTTGTCCTGTCTTAAGGGATGCACTAAGACAATAGTAACTCAAGACAGAGGCTGGGTTTAAAATCTGTGTTTTCTATAGGAGCTGAGAAAGAAAAAAAAATTAAATAATGCCTCGCTCCAAAGCTCAGGAGATTGGCAACCTTCTCAGCTCTCGGTGTGGAAAAGCAGCTATCTCACATGCACACTACAACACATTCTGTGAGCAGGCCCAGATAAGGCTTGGGTATAAACACATCCCCTCCAATCCCCGACTGCTCTGGGATCAGCTTCTCTACCAGCAGCATCACTTCAAACGTGGGCCTGTGAAGCAGCATCAGAGGCTTACAGACTGACCAATGTGTGAGGTGTGTAGGGTTTGGCAGTTCCATCCCTGAGGAGATACTCCACACAGTTTTACCCACAGTGCTATTTAAAAAATAAATTAGTTGTCACTTTGGCTTCCCTGCAGCCTCTCTCTGTTTTGTGCACAGTCTGAAATTTCCATTGGTGCCCTGACCCAGCCAGGGGCTTTGAATCAGCTCTGAGGGAAATAGGTCAGTCCAGAGCAACCTGGTCTGTTTCTAAAAGCAAGCCTGTACTTCAGGAAACAACGGGACTGGAAAACTAAAAAAAAAAAAAAAAAACCAAACCAAAGAAAGAAAGAAAGAGAAAAAAAAAAGGCTTTTCTCTGAGAATTTTGTGTGAAATCCGTGGCAAAATCCAAGGAAACCATGTACATCACAGGCATTTAAAAAAAAAAATATTTGACAGTGGGATTTATGACTCACAGAAATGCATTTTAATAGTTCTTCCCCAGCACAAAGACAGAGGAAAACATACAGTCAGGGCAGGTAGAGAATGGCTGCTGCTGGACTCGCCCACTCTGGCTTCCCCCTTGAGCTGTGGCAGAAACATGGATAGCAAGGATTAGACAGCACTGCAACAACTTGGAAGTAGCAAGGCTGAAAGAGTCTGACAATGTGAAAATTTGACTCATAAAGTCCTTTTTTTTAACTCTGAGACCTTTCACCTTCTGTTTCCTTTGCCTGTTATAACCACATAAAGTCTTCTAGGGATCCCTTCCCGTGTTTCTTGCCCAAGGAAGCTGGCGGCCACTGGGACGTGCCCCCAGCAAAGGTGATCTAACGCACCCATGGGTGCACGGGGGGATGAAAGGTTGGGATAGGAAAGCAAAGGGACCAATGGCACCCAGGGATCCCGGTTCCCAGGATACTCCAGGCACCCCACCCAAATAAGCGTGGATTTGGACTTCAAAAGGGTGCGGACGGATGTGCCGGGAGGGGCTGAGGGGGCCGAGCAGGGGCAGGCGGTCTCTCCTCCCGCAAATTTTGGCCGGGCGGCCTCTCCCCCATCTCCATCCCAGGAAGCATTTGAAATATTTCCACCCTGAAGTGGACGCAGTTCCCCCGCCACTTGTAGTGCTTGGCAAACAGCGGCGGCGGCCCGGCACATCCCGGCCCGGCCCGGCGGGAGGGAGGAAGGTGGGTGCCGGCCCCCCGCGTCCCTCCGCGGCCCCGGAGCCCCCCCGAAGCTTGGCGTGGGCGTGCGCCTCCCCCAAGTGTGTGTTTTGGATGAGGCGGCGCATCAGCTGCCTGGTATCAGCGCTGCGGCTCCGGCGGGGCGGGATGGAGGCTGAGCAGAGCCAGGCTCGGGAGGGTCAAGTACAGGTTGCTGCGCAGGAAAGAGCCGGGGGAGGGGAGCCTGGGTCACTCCTCTCGCCGCTGTCTCTCCCTTTCTCTTTTTCCCTTTTTTTNTACCCCCCCCACAGAAGGGGATGTTGGGACTATTCCATCAGTGTGGTATGTCTGTGTAAACATCATTAGCTCCTATGAGCTGACACGCTGGAGATTTTCATTTCTTCTTACAAATCGCTCCCTTCCACAATAAAAATACCACGCATATTAGGCTGGATATGTTCGGAGGGAAGATGGAGATGTTTATTCTCCTTTGATCTCTCACAAAGCAAAAAACAGTTTTGGCAGAAGAGTAGCACTGGAGACGGGAGAGGGTGCGGGTCTCCCAGAGGGCGCTGGGCAGCCTTGGGGCTGCAGAGCGAGGGCAGGTCCGACGGCCTCGCCACGGGCACAGTGGGATGAGCCAGAGGTGTGAGGCTCTGGGGGCACCATCCCAAAACTCCTGCCAGCCCAGCCAGGCCCTGGCCTTCAGAGGAGCCTCAGGAGGAGCCCTGATGGTCTTAGTGAGGCAAGGCTGTTTGTGAAAAAACCCATCTCCAGAGTACATCTGGGGAAAATAGCCTTTTTTTTTCTTAAATTCCCTGGGGTGTCCAGCTGCCAGTGGGGTTACTCCACGCAGGGAGCTGTGCACGTGCTCGGCTTGGCTGGGCTCCGCACAGCAGAGCAGAGCCCCGCAGAGCCGAGCCTAGCCGAGCCAAGCGTGCTATCTCCCTTGATCCACTCCTTATCTCCGGGAGCAGTTGTAGCAAGCAGGGAGCTCCAGCAGAGAAACTTCTCTCATCCACTTCCCCCTTCTGTCTGTTTGCCCTGGCAGAAAAGCAGCACTTCAGTAACCAACACGTGTCCACACCCTTCTTCTTCCAAAGCCCTCTTCATTTTCCTTGCCTTGATTCCTTGGTGGGTATTACTTGCTTCCCTCTCCTTAGTAATTTTGGGGTGGGGGGAGCAAACTTGGTGGTATATTTTCTGTGTAGCAATGATAGAATCCATGATGTACTTGCAACTGATTTTAGTATTACAGGTTTGTAAGTAGTTATTTTTTCACACAAAACATGAAAATGGACAATGGTAAGGGCATGGAAGTCTGAGAGAGTCAGGCCTTTCAAAACAAGACAGTGGTGCTGTGCTCGTTTCTCCGGCTGTGCTTTGCCTGGCTCACCAGGAGAAGGCAGCAATCTCCGCACAGCATGCGGGAGTCCTCGCAAGCCTTTGTGGTGAGACTTCAGCCAGTTTTGCTAGTTCCTATGTCCCAAAGGCAATTTTGGTCCAGAGATCCACCCAGATCCCAGACATCCCAGGCTTTCTGGTTTTGCTTTTGGTAATGTTTGCTTTTGCCTCTTTTTAGTGGTGTGTGTGTAGTGAGCCATATGAACAGCCACAGCCCGTGTAGTTAAGGCCGTTCACAGAGGCCAAGAGTGCAGATGCTGATCCGGACTCTGCTGTTCCCACCTGACGCCCCTGTGCCAGCGGGCAGCCCTGCTGCCAGGCCGCTGGGCAGAGTGGTGCTGGCTCAGTTGCTAACACAAAGCTGGCAAACTCCAAATGTCAGCCTCTTCCCCTCCACAAGGCTGATCCCCTTCCAAGAGCATGGATCGTGAGTGCTGCAGTGCAAACCCATTAGTCAGACTGCATTGGGTAATCTGTCCTATTTGTCCTCCTGCATTTTCTTTTCATACCTCAAACCTCCTCTTCATAAATCTCTGGGAGGAGGATGTGGGCAGAAACCCCCTTGTTCCCTTGTTCCCTGCCCAGTTCCCCCAGTTCATTGGCTCGGTAGCTGGGTAGGGTTGTGTCAGAGCATTCAGATCCTTCCTCCCACACACTTACAGTGATTAATCACTGAGGGCTCAATGAGGGAGCTTTGTTCGGATGCTGTCTTCTCCCAGACAAACTGAAGTAATTTGTACCAAGAGCAACTCATGAGAGGTTTTTCACAGGTTTCCACACATACATGGTTGAGTGAAGTGGAAAATCCATGGCTGCAAGATAGGAGGCTGCTACTGCAAAGGTGTTTTGCTTTCAACGCTACCTATGTTTCTGGAGTTGTTTCGTGGCCTTCAAGATCTCCATTTTAGAGAGTCAGCTGGCTAAGTAAGGACAGCATTTTGCTTAATAAGTGTCAAAGGTTAGAGGTGAAATGGAGTTATCACTTTTCCAGTGTCTGAGAATCTAGCCCTCATTCTTTGAATACATTTATATGCCATGTGATTGCAGTCACAGGACCGATAGGCCTGGAGCCCAAATTATGACCAAAGAGTGAAGGAGTTCGGAATCCACATTTCTCAGTGAGACATGAAAAACTGGAGTCTTTCAATCCACATAGAAAAATAAGTTATGAAAAAAATTCATCAATTAGGCAGAACGAAGTCGTGAATTCAAAAGCCTTGTTGAATTAATGTAATTCCTTTTATCCAAATAAGTACAAATGGAAATCTCAAAATGTAGTTCTCTAACCACCCAGAAGGAAATGCCCATTTCCAAGATTGGAAGGTCTGTTCTCATGTGGCCAAACTTGTGATTCCTTTGAAGATTTTCCTAAAGGATAAGTGTGGTCATTCCATCATCCCTAATACATTAATTGTGTAGATAATGCTGAAATTTCTAGGCTATATGATTTTAAAACTTCTGTTTTATAAGACCATATGGTTTCCTTCCACCGTAGGGCATGGGCTGTGACTTTACTAACCTGGATCTTGCACATCCCACTGCTGATGCCAGACTGTTCAGCCCACTGAGTGATCCCACAGGCTAAATGCCTTTACAGCAGTGATAAGATGTCAGTTTTTCAGTGCTGGGCATCCATGAATGACATCACACAGAAAAATGTCAGAGATGCCTGAATATCTAAAAATTATCTTGAGTAAATAAGAAGTGTTCACTTTTTTTTTTTTTTTTTTTTTTGGTGACTTCTGCATTTATTCAATGTTAATAGCTTAACTAATAGGTAATTACTGGAAGTCTGAAACAGTAATTTTTTTAACATAGTATTGATGGAAAGGCAATTTAAAATTCACTTATGCTGGCAATCACAGGAAAAAAAGACAATTTTTAATTTTTCCTAACTTGGGCTGAGTGAAATGAGCTGCAAATCTTTAGGCAGAATTAATGAGATCAAATCTTGGATCTGCAGTAGAATCACATTTGTTAATGTTTGTATAGAACAAAGTTTCTTAAAAGCATACAGAAAATGGTTTTGAATAAAGGCTCTTAAAAATCTCATAACTCACAAACTGAATTAGCCAGGCCCTCTAGAAAAATTATTTGCGGTGAATTCTTTGCCTAAACATAATCCTCCTCCTCCTCCTCCTCCTTCTCCTCCTCCAGTAGTATTTCTAAAGTGAACAACCACAGTTTTTTTGGGTTTTCATCTCCAGAAGTTTGAACAAGTTCACAGAAGTAAGTGCTTTTTTCTCCTCCTAATTTTGTACATTACTGTGAATTCCAATATAATAAATTGTGATGGAAGTGAGCTCATCAGGTAGAGCATCTGTCACTTCTGTTCCCTGGATTAGGAACCACTGGCTGTTTCCCTTGAAAGGGTCACTTGTGTGAACTTTTTGGGCAGTGGAAAGTCTTGTGGGCAGACTTATTGTGCTGGCCACAAAGCATATTGTAAAGAACTAAGAAGGTTTTTCCCAAGGCTAGCTATCAGCACATAGCTTATGGAACACAAAAATTATGGGACAATCAAAAACTAAAATGGAACATTTTAAATGTGATTTTTTTTTTCAAAATTATGTGAACATATGTCAAATATGAAATATGACAAACTTTTCAATGCATATGTGGAAAGCTACAAACTCTCATTTGGAGAGCTGCCTTCCAGTGACACCTTTCTTCAAATCAATGTAGATGCAGAGAGGCTGTCATACCATTTCCCCTTTATATTCTTTGAAAACCTTTGGTTTGGATAAACTATGTGTAAAATTTCAGAAATCACGTAGCAAGGCAATGATAGGCATGCAATAAGCACCACGAGAATGGCCTTTTATATTGCTGAAATAGCATCACTGCTTTGTGTTTACTGAGCAGGTATCAAAAGCAAACCTTAGAAATATGGTGCAGCATATCTCATGTGTAAGGTAAGACCTCACAAATTACAGGGAGAGAAAAACTGCACTTTTCCACATCTGCCTACCAACATCTCAGAGCAGCAGCTGAGATAAAGCAAGCAGGAGAAAACCACATCCCTAACACCAGGGTGTGCTTTGCAGATCTGGATGTGAGACTTTCTCAGTGTTTCATCCTGCAGATGTGCAGCCAGTCCGAGTGCTCAGCTGGAAGTGGGAAAGCTCTCTGTCGCAAACGGATCCCTTTAAGTGACCCCCACATTGTCCATGCTCGGGAGCTCTCTGAAAAGATCATATACCACAAATGGGGCTGTTTTCCCCCAAAATAGACAGGCTTACTTCCTCCTATTTTCAAAAGATCCCAAGAAACATGCTCAGGCATGAATATCAGTTTGACTTTTTGGAGAATTGATGAATTCACTGCTTTGGTGCAATTGCTAAATACAATTTTCTTCATACCATTTACACTTTGTCTTGCCCCGATGTGACTCTGGCCTGGTGTCAGACTCATTAGGCTCAGAATGGAAATATAAGGTGGTGGTACCGTTGTTGGTGATGACTAAACACCTGTGTACTTTGAAGGTGGCAAACGGGTAAATTTTATTTTAATTAGCAGCATTTGTCAGAGCAATCATCATTTGGGATTGCTGACAGCACTGTCTGAAGTCAGTCCTTTGGGCCCCGGTCTGGGTCTTCTACTTTGCAATGTCTGGCAAGACCTAATCACTTGTGCAACAGCTTTTAGACACCCCAGATTTCCCCATTAAATGGTGATAATTGTTACTTTTCAGGACAGGCAGCCCTCAAGCACCTAGAAAACAGCTGCTGGCTGATACCTCCATGTGTGCAGTGATTTGCATGTCCACAACAGCCCCGTGGGGCACTGCCCCCGGTGATGCTCCAGTCTGAGCGACAGCCCTGCTTGAAGAGGTGTGACTTTTGATTTAGCTGCCCGGACAGAAATGGTAAGTTAATCACTGAAACTGCTCCTACCCAGATTCCTCTCCAAGTTGTTATCTGGACTGCTGGCTGCAAACACCAGTGCACAAAGCATGGCTTGATGGTCACCCTTCTTCCCAAGCTCATCAATTTTTTCCCCTGTAAAATTCTGCTCACATGTGAGGCTGTTTTAACATTTTAACTGCTTTAACATTTTTCACGCCTTCGTGGAAACCAGGTAAATGTCATATGCCAGCTGCACTCAGAGGTGACATCTCCTCCTACGGAACTTCCCTGTCATGGCAAGCTCTGGGCAGCAGAATGAACCCACAGCCACCGGAGGCAGCAAAATGCCCCCAAACTGGCTCTGGGGCCGTTTCCTACTAAACTGAAAGCTCCTCTTGCTGCTTCACAGCAAGGCTCTCCAGGTGCCAACAACCTGGCACGTTGAGGCAAGCTGGCAAAAAGTGAGCTCTGATGCAAGCGCGACACACCGCTGCTTCTCCGTGGGGTGTGCCAGAACAGTCAGGTGGGAATTTAGACTTAAACTTAGCTTTCACTAGTTTTCAATGGCTTATGATGATTTTAATGACAATTTGTTTGATTTGAACTTATCATTTCCTGGGTGTTCATTTCGAGAAGCATGAGAGTCACTCTTTTGAGGAGGACGGAACGCATGTTTTTATAAATGGCACTTGAGGATAGCACATGACAGCCACTTTTCCTCCCTCCTGCATCAGCTTCCCTCTGTGGTCTCAATGGTGGCAACTTAATGCTTGTTAAAATATTATTTCCTGGATCGTTCCAAATGTTGTTTCCCAGGGGAAGAAATACTAAAATAAACAGAAAATGCATCTTTGAAAAAACAAACAACATTTTCAGGCAAACAAACACTAAAATCTGCCAAATTCAATTACACAGACAATGGAAAAGGGAAATGATACAGAAGTTTAAACTTAATTTTAAGCAAAAAAGTAGTCCTGTGGAAGGGTTGTGAGCTGTAAAACAACAGGGTATCTCGCACTGTAGCCAGTCCAGGTCCAAGTGGAATTATTTCCAAAGGGTATTGAAATGCCGCTGCAGTTAGAACGAGGGTTTTTTCCACAGCAGAATCCAGGCAATAGTCCTCCATCATTAAGTTTTTCTGGATTTTCACAAAAAATTTCACTGCGAGTACAACACAACCTTGAGAGCAGTCCTGGAAGAAATCCGAATGTCCAGTTCTCAAAACAAGATTTCAACATGCGTCACTTCCCTCCTTGGATTATTTTGGCCAAGGGTGACAGGATCAACCAGAACTCCAGGTTACAGTTCATTAGTCCATGACAGCTAGATTATCACTGTCTGCAAGTAAGGCAGTTCTGGCCATACACATTAGGATCTTTTAAACATTTCCAAAGGTACTTATCTTGATGCAATTTTTTTATGCCTCTTAACAGGAATAGAAGCAATTAGACCTGAGCTGTAGGTATAATCAACTAGTTAAGAAACTGAAAATTTGTAAATGATAAATTCTGCTTCCAGTGTGAAATTCCAGGTGTGCAAAAGAAGATTCTTTCAAGTCAGGCCTCAGATATGCTCTTTCAGATAGAGCTGGATTATTTCATACAATTTGGCTTGGTTTTGTGCTAGGCTGGGGAATCAGAAAAAAAAAAGGTGCTTTATAATCATCCTGAATTAGTGAAACAAATTATCAAGAGCGTGGGTGACTGGTCACTGGGAATGCTTTACTCTGAGAAATGGTGAGTACTCCATTGATATCATCAGATCAAGGCTGGACATCTTTCAGGAAGGTTTTCTGTCAGAGGAGAAGTTACTGAGCTCAGCTTGCGATTATTTCTACGTCTGAATTTGGAATGGTTGACAAGGAACCTGAAAACGTGATGACGATATGTGAAAGGAGTTTCGTGGGGTTCCTTTTTTCATCTCTCAGTGTAATAGAATGATTCTGGGCCTGAGAATGAATTGAGTGTTGCCTGAAGTGTGGCTGAGTCAGTACAGCTCTCCACTTGCTCTCAGTGCTGCATTGACTCAGTAGTGCTGACAGCAGTAAAAAACTCGTTTATTGATTGTCAATGAAATATCATTTGAAAATGCACTCTTCAAACAGAAGAGTAAAAAGATGATTCTACATCATCATCAGTCTGGCTATCACCATGTGTAGCTGCACTGAGCCGATCCAATTGTCTGTTCTGTTGTTGTTAAAGATGTTTTATTTTTAAGGAAAACTATTCCCATCTTAGAAGAACTAAATAGCATCCTGGAAAAGAAAATGTTGACTCAGATAAGGAAAAGACTGCTGGAAGCGTCAGAGAAAGTAAATTCTGTCTTTTATTTAACACTTTCCTCCACATTCCCATGGGAAATATGTGAAGATGAGAAGCAAAAATACGAGCAATATACAGAAAATGATAAAAAAGTGAAAAGAGAAACAGAAGTGATTTGTGTAATTGAAAAATACCTTGAAACGTAGGAAGAAATAATTTTTTTACCCCCCATTATCCCCAGGCATTACTCTGCAGAAACAATACAAAAACATTTCAGCCTGTTCTAGCAATGACTGTGTAGGACTGACCCCCCCACCCACCATTGAAAGCCAAAGCAATGTCTGGGGCTCAGATAAGACACAACAAGTCCTAATTTGAAGGCAGCCTTTTACAAAGGGTGAATTCTACTGTTCAAACAGATTCGGGTGTCCCTATCTAAGATGAGACAGACACTGTAGTGTCATCTTAGCAGCAGTGTTATGTCTGAAGATGCTCTTTCCTAGTTTTGGGTGCACGTAGCCCCGGTGCATATCACCAGGTTTGTTGTGGGGCCCACTATGCAAAAATTAAGTGCAAACTATACCAACAAGGCAAAGCTTTGCTTGCAGGGTTTTAATGGCCTTTACATTTACACAGTTTTAGATATGCAGACAGCTTGGAAGAATGGCATTTGCTCTTAGTGTCATTTTCTGTAACAGCAGGGCAAGTCAGTATTCAATGACAGAATAAAAAGCTGCAGAGTTAGACAATGGGCAACACATGGACTTTGTTTTAGTTGGTATAACTCCAAAACTTTATTCCAGAAGTTTCTGAATTCTTCCAGTCTTAGTGGTTCATGCTGACAAATGTGCTTGGCACAGGGTTAAGAGATGTCATTTAGAGTCCCACCTCTGTTACCAGGTCTCCAAGCACATCAGCTCTCATAGGGGGACTCATTTCTTCATTTCCCTGATGCAGACAGGCTATAAGAGCAAGGCAGAACCCTGGGTTTAGCTCCATTGAAAGAAGTGGCCCAGACTTTTGTGGTCAAAAGCACAGAAGCTGCATGGGCTGTCTGACTTCAGGCAGAGGAACTCACCACATGCACCAGAAGCATTCAGAGCAATACACAACTATCACAACAAGCCAGGTTTCCAGGGGTGTGCCTGCTCCAGGGGAGATTTAATGGACCTGTTGATTCTAAGGAGGTCTCGGCCTACTCCTTCTTCACTGCCTTGCAGCACATTTTGACAACCCACAGGACTGCCCATGCTTCTCAAATTGTGTGTTTTGTCCATGGTCTTTGCAAATTCTGCCTTCACCCCTGCCCAGAAGAGCATTACCAGTTAGGTGATTGTCTAAAGGCAGTGGCAGGGTTTGTCTTGTCTTCCATTTATTGCCGCTGTGATTCTACACACTCAAATGGGCATTTGTGGATGAACTGGACTTGCACAGACCATGTTAATTCATGGGGATTTGGAGAGTTTGTATGTCTGAATGGAGTCAGAAAACTCAAAATCTGGGCTCCAGTCATCATTTCATGGGTGGAAAATACATTTTAGATTTCAAGTGTAATCTAATACTCTAATGTAGCTTTCAGGACCATGTTAACATAAAGCCCATGTATATGTACTGCTAGGGTAACACTCTTTACACAGCATTTATGACTGCATCTGTATTTTAGAGCATGATGGGAAATTATTGACTACATCCAGTTCTCATTTCCATCGCTGGAAATGTGTGTGGACATCTCAACAGATTCAAAGGACACTGCATGAGATCCCAACACACTCAATGGATATTACACAAGAGCTACACAGTGGAGCCACCTCACAAAACAAGGCCAGGGTACTGCTTGATCTTAGTCCTCTCCTGAACTAATTGTTCTCTTTTTTTCATGTTTTTCCTCCCACAGCTTTGCCCTCTTTGCTTTCTGAACTCTCACAGATACTTAAACATTGCCTTTGGTACTGAAGCTGGGCCCTGATCTTATGTGAAAAAGGAGGGGAACCCTCTGAAGGAATAACCTAATTGTAGCACCAGATAAATTAGAAATGCTCACTGCTGTCATTCAGCAAAGCCATGTGCAGACAGAGAATTTTCACAGCTGTTAAAAAAAATGTGCTATTCAGTGCAACCTTGCCATCTGGCTCCTAGTGCTGGATTCCACTACAGTGTGCTTCTTGAGATTACACTCATCTGCCAGCCTCCCCTTCGCCTCCCAAAGCACTTAGGAAAAACTCTTCTGGGAATAGAAAGTGAATTATTTTATTCCAATCACCATGCAGCTAACTATACATGGTAATTAAACAAGGAGACATTCTCCTTCTGCCATTGGAGGCAAAGATTTTCTTGCTAGTCATAAATAAATAGTGCTCATTGGCAAAATGAAAAGATATTTACTGAATAAACTGGTATATGTTATCATGCTGATGGCCAGGCAAAGATAATCAAGTATTAAAACAGAAAACAAGTGTAAAACATTCAAAGCTGAGGCTTCTTATGCCACCTTTATTGGCTGCAGTTGTTCCAGATGATCACAAACATCTTTAAGCACAGGACAGAGAGGGAACATTTACCTCGGATTTAAACAGCCATGAAGGCAGCACATTGCTCTGGGAATGATTGTGGTTTGAGGGAGACCTCACCTCCTATGGACAGTGGAGTAGCTTTAAT
This sequence comes from Ifrita kowaldi, assembly GCA_013398055.1. Taxonomy (NCBI): domain Eukaryota; kingdom Metazoa; phylum Chordata; class Aves; order Passeriformes; family Cinclosomatidae; genus Ifrita; species Ifrita kowaldi. Next base: position 487,491 of record VZRS01005154.1, on the reverse strand, counting down.
AATCCCAGCGGCCTCAGTAAACAGTGACTTCAGTGGAAAAGTTTGCAGGACGAAGCCCTAAGCAGGGGCAAGGTGGGGAGCTTTGCTGTGCAGTTCCTGTTGTGTGTCTGGGAAATACCAGCATTCAGGCAGAGGGAAGTGCTCTTGCTTGTACCAAGCACCGCTGACTTCAGCTGTGGGAGACCTGCAGAGCGCAAACCTCCCCAGGGGCACCCACTCACTTGGCAGCTGCCCTCTCCTGTCTGCAGTCCCAGATGACTCATGCTCTCCTCACGCCCTCTCTGCTGCCTCCTCGATACTCCCTCCAGGCTCCAGACAGTTTGCTGAGCTAGAAATTCCCAACAACACACCATGGTTCATGCAGTTCTGACCCCAAAGCTGAAATTCCCAGATGGCTCAAGCTCTTCTTTTTTCTGACCTGAAGGTTTAGCTCCCTGATGGCTCAAATGTACCCAGTCTTTTTTTTAGCATGCATTTGAAAAGCTTTGATAGTTTTCATTCACCTGCAGCTCCTGTCTCAGTGTCAGGACTGACAGCTGTAAACAACAAAAAACAGCACAATGCGCACGCTCCTAGCTCTGTTCCACTCTGTAGTCATGATGGTTACTTGAAGAATATAATTACCTTTTAATTTAGTGCTTTGGAGCTTTAGAATAAACCAAAGCTATGTTTCCAGGACCTTAAAAACCCAAACAAGCCCCAAACCAAAGAAGCCAAAGATTTTGAAAAATTCCCAGTACTCCTGGAGCTTAGTATTTGGTCAACTGTTCAGTTAACAGGAAATTGGAAATTTCTCCTTAGTTCAGCTGCTTCCCATTCAAGCTTAAAACTACATCATGATTTGGGATCGCAACTTGAATCTAAAATTTGATGACTCCCCCCTGCTTTCTTGGTGGTCTTCCAAAGTTTTCTGGACCTAAAATTTCTTATGTATAGCTCCTAATGGAGGAATTCCTCATTGAGTCCTAAACTCTTGCTTGGATTCTCAGTTGTCTCTAGTTTCTTCTCCTGAGACTGAATTTATCTTATTTCACAAATGGAGGTCTCTACTGGCTCCTACTCATTGGTTGATTTTCCTCAATAGCTGACACTCCCCCATGGTTTTGTACTCTACTTCCCAATCTGCCAAGTAGTATATAGCATGTTATTCATAACTCCATAAATGTGTTTTGATAGACCAGTTCATTGATTACCTTTGGTCCTGCTGATGTCACAGATCTGGTAGTTTGTGAGGCAGTCTTCCACTTGCCAAAACTTTGAAGTTTAATGATTAAGAATGGATTAGGAGAACTATATATCCCTGAACTGTTTTTAAACTCCTCCTTTTCTGGAGGATATAAAGCTTTATGAATTTACACCAGCTGTAATTTTGGTCTCTGGTGAAATGAACTGCCAGAGTGTGTCCATCTTGCTAGCTTGGTGCGCTTCTTAGCTCATTTTCAACATCAGACTCAACCACCTTTAGCATTCTGAGTCCTCAAGATTATGCTAAGAAACCACCAACTTCCAAAGCCTGCAGAAGAGAAAGCTCAAGTCTGCTTGATGTATTAGGGCTGGGATTCCCCCTTTTTCAAACAACTTAGCTCCACCAGGCTTTACAGCTTCGTCCTCCAGCCCATGGGCTGACCTCAACCGCTACCAAGCCCAGCAAAAGGCAGTGGCGTGGGGTAGACCCAGGCTACAGGCAGCAACAAGAACGAAAAGCAAGGGGTATTACTGGCTCTGGCTCCTGCTGAAGTCTACCCTCACCACTTGTACAGCTGACACTTTTCAGTGTCCCTCAGCTAGCTGTCAGCATTGCTCTTTCCGTGATACCCCTGCCTACATGACTATGTTGGGGTAGAGCAGAAACTGAGAGCAGAGACTAGACTGCTGATAGTCCAAACTTGGCCCTAGTCTGGTGCCCTATGATTCACTCCCACACTATTGTTGCCTATTAATAATGTGATTTTTCCAAGACACAGAATATGAATTACTCATAGATAAGACACTGAAAATAAAGTCGTGTCAGCACTGTATATTTGGAAAGTGACTGTGGGACAAATCCAGGTCAGCCAGAGGGTCAATATAGAGTTAACACCTGAAAGGATTTGCTTGCTGCAGGGGACAGTACCCAGGAGTATTCACTGCCTTTTGCTCTTGCCATACACTGACTATCTGCACCCACAGCTGCAACTTCATGTAAAATTCCACAGCATGGAGAGCAAAGCAGACAGGTGAGATACCAACACTTTTGATGTTCTCATTCTGACCGTGGACAGTGAGTTTCCTGCAGTAAGGCGGGAGTTTCAGAAGGTTACTGATGCTTTCCTGGATTTCTGCTCACCTATGTTACTTCCTCCATTGCTCTCATGTTCCTTCTCTCCTCCTCTAGGAGGACAGAGAGGGAAACAGGACTTCTGCATCTTCAGCACCAAATGTCTACTGAACTGATTTTCCCCAAAGCTTTTGTATGGGTTGACTTTCAAAGCAGCATCTAAAGGATCATTTTATCTTTTCAGAGGATTCTAGAATTTCTATCAGAACCCTTGTCAGGGATCACAGCTCTATTTTCATCTCAACGTGGAGAAATTTTCAAATTCACTCCTTCTCTACTAACTTTTGAATCATGCCAAGCTGCATCCAGGATTAAGCTGAATTTCTGAAGAGTCTCAGATCTGCACAAAGTCTGTGCATCAAGGCAAAGGGTATGTGAACAAATGTAGTGCCCCTAATGGTAGATCTTCTGGGCTGACGGTGCATTGAGATTATGGTGGAGGTGTGAAAATATCAACTGGCCCTCTAGATTGCAACTGGGGACAAATTTCAAGTCAAGATAGTAAAGTATTAATGCCATTTAAATATAAATGCAGAAAGTGAGTACCATGAAAGGGGAACATCTATTTAGAGTAAGCAGTAATGCTACTCCCTATGGCTTTCCCTGCAGTAGGACCAGACCCTGAGTATCTCAGACTAGGCCAACATGATAGGGTCAACTTCAGAGTCATTGTTAAGTCCAGATGTGCTGAGTGCTTGAGCCTCAGCTGAACCTCCAGGTACGAAGTGTGTCCTGCTTCTCCTCACTTCCCAGGCTGCCCATCCGTCTCTGTGTATGGTTGGCTTTGCCCACAGAAAGCCCATCAGCAGCAACCAACAGCTCTCTGCTCCTGACTTCTGGCCCTTCAGCATCCCATTTCTTTCCTTTAGCATGAACGATGGTGACTGACCATGACCTCACTAAGTCTTTGTATCCTGAATAAACATATGGCTTCCAGGCTAGCCAATGCAGCCTGCTGTCTTGTGGCACTGGGGACAATTGACCACTCTGCTGCTTCAGCCCCAGGTGTATATCCTGCTGACCCACCCCATGTTGCAAAAACTAATGTTAAAAGGCTTTTTCTTCAAGCATCCCTTCACAAACAGTCAAGGTAGATGGTGTTCTGCTCAGCAAACAGCATTACATCCACAGCACTGCATAGTTTCCCTTTGTACATGACGAGAGATTGACAGGGTTCTGACATTATGGATTGTTATTGTGACAACACCTAAAAATGACAGCTTGGTTTGTATCCCAGACAATTTACAAACATTAATTGCTGGATCATACAAGAATCATTATCAGAAAATGTGAAGAATCCTCCTAAGATCAACATGCTGTGAGTAACAGATTCCTTCAGAAACAACCACAGAGTGTAATAAGAGGAGTGTTTCTGACAGAAATGCAATCCCTGGCAATTGTGTCATAGAAAGTAATGAAGCAAGGCTGGGAAACTGTCTATTTATGAGTGGAGTGTCTTTCTAGTGACAGTGGGAACACTGCAACTTAGAAGTAAAAACTACATGCAGAAACACCTTGGTGGAATGTATTTTAATTTAACTTGAAGTAAGCTGGGAATTAATTCCTGCTGCTTCTTCGATGTAGCAATAGGCAAGTGAAAGAATGTTCACAGTTTACACATTTATCTCTGGGAGAGGCAACCCTGAATTCCTTGTGAAAACAGTCTATTTTTGCAGTGGGAAATCCTTTTTCTCCAAGCTTCCATTAAATTTTCTTTGCCTGGATTTTCCATCCATCTCATGCACAGAAAGATCTAACATTCATATAGATTAGGGGGACTTTCACCTGCCCATGGCCAGTTATATGTATGCATATGCAATGCCAGCTCCAGACGTCGAGCCTGGGTGCTTTGGAAAGAAAGGAGATACAAACCTAGTGCTTGTGAACTGACAGGGAATGGACAGCCAGGGTAGTCCCAAGAAGTAGGCACACAGACTTGTCCTAAGCAGACATGAGCTGCTTCTGTGACTGATTCTGAGAATTATTGCTGGAGTCCTTATTTGAGAAATTAAGACCTTGAGCTGCAAAAGTGTTGAGCCACCCACCCGCCTCTTCAGTACCATGGGCAACACCTTGGCACCTCAACAGACTCTGTTGCATTCAAGCTCCTGTCAAACCCTGCAAGTCTCTGGATCCTTTAGATGCCTTGATGGCCCTTGTGTTCCTCATCTTGCTCCTTTCAGGTGACACAAGAACACCTTCATGCAAAAGACATCCTACAAAAAACTCTAAGAAATGGCTGGTGATGTCAGTATCCTCGGCCAGTGCATCCAGTCACATTAGCCATCCTCCCCCTTCCGTTTTTGCTACACAGGGTGGAAAATAGGGATGTCCTATGCAAGCAGCTGACCAGGCTCAGAATACCGAGGATTTCTGCCTTGGGAATTCGAGATGGGGGAGTAACCATTTCTGACTAAGTAAACCACATCACGCACTCCCATCCCGCTTCTTGCTTCATTTTACTCTTTGCTTAGACAAACACTCGAGTCTGTTCCAAAAACTCTTTATTGCATGTGTGTGTGTGTGTGTCTCCTTTTTTACACAGGGACACCAAGCACTGATTCTCGACTCAAGTGTAAACAGGACAGACACTGGAGTGTCCCCAAATCTGCACCACTTTTCTTTGTTTTCATGTCATCCAAGGCACACACCTTACATTTCACACCTGACATGACTTTTAATAGTGGTGATCAGCTTTTCCATATCCAGTGGCAGGGGTTTTCCATGGTTACCTGTCCAGGCCTCCACCCCACAGACAGTACAATAGCCTGCCTACATACACACAACATACTTTGGAAACACAGACCTTACCCTGAGCACATGGCTCTGAGGAGCCTCCAAGCAAAGGTGGCATGAACAAGCTGCTCCTGTCTTCCCCAAAATTTCCTGGGGGGCTGAGTGAGGAGCAAGGGTGTGTGAACAGTCTGTGTTCACTCAGAAAGCCTTTATTAGCATGCCCAGGTATGACTGATACTCACCTGGAAAGTTGATCAGATGATGTGGTCCTTCACAGCAATGACCCAAATGCCCTACCTTACAGTAGCCCACCCGAGCCCCTTGGGCAGCAGGCACAAGAACCGGTTTTAGCACTTGCTCTCAACTCTCAGTGCTACTTCAGATTACCCAGATTACCCAGATTACTTCAGATTCTGGTTTAGGCAGACCTTAGACTTCTGTCCTGAGACAGAAAATAAGGTGATTTCAGATTTTGCAACATAGAATCCATTTAAACCTGTATTCTGAGAGAAGTAAAGAGACACTTTGTTCAATGTCATCCTTTTCCATGTAAACCCCTTCCTCCAACCCAGCTGCTCCAATACTCTTTTTTCTCTGAAAAAATCATACAGAGTGAGGGAATTTCAGGTTTCTGCTCAATGGATTCTCAATGACCTCCAGCTGCTGCCTGGTGTTTTGGTGAGAGGTGGGAGGCTTTAGGGTACTAATTGCTGCTCCTGCACTGGAGCTCTGCCCCGGGCTTCCACAGGGGAGCACTCAGGCTGTGATACAGCCCAGGGGACAGAATGATGGAGAATGGCAATTACAAACCTGTAGTTTCATCGAAGCTAGAACAGAAAAAAACCCCCAAAACCAAACAACAGGATAAATTCTAGCGTTCCCTCTTCAAGTTCTCGCTGACACCAATAAATTATTAACCTCGGCGATTAAATTAACATTTAGAAGAGTGCACTAAAGCAGTAAAGACGGGCTAGTTGCCGGCGTACCATTTCCTCATCGCGCATCCCCTCCTTCTCCCGGGATTCCTCATTGCACATCCCCTCCTTCCCCCGGGTTTCCTTACTGCACATCCCCTCCTTCTCCCGACTTTCCTCATCGCACATCCCCTCCTTCCCGCGGGTTTCCTCGTTACACATCCCCTCCTTCCCCCGGGTTTCCTCATTGCTCATCCCCTCCTTCCCCCGGGTTTCCTCATCGCACATCCCCTCCTTCCCGCGGGTTTCCTCACTGCGCATCCCCTCCTTCCCTCAGGTTTCCTCATCGCACATCCCCTCCTTCCCTCGGTGCCAGCCCCTCGCGGAGCTCCCGTCGGGCGGGGGAGCCGTGTCGGAGCTGAGCCTGCTCCGAGCGCCCTCGTGTGCCGGCCTCGCCCCTCCGCTCCTCGCCCCGCGGGGCCGCGCCCGCCGCGCCCCCGCACCGCCGGACCCCGGCCCTTCGAGGTGCCGTCCCGGGAGGCCAGTCCCAGCCAGGTCTCCCGCCGGGCGGCATTGGCATCAAAGTCCTTTTCCCTGCGAGAAGGGGCATTAGCAGCTCGCCGTCTCCATAGCCGTTGATTTGTGTCTGGGAAAGGAAAATAGAATTAAATAAAGGATAAAGGCAAAACAAAGCAGTAGTAAAGCCAGCCCTCCCTTCAGGGTGAAGGAAGAATCCAAATAGCATCTCTCTCTGCTTGCAAACTCCTCTCCTGGTGCTGTGAAGGTGGGCTTAAAAGATTCATTTAGGTAGAGTAAAATTCAATTTCATTCACACCTCCACCCCAGCCTTCTCAGTGCCAGCAGATTTATTTGCAGAATAAGCATACGGGCTGTGACTATTTTTCTTAGGTTTGTTTGAATTTTTTCACCTTGAAGAAGGTTTCTTACATTGAGCATAGACCTGCCAACACATCCATCCAGCAGAAAAAGATAGGGATTTTTTGTTCTTATTAGCAGCTTTCGTATTAAAATCACAGCAAAGCCAACACAAAGCCCAGATATGAAATATAAATAACAAACAATGCCCAGATTGGAAACTTTCTAGAGATTACATTAGACCCTGGCAGGGCCCCTGACTCTGTCAAAGAAGTGTTATCTTGAGATTGTCAATGCATGCTTCAGGGTAAGAGTGACTTTGTCCCCAGCGACTCAAGGGAACATAACAAGTGACATCAGTCATATTTTGGAGACTGCAGAGACTAGTGTCACTAAATGTCAACTAAATCTCTGTACATGGCTCTCTTCAAAGAGTCATTCCTGAAGTGCTGAAAGGTGAGAGGGGCTAACTAAGCCAATTAAAGAAACATTTACTAAGTACGGGAAGGACACGATGATGTACAGACCAGGTACATACCTATTTTGTTTTCCTTCAGCTTCCATCAAGACCAAAGTGGGTGGGAAAAAATGCCCCTTTACCAGAGTTAGGACATTAGCTGACAAAAGGCAGGAGGCTTATGCCAAAGCAATGTCCATTTCTTTTTCCCCTAGAGCTGATGTTCTGTCTGTTCCACCTCAGCATTCCTCAGGAGCCAGAGACAACACACCAGTCTGCCCGAACACAAAAATAAAGCACCAGACAGGCTTCTTTGGGAAAAGCAATGTTACATGTGAAAGAGGAATTGCAACTGGACTTTGCAGGAATGCTAGCAGTCATGCCATCAGGTCACATCCTGATCCTACTAGCTTAATTGTAAATAAAGAGCAGTCCTGGGGATACGCCAGCTGTGGCAGCTCCTTATTAGGCCCTTTATTCGTAAGTCTGACCTCTTCAGAAAAAATTAGGTGGAGAGACATTTTATGGTATTGAAAACAAACTTTTGTATTTTCTTGGTGAAACCAGTGTTTTTCCTTCTGCAGAAACTGAGTCATGTAAAAAGTATCCACAAAGGAACCATGCGAATATACTCAGGGATACAAATAGCCTGGGCTTTGTCACTCGGTCCCCTGGCACTTTACAGACAGGACACAATTCTGCTTTGGAGCAAAGCAGTGGCATGGTTTTGAGCACCACAGAGGGATGGAGGCAGAGGTGTTCTTACAGGTCTTGCTGAAGCAGTTAATGAAACAAGCCCTTATCCTCTGTCCCTGCACTGAGGGTTATCATTTCCACATCAGGGTCTGCCTGGGCAAAGGAACAGGACATCTGGAAAAACCCCCAGCTCGGCTCAATTAACCTAAGTGACTTTGCTGACTTTGCACTGAAGCGGATTAACACCAAGTCTGTTCGCTCAGCTCAGCTGAGGGCATGGCAACCTCCCAGCCAAAGGCACTAGCAAAAAGGAGATAGGCAGTAATATCTAAGTTTAGGAAAGCCCCTTTTTGAAAAAATCACGAATCTGAGCTTTGAGGGAAGAATTTGTGCACAGCATCCTTATCTGGGATCTGAGTTCAAGGCTGTTTTATCTTGGGTGTTGGTTCAGTTGGGTGTGGAGATAAGTCCAAGCTGTGAAGTTTGAATCTGGACCAAATTTCTCCATGATTTGAAAGTGTTCGGTTCCATCGTTTCGGAAAGGGCCTGTCACTAGGCCTTTTAAGCTTAGCAGCAGATACAGACATACTAGAAGAGAAATACACATTAGGAAGTCACTGTAGCTGCATGCAGCTGAACCCCCAATGCTTTACAGAGTCACTAATTTATAAAGAAAGAAGGAATAATAAAGCATAAACAATAACTGAAACACATCCAACATTTCTATCAGCACAGTGCACTTATTGTGTAGCCGCTATAAATACATTCTGCTAACACAGGAAGCTTGGGGCAAGAACAAAAGCAAAGGCAATTTTACTTGTTGCAGCTACAAGACATTTGACAAAATATTGCTTGATCTTCAAAAGTGTATAATTAAAAAAGAAGATCTCTATCAAAACTGTTTGTTTAGTATAATGAATGTGACTATTTATCTATCTATCTATCCCTGTGGCAACACCACTCCACATCGTTGAGTTATAAACTATAGACTATAGGCAACTTCAGGTGACCCAAGAGACAACAGAACTGGGGTAGAAAGCTGAAAATATGGAGAGAGATGAAAGCCAGAGCCAGCCCTGTTTAGTCAGTACACACTGTGAAAATAAAAGATAGGCCTGATATTTGGAGTCATAATTTCAAAGGGTCCTTCCTACCTGGGCCTGTGTAGTGGGAATCTTTTGGGTCAGCAACACAGATATTCTTTGGGGACATTCATAGAAAATTTGGCTTCCTTTGATAAACATCTGAGAAGCTTGACCCCAAAGATACAAATGTTAAGCAAGGGAAAAAAAAAAAATTAAACATAGAGTTTGTTCCTGAGCCTGCTGAATTCTGTGAAAGACTTTATCAACATTGTCTGGCTTTTGTTCAGGCTTAGAGTCATTATAACAATTACTGACAAGAATGTTATCCCACAAAGCAAGGTTTTGCAGGAGAACAAGTGCTGCTAATTGTTTTGCTGCATCTCAGCCTTGATTCTTCTTCTAGGGATAACTTCGCTATGCAGTCATCTTGTTTCTCTTGGTTGACAAAAAAGTCAACTATTGGACATACTCCACATTACACTCTTTATTATGTTCATTTTACACATATATTGGCATCATCCAAAGTCGGTAGGCAAGTGTTTGGCTTCGTTTTAAGAAATGTTAAAGTGCTAAAATGCAGCTGAAAGTGAAAGTATCCAGGCTGGTTATTTTTTGACACTTCAACAGCGGGTAAAAACATGAATGTGAATTGTAGCGAAATAGCAAAATGGAAATCTTAGGAGAGGAATACAGTAGCAAACTCAGCTAACCTCCAGTACTACAATCTTCCCAGGACCGTAATATTTCAGCATCTCAGGAGCTTTAAATCATTTCTCCTCTCAATATTCCTAGGAGGTAGGTGAATAAAAGATGTGTAGGTGTCAGTCTTTGCCCAGGATGTTTGTGGTTGAACCCTGGTCTCCACAGCCCTCAAGCAAGGCTCTCATTGTAGACTGTGCAGTGAGGATCCTGGAAGAAGTGAAGGCTGTGTCTCACTGCTTATTTTTACTTTAGGTTAAAGCCAGGGGAGAGAGAGCTTGCAGGGTAGCTGTAGCTTGGACATGACCAAGGCCAGGAGGGCAAGAATTATGGAAAAAGAACTATTGGAAAGCTTAGAGAAAACCTAGCACAAGTATGCAATATTTCTCTTTCTGTTTTCCTTGCCTGCATTTGAAGCAGAGTCGAGTGTTTCATTCCTCCATGCGTGGAGCTCTCCCCATGCTGTACTTTCCTCCACAATGATTTACAAACTGCTCTCCTCTACTTCATTCTCCTTCATGGGGAGATTGCCAGTCCTGTCAGCATTATCCTCTGACACTTTGGTCCAGAAATATTTCAGGATCAGACATGCTTTCCTTGCTTTTGCTGCCTATATTTCTGGAAGGTCCATCAACCAGACAATGCTTTGCACTTGATGGTCTGATGCCAGTGCTGGGACAGGGATGAGTTAGCAGCCACTTAATCTGCAGAGTATAGTACCAACCTCACTCTACAAACAGTAGCAAACCTGAAAATCCAGGGAAACAGGAAGCCTCCTGAAGTGCAAACCATTCCCTTATTCAGACCTTCTGGCTGTAGCTGCTGATGGAAAGGAATTTGCAGCGGGAATTGCAGATCAAGCTAAATCTCCAACTAAATATAGCCTTGCACTGGTGGTGGGGAAGGAGGGCAAATATGGTGGGGAGGAGGAGAGCCGGGAGTACTCTTAATACACAAAACCTGTGTTGAGAGTAGCTAGGCATAACTAATTAATGATGCGTTGTAATACCGGGGTTTATGTGTTTAAATTCTCTCTAAATAAAGTTGAAACATGAGAGATTGTATATCCAGAAGACATGCTACATAGCTGTGCATGTTACAAAAGGAAAACACGTGTAAAGTACCAAATATTACTCATTGAACAAAAATAAAGCGAATGAGTCATATAAAACAACTCTGCAAACAAAAGTTGCAAAATGCCTGGGAAGACTTAACTAATTCAATTGCTAGGCATTATGTTCCACTCATGTGGTATTCCTCTAGCAGGCCTGAAAAACTAATGGGATGCCAAAGGGACCTTAGAGTGGACTGCAGAGGAAGAGAATGCAATGTAAGGGCTAAGAGCGCATGATAATGTCATCTTTTCCCCACAGAACATGAAACATCTGAACAATGTGGTTTCAGCTCTCTCATCTCTTAGAAAAAATTGCTTTGCAAGGAGATGTAGCCAAAATCATGCGTTTCCTGCAGATCTTGGGCAGGAACAGGCTGGAGACTGAAGAACATGGGATTTTCATTTTAGCTTGTGTCAAAAAAAATCAGGAACCTGAAAACTGATTTCATTTCAGTAGAATAACAGAGTACCACCTGAAATAATCCTGCAAAGATGTGATTTATGACTGACGTTCATCATGACAGGACTCAGCTCTGTCTAATCCTATGCATCACTTGGAGCTACTTCCAGTGTCAGTGCAGGGTTTGGAGAATGGTCAGACTCTAGTGAAGGTCTGAATCAAACTTGAACCTGCGATGGCACAGTTTCAGTATTGGAAGACCTCTATACTCCCAAAGTTTTTCACTGTCTCTCTTAAGGTGTCTTCATGTATCTTCTCCCCTCTGGTGTGACCTCACCAACCCTCTAAAACTACCGTGTCCCCCTGGATTGCAGCAGATTCGTTTGTGAGCGGTTTTACTGGAGCTGCTGGGTAGAGTGCTAAAGTCCAAAGAGCTTCTGAAATGCAAACCCTGCCTTGACATGTACATAAGTGCTGAAAGGTACTTCCATCTCTACCATTTCCATGTGCATTTAGGAGAAGGGAAAGCTCCCTCAGAATCCTCACGAAGTCTAGGAGACTTGAAAGGTGAATTTTGAAGGTTTGAGCTAGTAGGGGTGGGTTGAACTCAGAACTAGTCTTCAGTGTTTCAGCTTGTCTTCTGCACATCACACAAACATAAACCCTCACACCAGTGAGATATGTGGTGGGAATTACACTGGAATTGAGACTGTCTAAATTTGAAGTGTCAGAAACTGTGAATCTAAAGTTCTACCTTACACAAGTAATTTTGCTGGCAATGTGATGCTCAGTATCTGCTACTGCAGACTGCTTAATGTGAGGCTCAGCTTGACGCAGCTGTATGAAATATAGTAAAGGTGATAAAGTTATCTCTGCCCTTGTTTATTGCCTGAATTCAGTTCCAGTGTTTATAAGACAAAGAACAGTATTCCAAAAGCAAGGGGGAAAAAAAAGATATTTAATTCAGTAGTGCATATGAATAATACTTGAAAAGACAAATAGTGTTTGGTTTAGTTAATATATTGCTCATTAGTGAACCACAATACAGACATTTTTTAAAAGACTGCAATCACCATGACAACCTGATAACATTTAGTCACATCATTTCCGTATATGATTATCCTCCTTAAAAACTTTTCTTTTTTATGAAAACAGAGGGCAGATTTCAAGTCTGTAGTCTGTTCTTAAGATAACCTCTAAGTTCCCCTTTTTAAAAGTACTGCAATTCAGTGGGAAATTGCAAGGAGAACTGAAAGAAAGACATGACTGGAAGAGAGGGAATGCATGTTAAAATTGTAATCCCAAGTTCAAGGAAAACCATGCTGTCCTGCCCTGTAAAGTCCATACAGAGGGGGTGATTTGCATACATAATTCAGACATCATGTGTTAACTTTAATAGGATCTTCATCCCGGTGTCACGATTCCATGATGGAAGGAGGGATCAGCACCAACTAGGCAGATGTCACTGCACGACAAAAGGAGATGGAGACCAAGACCTTTGGGGACGCTCATCTTTGCAGTGGCACAGCAGGGAACCAGGTGCTGGTTTGGACCTGAAGGATCTTCTGGGCAGGACTGTATGGTCTTCAGACTGACTTGTCCCTGAAACTCTGAAAGACTTTAAATGCCTTGGAGTGCTGGGCAACAGATCATGTTGGGGGCTGTAAAATGTGTTGTTACAATGGAAAGAGTGGGGAGGATGTTTGCTCTTTCTGCTATGAGCTTTGGCTGGTCCTGGTGATGGTCACACTGGGACACAAGGCAGTGTAGCTGTGGGTCAGTGTGTGCAATGCTAACACAACAGAGGCAGGTCAGCCCCCCGTAATTCACTCCTGGGATGAAGGGAGGTCGTGCTTCCCTGTTCTCCTGAGAACCTTACCTACTTCATTTTCTGAAGCAAGCTGCTTTAAGAGCACAGTAGCCCATGTCCGCTTGCAGCTGACAGAGCAAAATGACGTGGCTTGATAAATAGGTTGAATTTTATCGGTAACCTCTGCTGTCTTACACTGATTTACTATCATCATCTCAGGCACTGCCAAATTATTATTTTATTGGGAAGGAAAATAGAGGTACCACAAAGTGACACTTATTCCTAAGAAGAATTTGGCAGGCAGCCATGGTAAGAAGGACTCAGTGGCCTGAGTGTGATCCTCCCAGTGGGACTGCTGCAGTGTGAGGATTCCCTTACTAGGATACAGCGGGAGTGGAGCCTGAAGCCCCCTTTGGCAGGCATCCATGGCATCTCTGTAGGTTAACACTTTTTGGATAAAGTGTTTGCAAACTTCAGATGTGTGCAAACTTGCAATCGCATGCATAATTAATTGTGATTTCCTGACAGAAATTGTTACAATTAGTTGGTTAAGCACTTCTGCTTCTGGTCCAGGCGAGATGACTGCTGGCAAAGTCACTGGACAGGAATTTGCAGAAAGCCAAGGAGAAAGAGTGCAAAGGCTGTCAAAATAAATTTGGTCTGGGAGTCTGAATTAATTGAATTAATATTCAAAGGGGAAATAATGCAATTTTATTGTCCAGATGAATATAGATAAAGGACCCAAACCCATGACATGAATTCAGAAAGCTTTGGAATTGGGATTTGACTTGATTTATGAAGACTTTGGACCAGCCATCTTGAATATATCTGACACTGAAATTTTGCACCATAATTTCTGGCTTCTCCTATGCCTTACTGAGGAAAAAATATCCCTAGAACCTGTTTTCATGGGAACTCAGGGTGTGATTCCCCCTTGAAGTCAGTCAACACTGGTGCAGCGCTGAGCAGCCGCTCCAAACTGCTACCCTGCTTCATGCCTTCCCTGGTTTCTGGCTTTGCACAAGAATGTGTGGGATGGGGAGGTTTCATAAGGACTATTAATAATGGAGCTGATATATAAGACCTTCGCCATTATTATCCTGACTGCAAAACGATCCAGTCAAGAGCTTGAACAGGAAAGGAAAGCAGGCAAATAGTCCTGAGCAAGGCAGCGTTGCCAGGGTTCAGGCTGAGAAGGGTCTTTGGGGAGCCCAGTCTGAAAAGCACAGATATCTCCAGCAGGTTTGGTGGGTGTTCTGCAGAACTTCAGATGTCTTGTGGGTTCTGGCCATTGCCCCCAGACTGATCATTCTTGGCATAGCCAAGCAGCCCATGTCTCAAAGCCATTTAGTGGATGGCCAGCCCACCAGATCTCTGTGACAGGAAGAAAACACCTGCCTATTATCCTCTTACTGCTGTGTATGCTTTGTGGAGAAAGCATGGCTCTGCTCAGACGGCTGTAGCTCAAACACAGGAGCAATTTTGGCACAGGGAGCATTTGCAGAGCCCTTGGCTTCAGGCTAGCTGGGGAGACAACACAAAAGGCTCCAGACCTGCAGGCCTTAGGGGCTGTGGTGTGCCCACAGGTATTCTCAGTGGGATCGCGCTGCAATATGAGCACGATTAAACCGTGCCATGGACGGTGTTTGTCAGAGATGGTGGCAGAAGGCAAGCAGCAAACAAGGAGCTGTTTCCACACCAGCCTTCCTCACAGGCCCTGGCAGGCTGCTGCAGCACATTTCCTGCCCAGTACTGCTGGGATGGTGTTTGGGAGTGTGTGATCCCAGGCAATGCAGCGCTGCACCAGGCACCAGCCTCCTGCCTTTCAAAGAGGTGCTGAGCTCCACTTGGCCCTCTGCATGGTGGGAGTGGGAAAAAGGGCTGAGCTTTCTTATCTCTTATTTCATAATTTTATTGAAATATTGTG
The DNA here is from genome assembly GCA_013398055.1 of Ifrita kowaldi. Classification (NCBI taxonomy): domain Eukaryota; kingdom Metazoa; phylum Chordata; class Aves; order Passeriformes; family Cinclosomatidae; genus Ifrita; species Ifrita kowaldi. The sequence goes on along the minus strand of VZRS01005154.1, from coordinate 472,460 downwards.
GCTGATTAAGTACTTGAGAATGACCCTTCATGCAATTTTGGTTTTGCAAGCTCCTTAGGGGCAGGTCCTTGTAGCCTGTGTTCTCTATTTCAGTATGAATAAAGGAGGCTATTTTAAACCAGCCTTTAGGAATTACAGTTATGAAAATCCCGTAAAATTATTCAAAATTCCCCTCCATACACTCTTAATGCTGTCATATTAACCTTCTTCTGTTTTTAAATGATAGAAGTCTTTGTTCCTTAGCTAAGGACAAGGATCCAGCCCAGAACTACACATTTCATAGGAGTTATAAACTCCTCAAGACAAGTGGCTCTAATGGAAACAAAAACAACTCTGTAATGGTAGCAGGTGCAAAATGAAACAGTACATTAAAAATAGCCTGGCTACATTCTCCAGTGGCATGAGTTCTACATGCATATCACTCCAAAATAATCCATTTATCCTTTCTCCCCATGGTTGCAAGAAGCCAGTCCGTGCTGTGTATCCTGAAGCTCTGCAGGCACGGCTGTGAGAAGTGAAGCAAAACCACAGCCCGCCAGCCAGGCGCTCCCCTCTGCCTTCCTTTTAGCATCAGAACGTTTTCCCTGGCTTCTTCCTGCTGCAGGTGGGGAAAAGACTTTGACAAGCCAATGTGTCTCTTCAGCCTCTGATAAGTGCTGACTTTTTTCCTGAGTATGAGGTTAAATTAATTTGCATTTTGCTAAGCATGAATTTGGCTCTGGAACTGATTCTGTTGTAGTGTTTAGTGATCACAAGCCACCCTGGAGTTTTGAGAGCTGAGCAGTTTTTTGTGGAAAAAGATTATTTCTCCTTTAAATTGCGAGCATTTCAGGAGCAGAACTCAGCTTTCACAGACCCCACCCAGCCTTTCTGCAACTTCTGCCTGCAATTTCTTCTTCAGACCCAGACCTTCACTCCATCCTAGGCTTGCTTTCTTTTCATTAGGACTGATTTTTGGTGTCATCTGGTGACCTCATAGGATGCATTTTAAGAATTCCTCTCCATGTTTGCATCTGCCAGTCAGATATTTGAGCCAGCTGACTCAAAAGCAACAATGAATGTAAATGCTGCCATGGTGCTAACATCATGGAAAACAGTCTTGGAACCTATGGATACATCTTGAGGGCAGTCACCCAGCTTCATCCAAGTGAAGCTTTTGTTTGCCCTCTTCTTTGCTGAGGGCTCCTCTGGGTCTTGCTTGACTGCAAGGATATTCATTTTGCTAACAAGTGGAAACATCTGAATCAAAAATTTCCAGGCAAAATTTAAACTTCCAAATAGTTCATCCTCATGCTGGTTGTTAGGCAATGGGAAGAGCTAAAAAATACTATTTTAATATTGTTAAGAAATATTAACAATTTTTATTTGGAAGTTGAGTTGTTGATCGCTCATAATCCTTCTTTTTCCCATGGGTTGGTTCTCATGCCGGATTTGTTGATCACAGCAGACAAGGCTGTAACACCAGAGAAGACCCAGAGAAGACAAACTGAACCACAGCCTCAGTAATTTTAGTGGGGGCAGGGCTTGTGTGTAGACTTCCTCCTACAAACCAACTTGTGTCTCTGCTGCTCAGTACAAGGCCTGTCAGGCTGTGCATTCAGAGGATGTCAATGAAGTTCATCTGCTGATGGCTGAACATTATTTTATCTAGATAAATGTTTCACAAGCCATTTTGCAGCAGCTCCTGAGCTGCAGTCAGCGAGCCCAGAGATACGAGGCCCTTATTGCAGTTGGTTTATATCACCCATCATAAATCAACTCTTCCAGCGTAAATCAGTTTGTCACGGCTTAGTGTGGTCATATAATGCAGACCTGGGTGACTTGCTGTCACAGGGACTCACCCATGAGAATGCAGATGTGCTGGGTGCTTGGGGACCTGCTCCTGCCCCTGTCCCAAGGGTGCAGGCAGCAGAGATGATGTCCTGGCCAGTGTGGGCAAGTCACTGGTGGAGCTGCGTGTGGGGACACTTTCACCTGCCGAGGTTTACCCATAAACAGCAAAAATAGCTAATTTGCCCAAAATAATATCTGTCTTTCAAGGCAAACATGCCAAGACCCACAGGACCCTTAGACTCTCCAGTAATCGACTCTCTTCTGTGTGGGGCTGTTCTCCTCTGATGGCTGGACTTTGCCTGGTGAATTCCGTGTTTATGATTCACTGCAGCAGAGAAGACAAAAGGCTTTGCCTGCCCACCTGCTACACTCAGCCAAGCTCACCTGCAGTGCATCTTTTTCAAATGCTCAGGGACTCCACAGAGAATTACATTGGTAGAGCCAGTCTTGTCCAGCAGCACTTGCAGCCTTCTGGAGGCACCAGCAAAGTGACTGGGGACACTGGCAGGCACTTGGTTAGCCAGGCTTTATTGGCAGATGGTTTACATAGCATAGCCCTTCCCCATGGCTGAAGAGGTCTGTAAGCTTGGAGGCCTTGTTCATATTCCAAATCCATGCTCTGTTTATATTTTCTTTGTCCTGAACAAAAATTGGCCCCATTGTGTGGGAGCAACACTGGAAAAGAAAAACAAGAAACATCCACTGAGGGAAAATGGATATTGTGGGAGCTGAGGAAATGCACATACTTTGCTGATTCCATTTTCTGATGATGTCAGAGTCAAAGAATATCTCTTAAAAAAAAATCCTCGGCAACTTGGAATCAAAAGCTCTGTTCATCACAGTCTCTTGTTAAAAGAAGAAATGTAAACATTCTCCCTTGCCACCCCCCTCTTCCCCCCAACCTCCAAGAAATTAAATCTGGCTCCATTTGGATGGGCCCTCAGATGGAATCAAGGGTATGTCTCCAGGGAGGGAGGCGTTAATGTACCGGGGGAGGGATGGAGCGGGGGGGGACAGGAAAATTTGATTGTGCTATGTGAAATGCAGGGATTCAAGCTGCTGCTTTTCATGGAGGCTGAAGAAGGGCAGCCTGACACTTTACAGATTGGGTGTAATACACAGGAAATTTGTCCTTTCTGCCAGAGCAGTCTAGGGATAGGGCTACCCACACCCCTCCCCAGCCACTTTGCTTGGCTGGTAAAAGCTCAGGAGAAAAGGGTTAAATAAATGTTTGTGATATGATAAGGTGCTTGTTTATTCAAGGGATGACAGATTATTGGCTCCCAAGGCAGGGTTGAAAAATAGTACAAAGGAGCTGGCGTTCCCTTCACTGATGTGATTTCCTCCTAAGGTTTTGCTCTTTGGTAGGAACAATATGCGCTGGGAATTAAGAGGGATGACTTTATTTCAGACTGGAACAGACAGACTAAGAGCTGTTTTCTGGAGTCACTGACTCTGTTTTTGTTTTTATGTGTTGAGGTTTTTTTTCAGTATTTTTTTCCTTTCAGCTGAACTACTTCTCCCAAACTCTTTGGAAATGGGGTTATCTCTGATCCGGGAGGAACACCCAGCATGGCAAGCTGACTAGAACACTTCAGATTAGGGGTTTGACCCTTTTACTTTGTACATAATTTTCTATTTTATCACCACGTCTCTAAAGCTAGCTCCTGCTTCACTGCCCTTGGATAAGAACTCAGGTCCTTGCCGAGGGCTGCACATAAGTCATTAAATTCGGGCATTACGGCAGAGCTGACGGCTGCCAGAGGACTACATGCACTTCTTGCAGACCAAATTCTCCTTTCACAAAAATGCTGGTGAAATCCAGAGCAGCCTTCTTTTATTCAAGTGCACTGGACAGGCACTGATCTGCAGGGTGCACCTGGCCAGGTGCCTCTGTGGCTGTACCTCTGGGAGTGATGCTGCCCTGGGAATCTGGGGCCAGGGCCCCTGCAGTTAACCCTGAAGATTGGAGCCTTGAGCTGATCCTGGATACATTTTACAGACAAAGATAGAAAAGGTGCCACTTCGTGCCCCAGTTTTAAATGCCCTAAAATTGCCTTTTATTGTCCCTCAGGTATGGTCTGGGGTGAGCTCCCCCCTGCACCACAAAATGTGTTATTCCAAGGGGCTGGGGAGGGTGTCAGGAAGAGGGCACCATGCAGGGTGGGGGTCTTCCTTTCTAACCATGGAGTTGCCTGGGGCCAGCAGTGGTGGCAGCAAAGGCCTGACCACTGTGACAGCTTCTGCACACCAGGGGGAGGTGGGGATTTGGGTGACATCGAGTGTTTCCCATCACTTATGTCACCCTGAAAGCGATTCGCCGGCCAGATGCCTGCAGCACCAGGATGATGCTCCATCAGCGCCATCGGCCAGGAGAGTTCTTCACATTGAAACCTCACATTATTAGGACAAATACAAATTGTCTGGTCACAACACATCAAAAGACGACGGGAGGGTTTCTCGGCAGCACGAGGCGTGTGTGACAGCTCGTCGGCAGGGGCGGCAGCAGCGGAGATGTGGCTCTGATGACATCAGCGCCCGGGCTGTCACCCGGAGGCGCAGCAGTGATGTTCAAGCTGCACCAAGCTGGTCGAGTCAGTGCGCCTCGGATACCGCGGGAGAGCACGCTAGCGGCTGCAAGTCTGGAAAACCAGGCAGCAGTTCCCATGATCCTGGAGTAAATGACACTTAAGCCACACATTTGTTTTCAATGCTTGGATCTGGCACTGGATTCCTTTTTGAATGAAAACTATGCCAAACATCTTTTATAATTTTTTTCCTCAAGCAAATATGTGAGCAATCCAGCAGCAGAGTGCCAGAAGCATTTGCTTTCCTTCCTAAGAAGTGGGGTAAAGGAAAAAAAACACCAACCACACACGCACACAACAGATTTTATTTAAAGGCTTAAAAGAGGCCAAGTCACTTTAAACACTGGTAGGACTGGGCTATTGAACTCTGCTCCTGGGTGTATATGTGCATGTGCAAGTGGAGAGTAAAAATGCATGTGTTGGGGTATGCATGGAAAGATTTTAATGCTGCCTAGTCCTTTCAGGTACTGCACTGCCTTGAAAATAACTATCCATGCATAAAATGAAAGAAAAAAAAAATTTAAAAAGGTCTGAATCAAAGCTTGAGACCAGAATTTGGCTCCTGAAAGGAGGACTCTGACTCATTTCATGGGTAAGCCCAGGAGTAAGCTATGGAGCTAGCAGATCCACATATGTCTTCAGTTCTGCAACAGCGTGGGCCCAAGCAGCAAAGACACCGCTCCTAAACTCCTTGGAGCCGCACACAATCATGGCAAACAAAGATCAAGCAGGGGTGCAGGCTGCGCTGGAAGGTGGATTAGTGTTCAAAGGCCGAGTCAAAGGAGAAAGGAGATAAGGTGAACGCTGTCATACCAAAGACAGCTATTAAATGTAGTGGTAATCTGCTGAGCCACAGCCAAACAGAGCCTTTTCGCCTTGTTGGATGTGAATAACTCAGGGACAGATGGGAGCTGGCGGGGAGGGGGTGGCTAGGGTATGGAGGGGTGAAGCTCTGTCTGAAGGCTTGTTCCTCAGCATTTCTAGGCACACAAAGTCCCCTTCTCCTCTACCCTCACTGGTCCTGATGGAGCTGCCGTGGTACCAAAGTCCCCCACCTTGCAGGGGCCTTAGATGAGCATTCAATTTGGAAAGCACTCACCACTTCCTTGCCACTTACGTATGGCGTGTGGGCACCTTCCCAGCCCAAAACCTCAGGGAAAAGGAGTCTGTAAGTCTTGTTTCCCCTACAGTTCCTTGCTGTAGCCTCTGCAAATGTAACTTTTCTGTTCCTAACAGCATTTCATTGTGAACACTTAAATAATTTGTACTGGCTTAAATCTCCTCTGACCATCCTATTGTGATATTTCTTCTTAATTAATATTCAGTTGTTAATATCCTAAGAGAAACTCCTTGTCAGGTTTCTGCTATATTTCATTAGCCTCTGTTTGGATCTTGTTTCTTTGTGCAACCTTAACAGCTCTTACAATCCTGTTACATGTCTGAATGATATTTTAATATACATCCAGCCTCTCACTATCTCTATTCCTTCTCCTATGCTGCTACAACATTTAGTAGGACCAGGAGGTCAGATCATCCTAAAACAAAGCCCTGTGCTTATTCCTGTGTCAATAAAAAGGCATCAGTATTTTTTTATCTGTACAGGAGCATCACATACAGTTTGAAATGCTGCTTGCCCCCCTGCACTCCATGCTCATGATGCTCCCATGGGCAGTTTGCTGTCTGGTGTGCTGTGGGTCAAGTGCTTAGGAAGGAACAGTGCCTGCATATTCCAGAAAACTGTGTTTGGCGGTTTAAGGCAGATATTTCTAAGGTCTTTTTGAGAGTTACCTTTTTGAGAGTCCTCTAAAATTGAGTAGTGGTAATGTTTCCCTACTTGTGGTGTAGTCCTGTCCCTGTCTGTGGAGTGGAGTCAGTTCACACCAGGGGCTGAACTGGTTTGAACAAACATTGTAAAACATCCAGCTCTGTAATGTGTCAGTAATCTCTGCCAATAGAAATATTCTTACATACGTCCTTCAGTCCTTCATCTCCCATTTATGTTTATCCACAAAAAAAAAGAAGAGGGGGAGATGCAATTTTATGACATGCACATGCTCCTTCCCCAACCTATATGAACAAATTATCCTGACCCAAAAAGCAACATCTCAGGATGCAAACAATTTCTCCTGTACATGGAGAAAAATAGTGCATCAATGGGATTGCATATTTTTAGTTCCAGCTTTTGTTTTCAGGATGCTCTTTCAATTTGTGGGTCAGGTTAAGTCAAACATTTCCATTCAGTGTTTCACAGAGAACAGACACCCCTCTGGCTGCTGAACCATTTCTCTTTTTGGACATGAAGTTGGTCTTCAACCAAGCCTGGGTAACAGGTTAACAGAAAGTCAGGGGAAGGTCTTGTAGGATGCAATAATTCTTCCCTAAGAGACTATGTGGAACCAGAGGAGAAGGAGGTTACGTCCTGAGGCTGTGTCTTTGCACTGTTCTCAGTCCCTGCTGGGGAACCATCGGCCGAGGCTGAGCATTACACCCCTCACCAAGGCTGCTGCCATGCAGCACTGGCTGGATTCTGAAACCAAAGCCTTGCTTGCCAGCTTTGCACAGGACGAAGAACGTGCTGGGCTATACAACCCGACACCCAGCCACATCCAGGGCTGTTTCATTACATGGGGGCAGGAATTAAGGGAGCTCTTGACTCAGTCAGTCACCACGTCTCCAATTCTCATCCCCACAGGCCAATTTTTGCAGCCCCAAGCCCAGTTTTACCACCACCCCACACCAAAATAGTGCCACTGAGTGTGGCATGTGCCCTGTTTGCCCTTGCCCAACATGGCACACAGCCAGTCCATTCTTTCTTCGCTTGGATCACTGTCATGGCTGATAGACCTTCCTCCTCCCTCATACTCCCCACCCAAGGGGAGCAATGAAAGCAGTAATAGTTTGGTTGCTGATGCAGTTCTGTGATGATAGGGATCACAGCCAGGGAGACTTTGATTACGGCCTTTTGAAGATGAGGCAAAGGCTGCTGTTTACCTCATCCCCCAGCTGCCGACAGCCACGCGGCTTCCTGGCACTGCCTCTGGGGTGATGCACAGTTTCCCCAGCACGGCTTCATCCCCTGAGAGGTGTCATTTTTCCCAGCACAGGGGCAATTCCTTCAGTTACGGGGAAGCAATCAATCACATAGCATACTGTCTCTAGCTTGGTGGCACTAGCCTGGCTGGGAGCACCCCCAGTTCCTCCTCCCTGCTCCCTGCCGGATACAGACAGTGCTGCAGGAGAACTGATGATGCCGCAGCAGCCCCAGCTTCTGGAATTTCCTGGCTTTTCATAATCTTAACATCTCATTAGCGTTTATTTGCAGATGCATATCCTTGTTCTCTTCTCACACAGGCTGCTGTAAATCACTGCTGCCTCTGCTGCAATCACTGCGGTCACCTCAGAAGGGAAAGGCCAGTTCCTAGAGGAGGAGGGACTGCTGCAGAAGCAGTGTCTTCATCACCACAGCCTGAGCCTCCAAGCTAATTGTGCCATCTCCAGAGGCCAAAGTCAAAGCCAACTCCTCATCTGAACTTTCCTTTCATCGCCTTGTCAAGCACTGGAACAGGCTGCACAGGCAGGTAGTTGAGTCACCATTCCTGTTATTTGAGAGATGTGTAGATGTGACACTTGGGGGCATGGTTTAGTGAACTTGGCAAAGCTGGGTTAACAATTGGACTTGATGACCTTAGTGGTCTTTTCCAGCCTAGAGGATTCTACGATTCTATGATCTCACCAAACCAAATTCACAGAATTTCATGGAATTGCCCTTTGCTAGTTTCTACTTGGAAGTAAGGCTACCATGTCACCTTTTGTTGGAGGAATGGATTCAGCCATCCTTTTGATAAATGGAAGAGGTTTTGGCAAACGTGCATTGAGCAAGCAAATGCTTTATCTGAATGCAGAAAGAGATCATTGGTATTATATGCACTAGAAAGGCGTGTAGCTTTATTTTTAGCTGAGTAGGAAATATTGAGGTTAGCATGGTTACTCCAAGGTTGAAGATCAAGTGGCAAAATGGTTAAAGTGTAAACAGGACTGGAGAGAGATGAAACAGGGAGCATCTGTCTTCTCCTTATTTGTTCATGGTGATCACTTATAGTCAATATTTTCGCTATGATGATAAAACTGCATTTTAAATAGAGATTTGTGTTTGATGGATAGTTCTCCAGTTATTGCTAAGGTACAATGTTGTTAACTCACAGCACACAGTGTCAATGATTGCATCAAAAGTAGATTATCAAAATGACAGGAAAATCTCTTCTGTTGGAAAAAAAAAACCTAACAAAATGCTTTTATAAGGTTTCATCTCCTCTTCAGTGGGAAACCAAAATACCCAACAGTGGAGGAGAGATGCAGAGGCAGAAGAGATCTCATTGATCACTGCCTTGAACCACAGGTGGTCATCATTGTCCAGCTCCACATTCAAACTTTCCTAAGGATCAAACTTTCCAAAAGATCAAAAAGACTAAAGCACAAGCCTGTTGGCCAAGCTGCATCCTCTTCTCCATGCTAATGCTAAATCTTCCCAAGATTTTGCCAACCCATCCCCTCAAGTCCCTCTTAGAGTGTGGCCCAGGTACCTGGTGACCACCTTGCCACCACCCTATCATCCCTTCCCATGGTGTGGCCAAAGCTGTCCCCCCAAAGAGGCACTGACACACAGAGAGATTCATCAGCCATCCCTGCCTCTGGCATTTGCTCAGGGATTCAGACCCTCACATTACAGCCAAGGCCTCACTGCTGAAAACTAAAGCTCCAGAGGAGCCTTTTCTTCTCCACAGAATGGCTGCCTGGTGTGGTGTCCCAGCTGCTGCACCCAGCCTGTCTGGGCAGAGAAGGATATTTGCCTCTTGTGCTCCTTGGAAAACATTCCTCAGATAAAACTGAGCTCATAACTCATCAAAATATACTAAATTACAGGAAAGCTGTAAAAAAAGAAACCTATAAACTGTATGCAGATACAAGATACACTGAAAAACGCAACCATAAATCAATATACACCTCATAAGAAATCTTCCTATACTTAATGTGTACAAAATATGAAGCAAATAAATATATATCATTGTATATTCCTACAGGCTGTTTTGGTTTGGGGTTTTTTTCCCTCAGCCTGAGATTAAAGCTAGCATCCCAGATTTATTCTAGTGGAAATGCTGATGTTTGTGTGAAGTGAACTCTTTCTTTGTTTACGTAACCCCAGGTTTTCAGCTACTTTATCAAGTAACTACTTCTTCATATTTGCTGGCTGGCAGAAAACCTTAGCTTTGTTCCACAGCTCTAGTTACAGTCAGGATGATACAACAAAGATGTGGTTAAGGGGATATTAAAGCAGCAGAAATGCCCTGTGAGAGTTCCTGTCTCTAAAGGTGGCAAACTCCGCTGTTAGTCTGTGGGATAGATGTTCCACAAAGGAGGAAGAGGGAAAGTGGGAGTTAAAGACATTTGTGCAATGCTTTCCCTCTGAAAAGACAATTCCTTTATGAATATGCCTTAATTTTTGGTTGGCCCTGAAGTGGTCAGGCAGCTGGACTAGACAAATGTTGTAGGTCCCTTCCAACTGAGCTATTCGACTCTATTCACCTTCTTCTCTCTACCCTGTGTTGTAGCACACCACGACCTCCTGAAGCAGGAGAAGAGTTTTTAGTTTCATACCTTTGCAGTTGCTTTTCTTTGCCACCATGTCACTGAGGCACTGGAGAGGAGCACCTGGGAGTACAAGTAGAACACCTGTGTTGCTGAAGGTGACCCAAAACACTCTCCATCCTCCCACGTGCATCCTGCCACACTCTGTTCACAACCCTACTGGATTCAGCCCAGTGTGGACCTGTAATTAAGGATGGTGTGAGTGCTGTGGGCCAAAACAATAGAAAAGAGGTTCTGAGTGCAGTGAGCATTTCTGGTTCACGCTGCCCACCAAGATAACACACATGTCCTTTCCATTCACGTTACAAGGGAATGTATTATAATTTTTCTATGCAACAAGTACAATTCCTGCAGAACTCTGCAGTTTATTTTAAACAAGTGATTAGCAAGCATTATAGGGCCAGTCTTACACCATTTGTATCAACATTTATGTAAAATCACCTTTCATGCATGTATTTATCTAATCACCACTTACTGCACCACTTACTCCAAAGTACTTCTTTCTGTTTCTGATTTTCATATATTTTTCCCATTTTCTTTTTCCCCCTCTAAAACAAGAGGTTGCCTTTTTAGCTGGTTGCCTACTTAAAAAAATATGAAATATTTTTTCCACACCTTGCCAAAAGTTGTCCAAAATGAAACAGTGACAGGGTCATGTAAATCCAGATATGTCATGGCTGTGAGGGTAGTGGGGAGAGAAGCCTGTCTGTAAGTGGGGGGTATGATTCATTTGGATAACAATAGAGTCCACTGCCCTTTTCTACCAAATGTTTTTAGTTGGCCTCAAATAAGTCATTGTCTAACTTGTATAAATCTTTCCATCGTTTCTTGAATTATTGTTGGATATTTGGGAAAAATATTTTTTGGTTTTTATATTGCAAAAAAAAAAAAAAAAGAAAAAAAATAGCTGATTGCAATCACTTCCAAATAACACTTAACTCCTTGACACGAGGTCAGCAAGAGGGTTTGGAGCGTTCGTGTGTGTGTGTGTGTGTGTGTGTGTGTGTGTGTTTTCTTTCTAATCTTTGAGCTGTTCCCTGAGAGACACATTGAGAACTGGGGCTTGTCTGCTGACATGTTTTACACAGCTGATCCATTAGGATCCTGCTCTTCCTAGCCTCCCTGGCACCGCTTTGATCAGCGACATGTTTTAAAAAAAAAAAAAAGAAA
>VZRS01005154.1:398034-461116 GCA_013398055.1 Ifrita kowaldi | reverse complement strand
AAAAAAAAAAAAAAGAGTAAAAGGCACTTCTCTGATCAGGAATCCCTCCCCTCCACTAAATCATCCCGGGCACTTTAAAGCCACAGGAACCACTGAGGGACCCTTCAGCTCTGTGAGGCTTCACGACAGCTCTATGCTAAAACATCCAGACGTGAGCCAGCAACCTCTTTTGCCCAGTGGCCTCTTCTGCCCAGCTCTGTGATTAACCTCTTCCCAGCCCATTGGAAAGCCCTCTGCCATGTCTGCCTTCCCAACAGCATGCATCCAGAGGGGCTTGGTGCCCGTCACACACACCAGGCACGAAGAACAAATGCCAGCACAGATTCAGTTCCCTGTTTGCTTGCAAAAACTTGCCTCACCTGGAAAATTTGGCTGCTGCAGGATGCTGGTTCTGCCTTTCCATTGAGGAGGAGGTGGGGTTTCATTTAATTTTGCTGAGCACCTTTGCAAAAGTTGGTCAGAAAAGCATATGGCTGTGGGAGGTCATGGTGAGGGAAAAAGGAGAGAGAGGACACTATGAACAGGGGTGGGTTCAGATGTGTGTGCTTAGCCTGCCACTCTTCTCCAGGCCAGATATGTACGAAAATGCAGTTGTAGAGACAACCTCTCAATATATCTCAGCCAGTCTAACATCTGACAGGAGGCACCAGGGGCACAGAGATTATGGGTGGGCTGTGGATGGTACAAAGAAGGTGAGTGATGCTCTATCCATGTGGAAGCACCCTCTGACAACACACAGGGTAGACACAGCCAGGCTGTGGCCATGTCTGCACTGTAACCCCATACAGCACATACACACAGTGCCACGCAGGACCTCACCAAGGGGTGAGGGAACCCTTGTGGGTTAATCCCACTGGCCAGAGCTAGGACTTTCCTTGTCCAGCTCAGCAGGGTGCCTTGCTCTGGGACAGCTGCTCCAATTGCACTGGGAGGCACCAGACGCAGCAGTGGTGGTCAGAGACTGCTGACTGATGTCACCACTTTGCTCTGTGGCAAGCCCTGGATGACAGACACCATTGCTTTAGCTGTTGGGTACCACCTTGGAGTGTTAAAATCCCAGCATCTTCTTTGGAAAGAGGAAAGGGGGGACTGTTGTACAGAGAGCCACAGGTCCCTAGCAGTGAGCAGATGTGAGGGCTGTCAGGTGTGCTGCTGCTGCTGTGAGCATCCAGATCAGCTTCCTCCTCATCCCTCCTTTTTAATATCCATGAGCCCGGTAGGGTCTTCACTTTGATCACTTGCTGGGCAACTAGCAATAAACATCTCATGGCAGGGAGGGAGCAGACCAACAAAACAAGTATTCATTTCTGCCTTCCAAGACAAAATGAAAAGTCTTCATTGTGCTTGCTCTTTGCCACATTGAGACCTTGGAGGGATGGAGAGCAAATGAACCCAGGACAATGTGGCAGTTTCAACCCTAAATAAGTACTCTGTGGTGTTCAGCAGCAGCAGGTATAGTGCCATGGTGGTACCAGCACATGGTGGTACTGATTGCTCCCCCTTGTTCAGGTCTTCAAAGTCACTGCAGTTTGCAGGAGATGGAGCACATACCAGACATTGCAGAGATGCAGATGAACTGTCCACTGCTCAAGGAAATCCCCTAAACTACATTTCTAGCAGCTTCCCTTCTCCTCACCCCCCACACATTAATTCCTTGCCTTTTTTGAGCATTTTTCACTTACTTGAGTGATCAGAGGAACTTTTTGCTCTGAATGTCCAGTGTGCCCTCTTTATTTGGTTTACAGAACAAATAGGGATAGTGTGGTGGAAGATGTGCTCTTGACAGCCTTCTTGAGATTGATATTTTGGCAGCACAGAAGCTGAGGAATCACTGAAATGTACTTTCTTTTTTTCCACACTCCTGCTGCTGGCTCATACATAGCTCTGTGATTCCCACATCCAACTCTGAGAAACATCTGGGTATAGCAGCTTGGCTTCAATGCAAATTTAAGGGCATAAGGGAATTTACCTTTGGCTTGAGGCATGTGCAAGAGTTTGAAGGTGCTGTTTTTTACCTTGTTTCAGGGAGGCTTTACTATGTCAAATATTGGTAGTGAGATTCTCCCTATTGTTCACATTTTAACTCGAACTCCCTGCAGCTTGGTGGACACCCCTAATCTGCATCCCCACCACCCCATTTTTATCCTACAGGTCCTCTCTGACATGGCACTTGTGTGCTTTGTTAAGCAGACCAGTCTTAACAGAGAATTTTTAAAAAAGCACAAATCCAGTCTCAGTTCACTTACACTTCAGTTCAGACTGTGGCTGGAGGAGGATCTCTTCAGCTCTAGGTTTTCCTCACAGTATAAATCCCTGTGACTGGATCCCATAAAACAGTCTCATAAGCTCCCTAAGAATTTGTCGGGATGCCAGGTCTGGAGTGCCTAGCCCTCACAAAATGGGGTAGCTGAAAGCAGCAGAGTGAAAAGAAGCCAAACACCTTAGTAAAAGCAAGGATTAAGGAGAAAAAAAAAAGCCACATTGAAACAACATCCATTTTTTTCAGGCCATTTGCAGATAAATGACCTCCGTTCTTCTAATTAAAGAAAATGTGCAATTAGCTTAATCAGATCTGTGGGAAGAAAAGCAGTCGCTGAGTCTCAAAAGGCAGGTTCTGAGAAACTGCAGCCAACTTTTCCTGGGGCCGACTGGAGACACTACATCAGAAACAGCATGAGCCCTGCCAAAGACTTCTTCCTGTGAAAAATGATGTTTCAATTTAGGCTCCTGTATATTGTTTTCCTTAATCTCCCTCTCACTTGCTTACTCACTTGATCTCTCTTGCTCTTTGACACTCTAAATAGAGGCACCAAGAGGTATTGCCTTGTACTGATAGGGGCACTACATCCTAATTTCCCAATGAAACAAGATTGAGTTTATCATCTCTGCTCCCCATCAGCCTTCATGTTCTTTGTGATCCTCAAATGGCACACAAGATCCAAAACCATCCAGGGGCTAGCAATTAGGACTTTCCTTCAGGAAAGGAAAATAGGACCTGTGCAATGGGGAAAGGTCTTGAAACCCTTAGTGCTTGTGGGGGTGAAGGTCCTGAAAGGCTATTGGAAACCCTTGTGAGGAAGCTGGGCTCGGAGATCAGTCCCTCCTCTCTAAAGACAAAGTGGGAAATTGTGCAGACTGCAGGGCCAGTGCCCTTAACCCTTTGCCAGTAACCTCCTCTGGCTTATTACACAGGCATTCAAAGAATAGAAAACAGGGAAGGAAGAAACACACACCACATAAGGGGGGGAAAAAAAAGGCAGTTTTAAAGCATTATCTATTCAAATAGTTTTAAAGTTCTGTCTTCTTCCTAAAAGCAGGGAAAATCCCTTTTAGTCAGGCAGAGAAGAGGCAGCCCTACAATCATCTTGCCAAACCCACAAATTGGGCTGCAACTAGGCAAATGGGGACACAACTAATCATCAGAACAAATAGCCCTTATTCTGTCCATTCCTTACCATGCATTTCCTAACAGTGTTTTCAAGCTCGTTTTCAGCCATCTCTGGAGCCACGCAGGCATTTTATATTTCTCTGAATGTTGCTCCTAAGAAGTGAGAGAGGGATACAAAGTCCTTCCCCCCCAACCCCTCCCGCCTCTATTTACCTGCAGAGGGTCATGTTTGGATCAGGGTTTGCTGGTTCTGCTGCACTCCCAGTGCAAGAGATGAAGAGCACATCAGTGACTATGGCTCCTGTTTCATTCTCTTCTTCTTCCAGGACAATTCCTCTGTGTCTGGCCAGTAACCACCACTTGTTCACAAGTGCTTGCTCCTCTTCATGCCCTCCTTCAGTTCAGCTCGTTTTTAACACGCCTCACAAGACTTGGGCTGTTATTTCATATGGGGGTTTTCCCTGTCACAGCAGTTGTTAATGTCCTGGTTTGCCCAGCTCAGACATCCCTCTTCTGTCCTGTGGGAGTGACCTCGACTCTTCAGAGCGTGACTGGGTTACGTGGGGAGCACAATTCCATCTTCACATCTATATCTGCAGGTGGAGGTATGAACTGAAGATGTGCCTGATGAAGTGTCTCCATCACCTCCATGTGCTGGCAAAACTCTGGTTGCTCATATGCAGGCAGTAAATATCCCCAAACACAGACGTTTTTTTCTGATTCTTGGGGTATCTTTGTTTCTCAACCCTTCTGTCCCAAAGGTTTTCAGTCCTTCTTATAGACATTTTATAGAAAAAACCTTTGATTTTTGAATGTTAATGTGATCTTTTTCGTTTGCTGTTTGAGATTCTTTTTTCTTTAACAAGTAAATGCTTGATTTTTCAGCTACGACTTGGGTTTTGTTTTTGTTTGTTTGTTTACAATTTTCCACCTAGAGTGAAGTTAAATATGCAGTTCAAAAAATTAGAGGTTTCCTTTCTCTTGCCTGTGCTTTCTTGTCATCTCCTAATTTTTTTCCATTGCTGGATAAGGGGAAAAAAGTCAGGGTTAAAAATAAAGATGGGGCCCTAAAATATCTCCAAACCAACAATAGGAAATGGATGTGTTTAGCTTTTGGTTGGTTTCCAAAAATCCGAAGGAGGTAATACTTTATGTTAAAAATATTTATTAGCTCGGGTAATGAACACATTCAGATAAAGAGTCCGTTGCCTGAAGTGTGAGGCAACAAATAAGCTAAAACTTGACTATTCTACATCATGTAATGAATGTTTTGGTGCAAAACCAGAACCTCTTGACCAGTTAGGAGGGAATAACGTGCAAGTCTGTATCACACAGCTCGGCATGCTGAGGATGGGATGGATTCAGCTTTGCTTTCACCCCCAGGTTCATTTCAGGGAGTTATGGGTACATAGCAGGAGCTGCAGGCAATGCTGGCCACTGATTTTTAGCAGCCACCAGCCTGTGAGGTGGCTTGAGAGAGCAGGGTTTTCGCCTGCATCCACTGGTCCCATAGGACCCCTGGGTATTTGCCGGGTGCGGCAGGGCCAGCGGGCTCCCTGCCAGCAGCTCCAAAATGTGGAGAGCTGGAGGCTGGCCCGAGTCTCTGAAAAACCCCATCACTAACATTTCTGACAAGATAAACTGCATTTTGAATGTGGAGATGACCTTGGTAATCAGAAATAAATCAGCAGGATAATCAAAATTGATGGGTAAGTCAAATCTAGAAAATTTATATACTGGAGCCCTATAGAATAGCTTGGAAATCCCCATAAGTAGGGTCCTGGCTGAAATTTTGGTCCCTTTGCTGCAATAATTTAAACTTTTCTATTTACTTTGGCACTCCACAGTTCAGTGACTTGGCCTGATCAAAATGCTTTGATATGTCCAGCAAAAATAAAAAATATAAAAGTCCAAGGGTAGTATCTTGGTTTAGGGCAACTGTGAACATGAAATTTAATCCCAGGCTTTGCAAGAGGGACTCTCTAGAACGTACTGGAGGGGAAAGCAATTAATACTGCATCAAAAAAAAAAAAAAAGAATGGTCCTTCCTTTTCACTTTGCTTTTCAATGTCCTGTAATTTGGGCCAAAGCAAACAGTGCTTACGCCACTGCTGATGTTCGAAGTTCATGTACTGCTGCTGATGTTACGTACATTAACACAGCAGTCACTGGAAAGGAAAAGCAAGTGTAATTTGTCCAGAGTGTGGACAAAAGGGGAGTACAGAATGAAGCTGGTCCTCCCATTACTTTATTTTATTCCCTGCTGTTAATTGCTTTCTCAGTACACCCTTTTGTGCTTTTGTCATTCTGACAAGCAAGCTACCATCACACTGCACAGCTACCAGAGCCAAAACTGCTCCAAGACTCATTATCCCTTAAAGAATCTCAGCTCTGGAGGCGCTGCTCTGACACTCTTCTAAAACCTATTTGCTGGCTACAGGGTTGTTAGTCCTGCTTCATATCAGTGCAGGGAAAGTAGAGTCAGGCCAACTCTCTGATCTACTCGAGCCTGACATGTGGCTTACACTGCTCTTATATCAATCAAGAATTTGGCCTTGAGATCTCCACACTCTTGGTTTGACCCAGAGTTTAAAAAAAACCCCACTTCCAAATCTGTACCTCTCTTCTCTGCCTTTCCTTCATCCTATCCAGACCCTACTGCATACACTTCATGTCTGCAGAGTTAACCAAAGTCCTGGACCTCTTACAGGCCATTTGTTGCTTTCTATTACACTTGGTACTTGAGTTTACACATATCTGTCTTCTTAAAAACATTTTGGAGAGAAGCATCCCTTTTTTACAGCACTGGTAAATATTTTTCCACTGAAATTTCTCTGAAGTAAAGTTTATTTTAGCTAACACGAAAAGATGTCCTTCGTAAAGCCTGCCAGAGATTAGTTTCTGTTTTTCATTGGCAAAACAGGCCTGAGAACTGTGTATTGAGGTTTCAGCATCTGCAGTTGTCATTTTCGTGCCCAATATTTCTGTTTTCTTCTAAGGGTCTGTTCAATGCTTGAGTCATATCTTCAATGCCATAACTCCACAATCTTCTTCCAAAAGCACCTTCTGCTAGTTTACTACCACAGGTTCTGAACGAGGAATTTGACATGGCATAACATGGCAACTCCTTCAGAAGTTCTGTGACGGAGTTTCCATCTCAGCCTTCCTTGCTTGGGACCATATATTTGAAGATAATAAGCAGCTTGGGACAGGGTTTTTATTTTCTGACCAGTCTACTTGCAAATTTTTTTAGACCTTAGAGATATAAAGGTAGAAGTGCTTAGCCTGGGCAGCTGACTAACAAACAATATCACCAGTACTAACCAGCCAGCAGAGAAGATAAACAGCCAGGAAATGAGGGGTAGGACTGGGAGAAAGATATTAAAAGAATTACAAACTGTATTTTTAGTATGTGTCTTGAAGAGCGAAAATTACTGAAGATCAATTCCGAGGAGTCACGTAGGGGCCACGTGTGAAGTATCAAAGGAAAGTGACTCAGTTCATTGACAAGTGTTGAAGATGGAAGTTCAATGGTTAAAAAGAAGCTGGAAAACAGCTCAGGAAGAGGTTAAGAGAGGTAGGGAGGCACATCAGAGAAAAAAAATTCTTTGCTTCCACACCATGAATTTCCTCTGTTCCCTGGTTTCCTGACCAGAAAAGATGTTGTGAAACAGGTTGTGCTGGTGGGGAATGACACAGCTAGGCCATATGAGCAAGCTGCATCTAAGTCTGAGCCATCTAACCATCCTTCTCTGAACACGGGGGAAGACTTTTTGGATGGCACTTTGGGGAGAAGACAACATCAGCAGGAGGTCTAGCTTAGGGATCATGGATCAGGAAGAAGGCAATGCTGCATCTGCTTATGCTGAAGGAGATACAGGGAAGTGTGATATGATGGTCAGAAGTACAAGACTTCAGCTGCTCAGTGTGGAAGATGTGATGATGATGATGATTATTCCTGTAATTATTATTCCTATGATTATTATTGCAGGAAGACCCCTGCAAAGGGATCTTCTTGCACAGAAACCAGATATGGGTTCAGCTACTGGATAGGTAAAGATTTGGAATCATCCCAGTCTGCTGTCTCCAGAAACAATTGCTGCCTTCAAGCAACCAATTAAAGGACTCACTGCTGAGGATTTACCTATTTGTACTCTAGCTATTTATAATCATGGATTAAGTGTGACATTTCACCATCTTCTTATTGGTTTCCTTCTCTTTTATTACCCTTCACCATGTGGACTACATTCTGATGACATATATTTTTCTGCATTGAAAAAATATCCAGGCATTTTTAGGTTGTTGTTTTTATTTTCCGGATACTTATCACTGGTTTAGAGAAAAAAAAAAAAAGTAATTTGATGGCTCAGGACTTCAAGCAAACCCATTCCTCACAGCAGTACCCACAACCACAAATGCAGCTTACTTGGAAATGGAGTGTACAGCAATGCACACATATTAAGCAGTTCAAATTCTGGTCATGCTCAGACAGCAGTTACTGCCATAATTTTCTGGCTTTGCATTAATTCATTGAGCAGGAGCCTTGGCTTGGTCATAGCATTTTTTCTTGTCTGAAAGGTGATCTGGTTAATAGAGGACAAACACTGGAGCTCCTCTGTTCTTTCCTCTTCCCTCTTGCACATACATATACACACATATGTGTGTGCCATGTACAGCTGCCAAACACACACATATCCAGAACACTCACATATATGTCTATGATACAGATCTGTAGGCACACAAATGAATCTTCCTACTCCTTTCTAGAGCCAATGTGTGTGAACACTTGAAGGGGCAGTTTGCTTCTCTGCTGCAGTCTTTTGTGTGTTCATTTCCAATAACCCAGCAGATGCCCCTAGATCATGTGGAGGGAAAAGAGCTGCATCAGCTGCTTCTGGGCAAACAAAATAGGCTTTTGTGGCTATAATGTAATGTTTTCTTTGGAATACATGGTATTCCAGGCTCTCCAAGGAACATACTCTTTCTTGGAGTTCAGGTAAAGCATTATTTATCAAAAAACTAACATTATCATCAGCAACAGCAAGGAAATTAGGCACATGCACATAAAAACAGTCAGAAACCTGGCTCTTACCCAGAAGACGACTGATTTCCGCCTTTTTTATGAGTTATGTACACTGACAGTGACATTGACAGTTCACACATGATAACACAGCTCCAGCCCTAAGTGGCTTTCCAAACTTTGTTAGGTCTTGAGGGTTTGGCTGAAGGTATGTTGGGTTGGAAGGGTATCAGACCAGCCCTGGTGCAAGAGGCTGCACTCATAACAAGCCTCCTGTCCCCATGTGGGAAATGCCAGATGACCCGGAGAGCAGGGTGAGGTGCCAGCCACATCTGTCCCCACGGCACGATGGCATTGACCAGGCTGTTAGAGCCAGCCCATGAACACACCTCCGTGTATGTAATAGCTGGTGCTTGCCTGAGACACTCTGGCAGCCTCTTTGCTGCCACATTACACTAGCTAGATGAAAAAGGTAAGCTATTTGAACGTTGTTCCAAGTGTGCCATGCAGGAGCACCTTATACCCCAAATATGAGCTGAAAATAAATGAACCTGAGGGACACGATTTTCTGAGACTTAGGCTATAAAGTCCAGCAATAGTCTAAAACCGATCATGCCATCAGTGGAAATCACAGAAATCAGAGCTTTCTCACCAACTCATGTAGAAGTTTACACTACTGCAAACAGGTGGAAACAGATGTAAAACACCTGACAGAATTGTAAAATGACTGCACCAGCTGTGAGGCAGCTGAGGGGTAGTACCTGGTGGTGCTGGCCAAGGCGGAGCTGGTCACATATTTGTAAGAGCAGCTGGAGAATGCAGAGAGCTGATTTTAAAGACAGAAGATCAGAGGGGCTCTCACTGCTCCAGCTTTCTAGGGGTGGCAAAAAGCCTTCATAGCTCTTGCACACTGCTGCTCTGGGAGTCTGGTTTTGGTATGATACAGAAATTATCCTAAAGGAAGAAAGAAAATCTGTCCAGGAAAGTGGAACGTCCCTGCATGAGAAGGCAAGGAAAACTTGGAACAGTAAAATCATGTTTGCTAATGACAGTTCTGAGAATTTAAAAAAAAAATTAAGTGGAAAAAAACCAAAACCCCTCCATGAAACACTGATTAGATGCCAGTTCACATAGCTCTCCTTGGCTACTACGTATTATTATTATTTCTTTTAAAGACTAATAGATCCTATTCTTGACAGGCGCAAAGCCAGGAGGTGGGATCTTATCCAGTATTTTCATTTTTTAGGCCACAAGAGGCAATGATTGTATCAGAATATTATTTGTCTGCCCAACTCACATTCACTGTGTGAACCTCTGCAGAGGACTTCCATTCTCAGGAAAAACTCTTTTGTCAGACAAGAGTGCAGAAGAAACACTCCTCCTCATTCTGGCTAAGCCAGCTCAGTTAGGACAGGATCTCTTTTCCTGGGCTAAATCTCCAGAGCTAACCTTCAAACTTTCACTCACAGTTTTTTTACTCGAAAATCTCTACCCACAGAGCAGATTGGACCTAGGATATGTGAAATAGCTGAGTGCTGGAACAGCTGAGTTATGTATGAAGTGGTTGACATTGTAAGGTGAGAATCAAGAGGAGGCTGATGGAGCAGAAATGTGGTTGAGCACATCTGATTTTCCCTCACCACATGGGAAACATGGCTTTCACTGCATGGGCTTTTGAGCAACCAAAAGTCAATATGTATGTAAAGAAGATCTGACGCTCTTAAATATGGAGGTGTTTCAAGGAATAAGGGGAAGATCTGCTGGGTAGATTGGCTTCAAAGCTTCCATCCCAGTCATCCTATAAAGCCCTAGGGACTTTCAGACCAGTAATAGGAGCCTAGTAATAGGAGATTTTCATGTTCTCAACTTTGTCTTCTGGATAACATTAAAGCAGAGGCAGTCCCAGAAGGCAGGCACTATCCTTAGCCTCGTGCTTATCTGTTTGTGCACATTTTCTCCAGCACTTAGCGTTACCAGATCCTGACTCATAAGACTGGCTTTGCTTTTTTATGAAGCTACCAAAGGGTCCTGGCACTAGCATGTGTGTGAGTGTCCTGATAAGGGTATGACAGCGTGTGGGAGGCCAGAGGTGGGTAATGCCCCTGGTATGTTGAGTGGGGAATTAGTCTGTGTGTGTGGAATGACATCTTCTTACAAAACCTCTCCAAGACAGAGGCCAAGGAGAAAAAGCAGCAGTGACACTTCAGGATTCAGTCCACCCTACCAGAACTTTCCATCCTCATGAATGGAGCCATTCACTGCATTCTGCTTCTGGTTTTGCTTCTGTATCTTCTTCATCTTGAAATAGAGAACTTCCTCTCGGAGGAATAACTTCTGCCGTAGCATGGTCCCGGTGATGTCAGTGGAGTTGCATCAAGGCTGCTGTTGATCCTCGTGTCTCATTGCCAGAAGGTTTTCTGGGGTTAGACCCTGGGTAGTACAACTCTGAGAAGCATTTGCACTGTTTTGGTCTCAGCCTGTTTCCTCTGAGAGCACAGAAAAGGATTGAAAAATAAGGAGAAGAACCCATGAAAATGTTGCAGTTGTTTCTGCACAGAAGACTTTAAAATGGAAACACATTTTATGGAATTTTTCACACACATCCTCCCTCTCCCTCAAATTTCAATGTTCCCTTTTCTTCTCTTCTCCCTGATTTTGACATATTTCCACTGAGTGAAATGAAATGAGAAATAGCCAGGGGCTTGCTCTGACATTTTCTTCCCCACCCCATCCTTCTGTCCACCCAGGCTCTTCTCAGTTTTATGTTTTAATTTTTTTTAATAGTATGGAATGGTGAATGGGAACTGTAGGCTGTGTGTACTCATTTGCTGTAACCCACCCATTCTGCTGTTCCTTGCCACCTTTCTTATCATTCCTTCAGCATTTTTTTGGATCATCTGAAGCTGAAAAGAAATAAATCCCTTGCCTGCAGATTCACTCTAAATTGACAGGGAGAGGGAAATCTGGCCCCAGCATCTGAGATCAAGAGCTTTATGGCCTAGTCCTGCCTAATTTTAAGGGATTTTATATAGCAGAATTGGAAAGAACCAAGAGACACTTAGAGCAAATGTTCTGAAATACCAAGAATAACAAAGCACAGGCTTAATGAGTTCCAATGTGTATGTCTGCTGTGAGTAATGATGCTTAATCCTGCTGCAAAATAATTCCTTTATATGTTCTTCTGTTTTTTAAAAAATGCATCACTGCTGCACTGGGGTCATAAAAATTACGAATATGTTTTCCCATGGCATGAAGCCATAGCATACTGTAAGGCATTGTGCTGGGCCATTATACACAGCCTGTAATCAGAAACAAATGTATTAAGTGAGATGATGTGATGTTACATGAGAAAAGTGAAAATAGAGCAGGGAAGTGTGATAGACAGTGACTTGGACCACAACATCAGCTCTGAACAGCCCCTTTCTCTTCAGAAATCAGAGGCTGTGCCAAAAGAAGCTGTGTTTCTAGATATTGGTCTAGAAAACACAGACATACTTCTTGCAAGAGGGGGGAAATAAAACTTGTCTGAGAGCTGGGGTAGGCAAAAATCCCCCTGAATTTCCTGTTCAGAAAGAGAAATACTGCTATGCTGGTGAGGGTGGTTCTCTGTGGTGTGCATGAACACAGGCTCGGTCGTGGTCTCAGAAATGCAAAGAAGCCCCTCTCTCCAATCCTCCAAATTACAATTTTCTTGCAGGGGTCCAAGTGTTGGCTGTGACATGGTGAGATCTACTGCTGAAGAAAGTGCTCTCATTTCTTTGGAGTTTATGTTTCTGAGACTTTGCACCAGTACCACTATTATCAGCTTAAAAATTAAACTTGACTCAGATTAGGAGAAATAGAGCAACTCATTTGTCTCTTTGCCAATGTTTATTTCCTAAAAAAAAAAAAAAAAATCTGTTTGTGACAGCTGCTTTCCTTTTCAGGAGTATACTACAACTCTTTGACATCAAAGCCGGATTTTAATTTATTGACTTAACTTTGCAGAGCACGGAGCAAAAGGTCAAGTAAAATGAGACTCCTTTAGAAAAATGATAATTGCTATTAAGAAATGTATGGGTCATTTGAATGCTCTGACACTCCATTTCCAAACCCTTTAGAAAGTAGAAAGGGCCCTTAGAAACTCCTAAGGCCCAGCCAGTCCTACCCTTTGGGACATGTGGAGACTGGGCCATAACTGCAATGTACCAGTGGGAGCAGTCTTCACCCCAGCAGCAAAGCAAGTTATGCTCCTATTTCCCAGCTGTGGGAAAAACAGTGGTCCCTAAAATGAGACAGGTGCCCAGAACAACCTCTCTTCTATCCACTGACATTTCTCTCTGCTGGCTCTCCATGAGCTGGGATCCCCAACACACAACACACAAGGGTTTATCAGCCACAGATCCCCTGCAAGCCAGCCTAAGAGAGAGTGAGACCACCAGAACTTAGTGTTGGAACAGGCTGCCCAGAGAAGTGGTGGAGTCACCATCCCCAGAGCTACTTAAAGGTCGTAGAAGTGGTGCTTGAGGTCATGGTTTAATGGAGGGCTTGGAAATGCTGGGTTAACAGCTGGACTTGATGATTTTAGAGGTGTTTTCCAACCTAAACAATTCTATGATTCTATTGTACTGTGAGGACAGCAGTTCATAAATTATCTAGAAAGCAGATTGCTTGACAATACTGCTTTCTGCATTCTCTTTTCCCTTAAAACTCTCTGGTTTTATCAACAGAGTAGAGCACAATAAAGAGTACCACAGGACCTGGGTAAATAAATCCTGTCTAATTATTTATAACCATCTCAGGAATTGTCTCAGCAGTAATCTTATAAAAGGTTTGGATTCACTGAAATCTACAAGGCAAGTGGTTGCTGCTTCTATGCCTTCTACAGGAAACAACTGCTCAGCAACAGAGGACTTGCCTCATTTTTTCCTCTGGAATGTACAAATAATTGATAAAATCAGGATAATTACACCCTAGGCATTACGAAGCAGGGGTTTTCCTTCCTAATATCTGGATCTTGGATGAGAAATTAATATCTTTGCAATGACAAAGAAGTTTCTCAGTATTTGATGCTTCTGGACTGTGCAATTCAAATGTGTATCTATGAACCACATCAGTGAGCCGGGTGACTGTGTTGTAAATCCTTATGCAGCAGCATTTGTTCTTTCCTATCCCTGCTTCTCCTTTATGAAACCGTAGGGCTTCTTTAATCCATAAATAGACGCTGTTAGGGATTTACCATAAAGGAAATCTGAAGGACACTCTTAGCTATTTCCAGTTAACTTCCCCTTTCCACGAACACACCCCCTTAGTGGATGACCCCCCGTGCACGTAAAGCTCTTGAGACTCCCAAACACAGGAGACAAACCATATACATAGTGTTTGTTTGCTTTCATGAAATGATTGATTTATTGGTCCCAAACAGCCCAAAAACATTTGGTTTTGTCCCCTGGATTCCTCCCAACATCAGTCAACATCACGGCTGTCATTCGCTACAGCGAGGGGCAACTCAGAGGCCCTCCCAGTGCTCCCCGTTAGTGGGGAGCCTTCCCCTGCCCTCCAAGCATGTCCCCTGCCAGGGCACTGATATCCCCTTCGTCCTACAGTTGTTTGCTTCCCAGAATAGCTAGATCTGAGGACGAGAGCCTTCCTAATGGAGCTCGAGTGCATTTGTGGCACAATAGGTCATTTCTGGCTCGCTTGCTTTCTTTTCAGCTCATGGGACAAAAAGGGACATGCTTACACCATTTGCTTACATTGGTAGGTAAAGAAAACCTTAAATGTCGCATGAGTCACTTGCACTCAATTAATTTCTGCTTGTGTTATTTATTCACGTTTAAGATATGACTTTTATTCTATATGTGACCTTCAGCAATGGAACTGATAACAAGAACATTACTTTGGAAAAGTGAAAGGTTAAACATTAACCAGAAAAACAGTTCTAAGACAAACATTTTGAATGTTTTTTCCTTCATATTTGGAAGTAGCTTGTCACTTCCCCTCTTAGCACCCTCCCTCCCCTCATATTACTGTTGTGCTGCTGTTCCTGATATTTGGTAGATGCAGTAAGCACTGTACCACCATGTGATAGCCTCCTCTTTGCTTAAAACAAATCACATGGGTCTTTGAGCTGGCTGCATGCTCTTGCCTGACTAGCTTTTCATTAGCAATTTCTAGGCTTTCTCATCTCCTGAGAAGTGCACTATAGAGAAGTCCATCAGCTCTGTGCTCCCTCTTCTACTCCTTGTTGCACATGGGGTGTGGAGAAAAAAATAGTAGACGAACAGGGGAACAGGCTGAGGAGTTGCCTGAGTTTCAGAAGTACTGTAGGAGTTTGAAGCACTGATTTTAGCAGATGGCTTTTTCCTCCATGACCCACAAGCTTCACTTGGGGACAACCAACAATTTGAAATTTATTCTACATTGTGATGGGGGAGGCTGTTGCGCAGCTTTGGTAGGTCAAAAGTCTTCATATCAGTTAAGAAATGAGTAAAAAATGAAAAGAAGTGTCTGCTTTCAAAGCTGAGTGCCTATTTTACCTGTGTATCAATTTATTACGTGGAGCCACACTTGTAAGCTGCAGCTCTGCTCTGAAATTACTTCAGCTTTTCTGCTTTAAGGCAGTCGCAAGCCTCAGTCAAAACAATACCAATTGTTAAAAAAAAAAATCTGTAAATCAATAATATTATTTCTGCTCCCACCCATTTTTGAAAAGTCAGGACATGGGACATGCATATATTTTACTCAGTGAAATAGCCTGTTGTTTGGTTAATTTGGGTAGCAAAAATAAACCACCAAAAGTAAAGACGAGCGAAACAGCTGAGATAAACCCAAGGCCAAACAAACATTGACAACAACAAACTAGGTGTCTGGAAAAGGGTAACTCCTGCTCTGAGAGTCATTCTGGGTGGTCGAGGCTCTGTCTCAGCCCACAGCAGGACATGGGTCCCAGGGCATGGGGCTGCTGGACTGCAGGACAGCAGAGGCGATCACCAGCCCCCTTTCCTGCTGCCTCCCCTCTGCCCTTCTTGCTCAACTTATGCCCCCACCATATCTTTGGACAGTTCATTTTGCCTTTTTCAGTGCAATCATTGGTCTACTGACAATATTTTGACCCACACAGAACAAAGAAAAAGCAGCAAAAACTATAACAAACTGTCGGGCAATCCCATTCCCCTTATTGATCTTTATACAATGGATTGGTAAAACCCTGCTACTTGTCCGTATATCTCACTCTCTATTCAGTCCCTCAGGACTTGGTGTCTTGTACCACAGAATGACACCTGGTTCGATTATACTCTATAAGGATTTCCTTTCATCAGTTCTTATTTTGCCATATATCAGTATTTTATTAAATGTCCTCTTATCCTTTGCCATGGAACAAGGTGAATAGAAACCTTCTGGTCTTCTTCTTTGGGACCATCTATTATTTCATAAGATCTTGTCGTGTCTCCCCTTATTTATATGTCCCACAGGGTAGTCTGTCCTGGGATAACAGGCTGTTCCACCAGTGTTGCTGATGCAGCCATTGCCAGAGAGCACCAGAAGCCTCCTGTCATAATTCCTTTGTGCAAGATCTGCAACCAGGGTCACAGACCCATTAGGCAGGCTTGGCTTAAGGCAGCTGGGGCCTGAGCCTACCACAGTGAGCCTTCTCCCAGCCATCCCAGTCTGGCTCGTGCCCTCCCCCCTCGCTCAGCTCCCCATGGAGCCCTCCTTCCCCAGACAGATGATCCCTTCCTGTCGCCTCCCTGGGATGGACTTCTTCATTTTTCCTTAGCCAGCTCCCCTGGACAGACTCCTGGTTTCTCACTGACTTGTGCTGTTGAGGTTTCTTGGCCTGGGTCCCAGGGTTCCTGCCTTAATCCATCGCTTCAAAGAGATTTGGATAAGTCTGGATAAGCTTCCAAGCCTCTGGATGCTTATTCAAAGTGCAAGGCTGGGGGAAAGGGGGAGCATCCCTGAAGGAAGCCAGAGACCATCTATTTACAGTCAAACTTTTTTCTTTTCTGAATCAGAGATACCTCCCCAAATCCCTCAGCACCTGTGTGTCAAAATCTGCATTTACTTCAGTGAAAAAGCAAACCCTGACCTCTGCATCCTGAAACAAAATGCCTGGGCATTTAGACACACAGATGGGCCAGCATCTCACCAGGGTGTCTGTTGCAGCATTAAAAGCTGAGATTCCTTCTTTCAGGAGAGCTTGGGCATGTTTACATACCACTGGGTATTTTAGGGGTGACTCACTACAGAAGTCCCATTTGAAAACAAGAAAGAACAGAGTTTTGAAATAAAGTGCACTGAAAAGGTATGAACACAGCAACAGATCACAAAAAAATGTGAGGCTGGATTCTCCAGCCTGCAGGAGTCCTGCTGGGCTGCAGTACGGGGGGGATGGTCCTGATTGAGCACAGGAGAAGGGTGAAGGAGTTGTAGGAGCTGGGCCCAAAAGGAAACATCTTCTGTACTATCCATCCTCCTTGCTTCTGATGTTGTGGATGGACTGAGTAAGTGCCATTTGGAGCTATATTTGCATGTGTTTGGCATGGCTATGGTCCTGGTTTTAAGTCACTGGCACCTGCCATGAAGCTAGGCATGTTCCCCCAAAATTAGAATCAGATTTTAGCCCCTCTGGAATCAAAACCAGCATTTGCTCGAACCACAGTTGTTCCAGTCCTTCCCATTAGCCCCTCAGCATTCAAGATACATTCATTCATAGTTTAGTTTCCTAACATGTTTGCTTTGGGAAAACTGATCTTTATTTTCCATCTAAATGAAGCCCAGTTGTGTCATGTCCACCAAAAGAACAATCTGGCTTAAAGCAGCTTTAAGAAAACCACTATCTGATGTCAGTAAATCTCTGTCTATGCCATAACTGCTTTAAGTCAGGAAGCAGTGGGTGTGCTCAAAACAACACATAAAGATAAAAGATTTCCAGTGCCAGGAACGTGGATGTATTTTGGAAGAAAACACGGGGGGCATTATGTGCAGGAAGAGATGAAAACATGCGTCAGCCTGCGGAGCCCGCCAGTGCTGCAGCTCACACACGCCGGCTCTCCGGGGAAGCCACGTCTTCAGATGGAGAGACAGAGGCACTGTAGAGTCCTGTCCTTGGCACACACACAGAGGGAATGGCTGCTGCTTTAGTCCTCTCTTTGTCTTGCAGCAGAGCAGTCTGTATTCCTCTGTCCTCTAGGAGCTGAAGGAATACATCAGAGAAGAGACCCCAGCCCCTTCTCTTTTCCAGGGATGGATGCTGAACAGTTCCCGGAGGTGGGAGAGGATTTGGCCATCTGGCCACGTTGCACTCCTGGACTCCCATGGGGATCTACTCTCATCCTCTCCTGAGCAGAAAGGGTGTTGCCACAACCTAACCCTTACACGCTGGTCACACTTTGACCCTGTAACAACCCTAGAAAAGCCATTACAACAGGTGGTGCTGGAATAATTCCATCAAGGCCAAGGATATTTCTATCCCTTGCCCAGCACGTGTAAGTCGGAATGGAAGAGAGCTCATTGCTCTCTGTTAAAGGTATACCTGGTTATCGACCTACTTCTACATCTTATTGCTAGTTTTTCATTTATTTACAATGCAGAAAAAAAATTAAAACACACACCAAAAAAAGAAGAAAATGAAACAAGACCAAAACAATAATAGTATTAAAAAAACCCCAACCAAACAAAACAAGGAAGTATACATCCTCTGCAGCAGTCTTCTTTTCCAGGAAATATCACAGGGTGCCACATTTACACAAAAGAGAATCAGTCCTCTGACTGGTTCCTTGAATAAAAGCCATAACATTTTTCAAGCCATGATAATATTCAGAGCAGTAAGTAACCAGTTTAAAGGGTATTTTGACTCAGAATGGTACACACATCACCTCCATTTCTTACCGGCAATTCTACTTACACAGCTTCTTTCATCCCAGAGTATCCCAGAGCTAGTCATATAGTAAAGTGCTAGCAACCTGGGTTTTACAGCCCACGTATTTTGTCTGCCATTGGCCTTCCTCAGACAACTTTTGTGGTTCTTCACAGTTGTTTTGGGAGGGAAGCAGAAGGCACAGGGAGAGCTGCAGCTCTCCTGCCATCCCTTGTCAGAAGAGAAAAGGCAATGGCAGAGGGCCACAACAAAGGGCATTGCTTTAGCTTGGAGAGTCTGTGTCCCACGCTGTGTCACTGAGAGGTTGCATGGTGTTAGCAGCCCGTGGTGGCAGAGTGGGAGAGACTGGACCTTCTCGTGCTCTGGGGAAATGCATGTCCCAGCAATGTTCCCAGGCCGCCCCTTAGGACACAGCCATGATTATGCGCAGACTCTGTTTTTCAAACAGTGGATGGAAATGGTGGTGCTTATGAGAAACCACTGGAAATCCTGTCCACAGTAAATAGATATTTTTTTAAAATTTCATTATCAGAATAACGGTGTTTTTGTGTGATCTTCGTACATACTTGTTGTCTCTAACACAGGTTATAAAGGCTTTGGGCAAGAGCCTTCTGTGCTTGCTCTTTCCTACTCCATGTCCAGATCTGCCTGTGAAACCAACTGCATAAAAAAATAATGGATTCAGACAGGCTGGTCCCAGAGCATCACACTGTACCCAGCATCTCTGGGGGAAGACTGAAAAGCAAAAAGGTCTTTCTGGGCACAGCACCTTCTCTCTGGCCTCCCTAAAGTTACCCATTCCTTGCTGCTAAGCAATTGCCTTTCCAAAGCCAGAGAAAATAAGTTATGCATTTAGGGACACTTACGCAACCTGAACAGTCCAGCACAATTCTAGTGAGCACAGCCACAGTAGTGACTGCTGCCAGGTGCCCTGACAGAGTAATTAACTAGCACGAGAGAGCAGAGCTCATGGAAGCAAGGGCAGGCAGTGTGTTAAGACACCGAACTTAGCCTGACTAAGCCTGGCTCTTCCCTAAGAGCGAGAGCAAAGCACTGTCCCCTGAAGCCTTCTAATGCTGAAGCTTACAATAATAATGAAATCTCCATGGGCCCAAATGAGCCTCCCACACACATCTCGGGTAGGAGCTTACCACACAAGGAGTCCTGCTGAAAATTATGGGCTGTGTGTGGATTACAAGACGCTATTTGGAATAAGTGAGGGTGACCTCGCAGATATTTTCCCATTGTTGTTCCCACTGTCCATTCAGTACACCTGGCTTTTAGTTTAACTGTGTCTCTTCATGAAGGAAGCAAAACACAGGGAAGGAGAGAGAGGGAAACATTTATATGGAGAAGCATGGTGTAATGGCTGAAGTCAAAGTCTTGGGGTCCAGCCTTGGCCCTCCCATTGACTCCTTCTGTTATCTGGGTGCAGTTATCCCATCCCAGCTCTGCCATCCGTCAAGGAGAGCCTGTCAGTCGGGCATCTTGGGTGATTTCATGTCAGTACGGTGACACGGGGCTGGAGAGGATCTCCCAGGTTCCCACTGCCTGTGCATCGCTCCGTGCGGGTACAGCCCCTGAAAGGGTGATGTGGCTGTAGCTGCGAAGGAGGCAACAGCAGTGGCCTTTTCCTGTTTGCTTTATTCCCAGGGGTTATTTCTGGGCTGGAGGGAGGCTGCACTGTGATGTCAGTGTGTAAACAGGGAGGTGAGTGTCGTCAGGGCTCGGGGGGTGGAGATGAAGGCACGTCTGGCTCCCCGGAGCGGGGAGCAGGAAAAAAACTCAGCTCAGATAAAGAAACATGAGGGAAATGGCAGTGGAGCCACAGAGGAGGCGGCGGAGGGGGGAAAAGGCTGCCGTCCCCATGCAAATCGTTTGGGAAAACAGTGCACCGCCCTCCGTTAATTCCCCTGATTAAAACCGCATTAGTTTGTAGGTGTCAGGGATAGGCAGCTGTTTTCAAGGAAGCCCTGGCTCCACCAGGTCCTTCCTCGCCGGGCAGCGGCGGCTCTATCTGGAGGTAAATGTCAGCGAGGCGCGGAGCTCGCCGGCGCTTGTCCTCCTCCTGACAGGCCCTGGCCAATGTCCTGCTGCTGAGGGTCGTGGTAATTTACGTCCCTTCTGTGTACATTAACTTATCTGCAGCAGAGCTGGCGGGGCTCTTTCAGCCAGGCTGTCTCCTCCGCAGGCTGGGAGACTTTTCCTGCCTGTGGGACCCGGAGCGGGGACCGGCTGCGCGCCCCTGCCAAGTTCCTGCACCGGACCAACAACAACAAAAGCGCCGTGGAGCCGGCGGCGCTCGCCCAGACCCCCCGGCATCGCCCGCGCCCCGCGGACCGCGGGGGACACTTGTGTCCTGCGGCCCCGAGCGCCCCGGGGACAGGGGAGCCAGGCGGCCGCCGACATCCAGGCACTCGGTTGTAACCACCCCCCGCCCTGCCTGTCCTCCCTGGTTCTATTCTGCTGTTGCTGCAACAGCTGAAATGGTTATTTATTATTTGCAGCTCCCCGGGGGCTCCTTTCCCACCCCTCCTCCCCTGCCCCCATGGAAGTAAGCAAGCAGCCTTCTTACAGGAGGCAGATACTTCCCACTGGGCTGCAAATTCTGGTGGCCTGGCTGGGGTGACTATATCCTTATGCTTTGTCCAGGAGGGATGGTAACACACGGGTTCGCTGCTATAGGCGGCAAGATCATTCTTTGCCTGAGGAGACGAGTGCCAGGCAGGAAGGCACCATCTCAGTTTTCCTCTGGGTATTACTTTTTCCCATACAGAAGGGTATTCTCTCACATCTATTTAATAAGTTTCTCTGTCATCCCAAAGTGCACAACTGAACACATTTAATCATCCAGCAGCTCCAAGGAGGTCTCCCTGATTTGGAAGTTTTGGGGGCCATTGCATTCGGATTCACTTTTTGTGTGATTATTCCCTTGTGGATCACTGAGGCCTTATTGGAAACCAGAAAGAATTAAGCAAACTCTGCCTGTCTTTGACTAGGTTAGGCAAGGTTGTCCATTATCATTACAGAACTCACAAAAATATTGAGAGCAGAAAGCAGCAGTGGCAAAGACCGCATTGTGATCAGCAGCCTGAACCCACACCAGTTCAGCCAGAAAGAGTTGATCTGCCAACCTAATTGATAGTAGGAAAGAGGGAGGAAAAAGAGTTGATATCTGTAACTATATCAGAAAATATGCCCTTTGCACAGTCTTTCGAGGTCTCCTGAATGATCCCTATCAGGTGGCTTGCTTTACTAGATGCAAAGGACCACTGTTGTATCAGGTTGTATTAGAAAGCCACCTACAAACTTCCAAAGTGCCACAATAATGTGAACAACCACAATTTACCTTTCTTCTTCACATGGATTGAGAATTGTGTCTGATTAGGAGCTATTGGCTTGATCCTCCCACCATGTGCTTTACATGTACCTCTCAGCCTAGTGATGCCTGGGTGTAGCCGGTAGGTACAACGATGGGTGTGAGGAAGATGATGGGTTATTGTATTAAGTTCCCAAAGCTCTTGGTGAGGATTAAGCTACTCAAAATAATAGAATATTAAAAAAAAAAAAATCAGTATTATGGCTACAGTCTGTATATCCCTGTTCTAGTTCTCCTCAGAAGCTGCAGGTCACCCTATACCAAGGGCGAAGCTGTGACGAAATGAACAACCTCGAATCAAGGGACAGGACCCACAAGAGGAACTGTGAAATACAAGACCTGTATTTACTGCTGAAGGCTCAAATGCCGTGGATCTGAGACCCTTGTTGGGAGACATTGAAAAGATGACTTGTGGCTTAGCTGGTGGCTAAGAATCCACTGAGTTTTTAGGTAGATCTATAGCCCGAAGTGAGGTTCCTACAGCATCTGTATGAGGCATGTAGAGCATTAAGCATCTCAGTTCTGGAGCTACCTCACCTAGTTAGGACAAATACCCAGGAGAGAACTTTGATTTAAGCTCTGCACCTTTAGAGCTTAAGCCATGGTTTAAAAGGGAAGATCCTATGTTCTTCTAAAAGATGAGGGCCATTTTCTGAAGACAATCCTTTTTTAAAAAGTTTTAGGGAAGTGGCAACAGCAGTAGAACCATGTTTGGAGTTATCACTCTGGATATTTACACGTTATTATGTTGAGTATTTCTTGTATCGAGCACTGGACCCTGGTTCTTCTTCCTTAGGCCAGCTCCATAACCACTGGGCAAGTACCCCTTTTTTCTCCTCGCCTCTATATTGTGAAGGTAGCTAAATTTCCTTCAAATTTAGGTCCCTCACTGGTTATAAAAATAAAAATCATCACAATTTTCACTACCAGATGTTTTACTACTTATCAAATGGAAGTTTCTCGTGTTTCCATTCCTCCAGTTACAGTGTTTTGTCTCACAGCAATATTTTTCTCCCACCTCCCATGATGATTTGGCCTCAGTCTTGCTGGAATGAACAAGTAACTCAGTCATTTACATAGATAGGGAAGAATTCCTTCGTTTATTACCAGAAAAGATGCATCACCCCTCAGATTTCACATTGGTAATAAATACTGCGAGTATAGATGAATAAATTAGGATGGAATCCATCAATCTCCATCTTGTCATTTGCAGTGTATGGTAGCACCTGCCCTAGGCACTCAGCTTTCAGACAGGTACCTGCCCATGAGAACGAGCACTCACCAAGGATATCCTTCATGATTTTTTTTTCTGTAACTGCATGGAATTCCCATGGGAGAAAGAAAAAGGACTGGATTGTAGCAGGAAGAATTCTATTCACCAGAACTACTTTGTGTTTAGTAAAGATCCTAAGGCTTGATGTGGTATTTGTGAAGTTCACTGTGATAAAGACTGTGCTGTTTACCCCATTTTGACTGAAATCTCACTAATCTCTTAAAAATTCAGGCTTTGCTTATAGACTTTCTTTTTAAATATGGCTCAGTCAACACACAGAGGTGAAACCTCCACAGGATTTTCCATATTTTGTTCTAAAGGTGATAATACAAGAGATTAGGTGTTTTTTTGTGGAAAAGTTGACAGCTTTTTTCCATGTGTAGGACTCTCATTGTCAGAGTTTTCTGCTGCGACAACACAAACACTTGAATCGTGAAGCACATCCCTTCCTTCAAGCACTTCCAAGTCATCGTTCGCCTGTGAACACTTCTGTGTTTAAATCTGGCCTTATGAGTTTCACAGATGGACAGGAACAAGGGGTGTAGGATGAGGGAGACCCAGAGCCAGAACAGAAATAGAAGGAAATGACCAGCTTGGAGTCCAAACAGACATGGCTACGTGTTTCTCTCTGGAAACCACTAGAATGCTTTGAAGAACAGATTTAATCACGTACAACTGAGTGTGAGCAAGTGTCTCTTGAGTGCTCCTCTCCTGAAACTCCAGAAAAGATTTCAAAATAGCTCTTATTTTTTTCCCCCTGAGCATCACACAGTCCTTCTGACTGTCTTTCTTATGACAAAAATCACTGCCAAGACATAAGTACAATGTTATGCATAGGACATAACTTTACAGCCACTTGATGCAAATAATTTTTGTTAAAGAAGAGCAACAGAAAAGAGCTAACAACCTTGCCTGTTTGACATAAATGTTTCCATCTATTTAAGTCTTACAATGAGCCTTAGAAGAAGAGCAACTAGGGTAAGCTAGAAACATATAGAAATGTATAGATCTAAATATCTCTGTGTTCAAGACAGAGTAAGTATAAATGTTACTGCAAATATGTAGTGCCAATGCTGTCTGTTCTTCTATTCTTCCAGTTAAATCAAAACTCCTGTTAGGTTCTGTTTTTAGTTCTTACAGCTGTGCCTCCCGGAGTCATGTGATTTTATGACAATCTCAATTTTTCCATCTTCATGTTTGCAATGGAAATCTTGAAAATATGTTTCTGTGGGCTGCTGTATCAGGATGCAGGGGAACAGGCCCAGTCTAACAATACTTAAAAATATCCTGATGCTTAAGAGAATGTCACAATTTGAGGTTAGAAATATCATGATGCTTAGCACCACTTTCTGTTAAATCATGAGTGTCCATGAAAGTTCATCTCCTGCCTACAGGCAGCAGCAAGGGAATAAACTGAGCAACCCACATGTTCTCTTCTCATCCTGTCTATGATGTTGGGAGTCATGAATATCCCTTGATCAAGTCACACACAGGATGAGATACTAGAGGACTGATTGTTACCCTTTGATTTCTTGTTTTCATTTTACTATAACAGACCCTTATCTTTGTCAAGCAAGAGCAGGAGTTCTTCCATTGGCACACACACAGCAGAGATCTCTGGCTCTGACAGGGTCTTACAAGCTTTTCCCACCCATCAATCTTGACCCAGATGTATTTGCACAGACCTGTTGATTTTGCACACAGTACCAGTTGAAATTTGAAACTTTCCAAAAATCATACAAAGAAAAGAACATTTCTGTCTGTAGTACTTTTATGGCAAGTTTCACAAACCCTTCCAACAGTGTTTGTAGTCGAAACATTGGCAGCTGGTTTTTTGTCGTTTTCTTTTCTCTCTCTCTTTCTTCTAGTGACATTGCCAAGCTGTGTTCTAATCTGGTGGGCACTGGGAAAATGAAACAAAAAATAGTTGAAGGGCTTCTGGTAAACTTGAATCTTTCTGAGTCAAGGACGTGTGCTGTGAAGCAGTCAGAAATCCAAGAGTTCTCTCCCAGTGCATGCACTTTGCCATCAAGGGGGCTATGTCATATCTTTGAAGCAGGCTCTATTTTGATGGGCAAGACACCAGAGGATGACGTAAAACTCTGAGCATGATTACTTGGGTCCTGTGTCCGGCTTAGTCTCAAAAAAACCGCCTTGGAAAATCTTTGGAGCTGCAGCTCTTTTGTCTGTCAGCAATGAAAACAAGGGAGATGTTACTGGCCACAGAGCAACTGAATAAAATGGTGGGCATTGTGCTAGGAAAAAGTTCCCTATGATGTTTACTTGTCCTCAGTACAGTTAGTCCTCCATTTTTTCTGTGGAGGTCTTCAGACAGAGGTGCTAGCTTGGGAGATGCTTCATCAGATCTCGAGCACGTTGTGTGCAGTGTGTCTTGATCTGACACAGTGAGTTGAGTGCACTCCCCAGGGTGCTGGTGGTCCTCAGGGCTGTCACCCACATGGGGCTGGCTGAACAGGCCTCTGGCTGGGCTTTGTAGCTGCTAACGCACATTTGGGAACGACCGCGATGCCGTGTGCTTTCCCTCAGCATCTCGGGCAGCTGGATCCACATGGGCACAGAAGCCAGCAAGGGTCTGCAGTTACCCTCTGCACAAGCCCCTTTGCAATGGTCTGAAGATTTTGACGGTCACTTAATGAGCCTCTTGGTGCTCTTGTCCTTTTGATAATGACAGAAAGAAAAATAGAGAAATTGAAACGTTGTCATAAACCTCTAATTTTTATCTCGGTCTTTTCAACCAATAAGCCTTGACTCCTCATACTATCCTCCTACGCCTGCCCACCATTCCCGTTCCCAGAACAAAGCCCCCAGATTCCCATCAGTCTCATGGCAGAGCACCAAGATCAAACTAACTATCTGAGAATTTTTCCACTTTCCCAAAATTGTTCAGAATGTGACAATAGCTGTACGTAACAAAACAAAGTCATACTCAAGCTAAAATGCTGGGGTTAAGGTTTATTTATACTATTTTATTCTGTACACACTCCAATATTACATTTGTCATGGGAGTGTCTGGGCCTCTTGCAGTGATGCATTCAGAAATGTCTTCCTCTTCCAAAAGCAGAAAGTGTGCAGGGGAAGGTGATCTAGAAATAGACAAAAAGACAGATACAATACAGAAAGTGTCACTGGTACCAACAGTGTAGAGCAGTAAGATCAGCTTTTGGGAGGTCATTTAATTCCCTGCCACTGGTCAAGACCTGTAAAGTCCCTGCTTTCTGTACAGTTTTCCCTTTCTTATTAAGGGTCCTGTGAAAGGCCCTTTGACCACATCTTTTGTCCCAGAGCTTTTTAGGTTCCCCACTCAGGCCAAGAGGACATAGAGATAGTTAATAAAACCATGAACTTGATTCAAATCCTGATTGGACACCATTCAAAGGAATAGAGGGCAAATATGACAAATCTGGAATAGCCTCAGCTGTTGAGAAAATGCAGGGCCAGTTTCTGCACGCATTGATTCACTGAATGCTTTCTGCATTGCTGTAACCTGGCCAGGAAGTGGCACAGGCATGAATTACTGAAGGCAGACCAATGACTGTCAGAGTGGGAGAAAATACCTTGAACAGCTCCAGACAGAACTGATCATTACTCTTGCTAAACCTCTTCAATAAGGCTCTATATAAGAATAAAAAAGAAAGTAAAATACACGGCACATTACTGAGGAGAGCTGTAAGGAGCATCACCTGCCATAGAGAGAAAATCAGAAATGTTAAGGCAAAGCACAACTTCCAAGGATGCAAAGTAAAAATGAAGCATTATTCTGTAAGTATATTGATCCAATTTGGTTCTTTTTTATTTTGGCCTTCACTAAATAGAATCAACTGTAGACAAATGCTGACTGCAGTTAACACCTCTGGCATAAAACTCATTTGTCAAAATTTTTTAGTACACAATTAGTCAGGGGTAAAGTAGAAAATGCCGCATTGTTACCTCTTATGGAGTTAGATATTGTCAAATAGGTTTCACTTGATTAAATTCACAACAACGAATTTGAACTCAGTATCAGTGATCCAAAACTCCAGATAGATGGACGAAGTTGTAGAGTACCAGAAAAGAGCAAATATAGCATTTTTTTTTTATCAGGCGACGTACATGAACCATGGCCTGTCCTCTTTATTTTTAATTTCCAGAAAAATAGTAGAGCATAATACTCTGTACATATAGTACATATATGGTATAGCCATATATATAGCCAGAAGATCAGATGACAATCAGACTACTTGGGAGATAATAGCTGCACAGGAACATGGTTTTGTCAAACAAACACTAGCTCTTTCAAGCCTAACTCAATTTTCCTCTCTAGCAGGATATGGGTCTTTGTGAGCTGATGTCACATATCTGGATGTTAGGAAGGCATTTTACGCTGTCTCATGTGACGGTTTCCTAAGGAAATTATAAGAAAACATGAGCTCAAAACTATTGTAAGGCCACTTGGAAAACTTTTCTTAGCAAGTAGCTGGAAACAGGTCATTGCCAGACTGCAAAGTTTCTTTGTAGTTCCATGGGGGTTCAACATTTTGGGTCAACATTTTTATTAAAAACTTGGAAAATATCAGAAAGGATTTCTCACTTCTTGGAAGACTCTGGAAACATTTGAGAGGTTAGATTAAAATTCAAAAGATCTTTACACGTTGAAGAAACAGTGTTTAAAATAAAATTATCAGTAAGGACTAGAGTAAAGTACTGCAGCTAAAAAGACATTTTCAGCCAAAATGCAAGTGCAGGGAAGAACCGAATAGGCAACAGTTCTTCCAAAACTGAGCTAGAGAATGTGGGGGACCACACATTAAGGGTGGGTCAATTTTATGACATTAATGTAAAAAACTCACGTAAATGATTGGGATTTGTAGAAGGGAATGTTTTATTTAAGACTAAAAGAAATCCCTCCACTCTGCTCAGCATCTAGAAGGCATCTGTAAAGAGCTGTGCCCATATTGAACAGACATTTCATAAAAGACTTGGACAAACTGGGAAAAGTCATGAATAATCAGAGGTTTAGACAACATGACTTATAGAGAAAGAATGACAAAAATATGGGCTTGTTTAGTCCAGAGGGAAGATGTGATAATACATTTCAAATACATAAAATGCAGTTGCAAAGAAAGAGTAAAAATGAAAGTCCTTTCCGTCCATTAGACAGATAAGATGAGAAAATGTTAGCAGAAATTGCAGTGTGGGATATTTTTCAAGGATAAAATGAACATTTTCAAATGGCAAGGGCAGTTAAACACTGGCACAGAAAGCTGAAACTACTGTGGGCTAGCGATGGTCAAGAATTTTGTGTGTTCCTCTCTTGCAGTCCAATCTCAAGGCTGATATCTTCTTTCAGTTCAGTGGTGCCTAAGGTTCTGAGAACAATGAGGAACACAAGAGCACCCTTAGTGCATGGGAGTGACTGACCAACTCTGGTTCATGCCTCCTACCAAGAGGAGCACAACTTATACCAGCTTTTCAAAAAAACTTCCTTCTCTCAGTTTCTTCTGGAACATGATGGGCTTTAGCTTTCAGCCAAAGCCTTTTTAGTGCTAATCTATGCATTGCTTTCATCCAGATAAAGTCACCTTGGTCACATTAACCAAACAGTAGGACTGTGCAACAAGAAGGTGCATCAGAGCTGTCTGGGTGTTCCAAGAGGGCACATCATCCGACTGGCAGGAAGATATTGAATAGCAGAACAGAGAGAATTGATCCTTGGGGGACTTGGTAAGTGCTGCTGTCTTCCAACAGCAGAAACATAGCTTTCTACATCTAGCAGTCACTGGCATCCCTTCAAGAGGGACCTGGCCATTTATTACATTACCCTGTCCCCCTGTTAACACTCTGAAGTGAAACAGGAATATCTTCAGGTCAAGAGTGTGAAATGTTGAAGAAAGATACAGGAGGATGAAAATGGATGGCTGTTTTCTATCTATTGACAAGGAGAGATCATCTGTCAATGCCACTAAAGTGGCTTCACCTAAGTGTCCTGGCCTCAATCCGAATTGTGCCATCTCTCACGCTTATTAATATCCCTACTAGATATAAATGTACAGCCCATATTTCATCTTCCCATCAGATACTGGCCTGAACAAAAGGACATCTGTTCTGATATACAGTATGCCTATAGACAATATATGCTCTGTACTTCTTTCTCCCCATTGGATAGTTAGATTTTTATAGAGAGTAGATGTGCTAAGAAAACTTAGTTCAGAAGCAAAATATCTCCCAGCTCTACAGGGAAATTGAATTATCCTGTTGGAAATAGAGATGAACTAAATTATCCGATAAGTGAATGCCAACACTGAAATCTTTGTAAGCACTCCTTGGTAATTCCTTAAAAAGAGAGAGATCCATTATGCCCTAACCTGCACTTTGTCACCAGTGTTGTTCCACTGTCAAGGTAAAGAACTGAGGAATGTCCGCAGAGTTGTTATGACATTAATCATATTAAACAAGTTATGTGAACAACAACTGCAATTAAACTGCAGCAATCAAAGTCATAGGAAGCATTTACATTTTGGAAGACCATAAAGTGGTATGTTTTACTTAGAAATAACAAAGGTTGTGTCAATCTGTAAGACAGGAGCTATATACACACCCTTCCTGAAAACTATCCCTATCTCAGGCAGAATTTGTCTGCATCTCCAGTGAAGAGTCAGAAAGTTCAACAAGGGACTAAAAACTTGACCCTGGTACATAGTGGTATAACCTCTTCAGACTCTAATGAATTATAAACAATCCAAACTTATCTCCTAGCATCCACTTCTCATATGGCTACCAGAAAAATGCCCAGCAAATAGCCAAG
Organism: Ifrita kowaldi; assembly: GCA_013398055.1. Taxonomy (NCBI): domain Eukaryota; kingdom Metazoa; phylum Chordata; class Aves; order Passeriformes; family Cinclosomatidae; genus Ifrita; species Ifrita kowaldi. The sequence continues at coordinate 431,392 of VZRS01005154.1, read as the reverse complement.
GTAAATAAATGTTAGGCTCCTTGTACAGAGCTATAATGCCTCCCAAACTGCTATTTCACCACTGGGAGTACTGATGGGCTGACACGAATCACTGATTGCAGACACATCTGCACTGAGGAAATAAGATTTTTTTCCCCCTCAGGGTCTCACATTTCTACATGAGAAGTCTGAATGGTGAAGTCAAGATTCCTGTCCTAATCCGGGGTTGCTTAGGAGCTCCAGAGAGCTCAGGTTTGTACTTAGGGCAAATCAGAAAATGATACTATGCCACCCCACCCAAGTCCTCCAAGACAACCAAAACCTCCTAGACTTTTAAAGCATTCAGACCTTGAGCATAATATAAGAAGATATTTAATATAAACCTTCCATGACTATACACAGCAAAATCGTTGTCAGAAATACCAGACCTCTAGCTTCCAGTCATAAAGGGGATCACCAAGTATGACTGAGAAGTGCTTCACATATTCTGCTTTGCAGCATGCTTCTCAGGGATAACATTATGAGAACCAACTTGTTCATGTACTGCTTTGGGCAACAGATGAGATCCTTACAAACAGGAATGAATAATGTGCATATGGCTACACTTAGGCATGCATCTGTGCAAGGCATCTGTATGAGAAAAGAAACTTTTGAAACAGGAAGATTCATTAACTTCACTACTGGCATTTGTTCTGGGAAGACGCTTCCCATTACTCCAGGATTTGGCAAATTCAGGAGCAGAGTGTGTTAGAATTTCATCCACTGTGGCCTCCTGTCACCAAAGCTTAGTTCTTTTCTTTACTATACTAAATAATTTTGAATGCACAGAGCAGCAATATTCCAAAAACGATAATAACTTCCTTGGCTCTCCAAGGCTCAGTAAGCACACAGTGCTGTAGGTACTGATGTGGTGATTACAGCTGCCTTTCAGCCACAGGTCAGACAGACCTGCTCAGTGGAGTCACTGCTCTCTGGCTCCCCAGCTTCAAGGACACTACTAACAATCTTTTTCGCTGAGGTTGAGCTGGCCTACTGCCACTGTAAACACAAAATCTCACTTACATGGTTGAAAGATTAAATATCGGATTAAAATTTCTGGCTGCTAATTTGTTGAACTTGGCCATAGGGGTACATTCAATGCTACATGCTCATGAGTAGGGGGAGAAGAGAAAGGGGGATGTCATATTCCATGAAACAGCAAGCAAGTCACTTCTCAGCTGAAAATCAAGATGTAGGATATGATTTGGCCATGTCCAAAGCACGAGGTGAGCTGAGTTTGGGCAGGTTGTCCTCCTTGGAGCAGCCTCTGCAGGAGTGCAGCTCCAGGGAACCAAACCATGGTGTGAATTCAGTGCAGCCACTTTGACATGAAGTGCCTGATTCCAGCAACATGGCTATAAAAGCTTGCCAGGGGCAGAATTTAGGGACAGTCTGTAGTTGAGGCTGAATTCAGCATGGGATGTCAGTGGGTTAGATCAAGAACTTCTCAGTCTCCATGAGTAACTCAAGGTACCACCTGAGCCCTGGTTCATGACACTTAGGAAATCACACAGGGGTTTCTGGGGGCAGACATTTCAGTCTCCCTACCCAGTTTCTTCAGGGTTAGTCCATAGTAAACAGACCTGGACAACCCACTCCCTTGGTCAGAGTCCTTGAAGGGGCTGGGGTGTGCTCAGCTGGTAGCACATGCTCAGAAACTTCAGAAAAAGTTCTACAGGTTATAATAAAATACAAGGAGTGGGTTTGGGTTTTTTCATTACAGGGCCCAGGCAACTCTGAACAAATTTATTGTTTTTTCAGAGACATCAAGCAGCTCGTTCCTAATTGCAAATCTGACCCTTGCCAAATCTCTCAAAAAAAAAATTGGAATTTTTTATAATAGGAAAAGTTAGGCAACATTAATATAGGAACTTTTGTTGCTCCTGTACTAAGTCTTTATTGTTGTGGCTTAATTTGACATGATGATCTCAGCCTTGAGCCTCATATTATTTCCTTGGAGCTGTTCTAAGAGGACAGGAGCCTCAATCAAGTGTGTTTCCCCACAGATGTTATAATTCACATAGTAAGTATCAGAAAAAACTCCACAATCTGCTTATAATAAGGACTGCAAAGCCCCCATCACTTCTGCAACCAAAATTCACTGATGTGGATATGTTTAGAAAACTGCAGATTATATAAAAGCCATGGGTTTGTCCTGACAGTTTTGGTCTGCTTTGCCCATACACCTGTGGAGACCTAGTACAGTACATTACTCCCCAAGCAAGACTTTCCAGCATTATTTTTAGCATATTCTCAGCAGTCATGTTCCTTTTGGACTCTGTTTTCGCTGCAGCCTTCGCAGAGACTCAACACTGCAACAATTACTCATACCAACCACATTGCCTCTTACTCTGTGCAGACGTGATAGGGCTGTGTTTTTCCAAATGTGTGCAAATCCCTGGCATGTGTTTTATCTCTTCAGATTCAGTACAGTGAAGATAGATCCTGAACAATCTTAGTTCAGGCTGGGCAACGACCAATTTGTCTTAATTGGCGAGTGAAAGCTCATGGCATTGCTTCTGTTCCCAGCATCAGGTTTCATTCAACAAAGTCGATGAGACACATCCATGTACTTAGAGTTAGTAAGTGTGTTTTTGAATTGGGGTCTGGTTGTTCTTCAGAGCAAATATTGACATTTCTCCCCGAATTGGCTTTCCTTAGCACATTCGTGCCAATAAATGTCACTGCTCAAATGGTAAACAAATACACAAAGGTGCAAATAGAGCCAAAGCAAATTAATTCAAGCAGATACCCCCAAGCAACGTTTTACTCTGCCACCAGATGGCTGCAGGCAGCGGGAGGGAAGGAACACTCTGTGCAAGTTAATTGCAAGGAAATTCTAAATGCTGAGGAGCTGGGAGCACTGGGGAGCTCTTCACAATCACTCCACCACTGGCAGGACAAGAGACTTGATGTCTCCAGGGTTCAAGTACACGGAAAAGCTCAAATAAAATGAAGACCATAGGGGACAGCTGTGGAGGTAACCAGCACACCCTTTGCATTTACCACCCACGATTAAACCTCTCCTGCAAATGGGAGAAAAGGGCAAATTCCAAAAGACAATTTGGGAGGCCGAGCTTCTATTGCTGCTGCTGCATAAAATTAATTATGAAGGTATGGCCCATGAGTTCCTTGTCGCCTGTAAAGGCTTTTGCAGTGGTAACCCAACAGGTAGTTTCCATTGTGGACATCTTACAAAACTAAAAGGCTCAGTGTTGCTATGAGGGCCCCAGCAGAGCATCCTACTGCTCAGGTGAATATTCATCAAAAAATCTTCCCATTCAGAAAAGACTTTTTGTTTTGTTTTGTTTTTCATTGGCCTACATTCCTGCATAATATTGACATGTCCTGTTACATTTTTCCCAGCAGTTGCCATACCCCAGCATGGCTGGACAAGCCTGGTCTTCTATCCCCTCCAGAGATGAAAAAGATGCTGGACTGTGCTGCTTGGAGATCTCTGCACAAGGAGGGGGGAACCTGCAGTGGAGAGGGAGGGAGAGCAGAGCAGCAGACTCAGCATCACACTTCTGAGCAAAATATGCAACTTGATAGCCCAAAAATGTCATTGGCTGGAAGGCAGCCATTTACTTTTAAGAGTATTTAAAGTATGTTAACTACAGACCAAAAGAATACATTGTAAACACAACATAATAACTCCTCTAACAGAGGAGAGAGGTTTTTTATTTACCTACCAGAGACATTTGATTATCAAGCAAAATTGCCTTATGAAAAGAAAAGCACTCCATCACCTTGCAGCCTCAAGTGCCAGCATACCACATATAACTTTAATGTGGTCTGTACCTGTTTAGAGGTCACTTAAAAGGTAACTGTTTCAAAAAATGCGTTCATATAAATGTACGTTTTAATGTCTTTTGTGTGAAATGCTGAAGCTGAGTCTTGAATGCCTGTACTCATGAAAGATCATGTAGTATTTTTAGCAAGATTAAAAAGGGTAATCCTGGTCAAATTCCACTTGGAATACTTACACTTGGCCTACTTTAATTCTCCTGAAGTTTGATCTGTACATTGTGTTCTCCTTGGCTTTTTCTCTAATGTGTCAGCACTACCTAGATATGACTGCATTTCAGTAGCACACTCAGTCACGGGGCCCTCCACCCTGCACAGGTCTGCACTGCTCCCTTTCCCTCTTCTGACACAATTACTGAGGCCTTGGGGGCCATTTCACTGGGACCTGGGAAAGGTCCCTGAGCAAAACAGGATTAGCCAGGCTTGATGTGCAACAAGGGAGTACGTTTCTCCTTTATTTTTTTTTTCAATGTCAAGATACCCAGGGAAAAAACAAAGTGCTATGTAAGTAGGAAGGATCATTGCTGTTAATATCAACAGCAATAGTTATATCTCTATCTATATTCCTTTTCACTTAACATTTTTGGTGATAAAAGTGTCCTAATTAAAAATATAAACAGGTCTTTTGCTTTTTGTTTTATACTTATCTTCCACATGTGCTTGTAATAATCTGCCTTCTTGCCAACACCATCTTGTAAATGAGATCCATATCTCAAGGGTTTATCCTGGTTAAATAAACTGAATTCAATAAAACCCATCTTCAGATATTCCACATGTGAGAGTTATTACTACACTAACATGCTACTGTTGCTTCTGTTACCTAGTGTTACAGATGCATTAACTTCTCCCCTTTGCTTGAGTTATGCTCCACTGTATATCTAAGATAAGAAAATGGAGTGCCTGGAGTCTGTTCAGTGTTATCGTATAACAAACAGTGACTTTTTTATTGAAGGAGCTCCACGAGCGATGCACATTTTATTGAAACTAATTCAGGGGGAAAAAAAATATTTAAAGATAAACGTTGAACTAAAACTAAAGTAAGTAATGATGTTATTTGCCCCCTTTCTCTCCCCTTCCCTCCTCTTTGCCCCCAGCTCATAAGCTTTGTGATAGTGTAGCACAGGGCTGCACAGCATTTCTTTGCACTGAAAGCTCAAAGGTTACAGTGCAGTCTTATAGCTGCTTCCAGTAAAGTTAGCATCAGCATTTCCTGCCCCCTGAAATTCATTCATTTATCAACCTACTTTCTGTGAGCACCTCTGCTGAACCTGCAAGCTGGATTGTGCTCAGCACAAACCTCAGAGCAAAACAAACAGTTGTATTTCAGCTCCATTGTGCTGCCTTTTTTTTTTTTCTTGCCTTTTTTTCTTTTTCTTTCTTTTCTGGATAACTTCTTGTAGCTGCCTAGCTTGAACTTCCTGCCTTGTTACTGCAAAATGATCTGATGTGCTGTGAGACACCGAGCCCTCTGTGTGTTTTCCTGACAGCATTTCTTTCTCAAAAGCACCCCAGGCTATCCACTAATCCAAGCAAAGTTATATATTAAAAAGTCACTGCATTCCCTCCAGAATCCTTCTGTTGTTGTTTGGAAAAAAGTGCAGTGGACAACCGGGTGTTTTTCCAAAGTTAGGGTACAGACCCCTCTTAGAGCGGGATCCCAGAAGAAGAGCACAAGTAAGAGATAAGATACAGTCACTCTTCCCGGTTTCCTGCGGCCAAGCCTCCCTTCATGTCCCTTTCTATTTGGTTTTTTAATCTCTTTTTCCTGTTGTCTTCCCAGCAAGGAATCTGCTGCATTGCATCACAGCTATCAGATGGAAAGCTTCAGTTGAGTTTGCAGGGACACGGACAGACTAAAGGCCTGACCCTGAGATACACAGAGGTTTTGACTGGCAGAGAGAGCTTGCTGTCCAGAATGATTCCAAATGATGCATTAGAAATACAGAACCAGGGCTCTCCCAGGATGGCCACAAGGCAATTCTTGGCCCATCAGAAAAATAATTAGAACTGTATTGCAAATAGTGAGGCTTCTTTTGCAACTTTTATAGCAAGTGGAGGCCTCTCAGGAAAGATTTCCAGGAGCAGAGCCAAATTCAGAAATAAAAGCCAACGAAAGGAAGATTTACACTTCCCTCGAGAAGACAGCCAATAAGATTTCAAGGTGGATTTTGAGACTTTGGCTGCTGAACTACGTTTCTTGGATTCTTCTCTTTGATTTTAATGAGGTGAACTAATGTGTTTGTTTACTTAGAGGAATAATAATAATAACACACAGAAACAAATAACAAAGGAACATCTTTTCTGAGCATCAAGACCCACTTTCAGCATTTCATCTCCGACTATACTCTCCTATTGGTTTTTATTTGCCAAAGCACATCCTTGTGATGGGTCAGGGACACTATGCTAGGAACTGTTTAAACAGCATAGAATAAAGCCTTTTTTGCAGAAAATTCACGATGTCTGCTTCTGGTAGAGGAATAGAAAGGAAAAAGAAGAAAAGGAAAAAGAATGAGAGGAACTAGAACTACTGCAACATTAAAGTGCAATGTGCTGGTATAAATCATACCTGAGACCCAGATGAACATATTGTGTAGAAATAAAACTATTGCCATGCTCTCCTACTCTAGTTCTCTTAGAGGCTTTTTCTTTCCTTGAGCTATTTCTTGATTTTTTCTCCAAGAGATCTCCTCTTTGTCCTTTTTGCACCCTCAGCTACCTTTTCTTTGCTTGTTGGCTTGGGGTGCCTCAGCTACACGTTATTTCATTCACTGGTCACAGGAGGAAGTGGAAGATTCAATGAATGAGTGAATAAGTCTGTTAATCAGGTAATCACCTTTTTTCCTTGTAGGATTCCTCCTTATCTTAAGTAAATACTAAACCCGATGTCAGTAAGAAAAGGTCTCACACCTCTGAAATAGAAATAAAAAGGTATGACAATGTCTTTTTTCTTGAGACTTCATCTATTAAACATCAAATTACCACAGGCCTCTGTTTCTTGCATTTGTAACCCTGGTAAATAAATATGACATGATCAGAAAATGTTAACTAGTGTTTCTGTAAACAGAAAAGGCTTCCTACATACAGGCCTTAAGTGATATTGTTTTGAAGCACTGTTTCAAGCCATATCCTTCTGGCAAAGCTTAGAAGTTTTTAAGTGGAAATATCACACTGGGAATTTTTATCCAGGCTCAATAGCCTGTTGTTAGACGAGGAGCTGAGACCTGAGTGTCATTCCTGTACTGTGCCACTGCTATCCTCTGAGATGCTGTGCTGTGTTCTAGAGTAACTGGATTTCAGAATAACAGGATTTCAGACCAATGACTAGGACTAAGAAAGAAAATTATCAGAAGACATCGTACTTATAAACACCCTTTTTTGTTCGAAGTGGGTGCTTGATAGACTGGTTGGATGCGAGGTCTCAAGCTGGGAGGGGCAATAATCATTCTGTTTCCCCCTGCCCTGTTGCCAAGGGCTCTTTAGGCTCTGGCTCCAGGTCTCCCGTGGAGGTTTCCTTTCCAAGCTGAAAAGCCTTGCTCACACACTCACGGCATATGTGGAAATCTCTTCCACTCCTTCAGCTGCCTTCACCACCCTTGTAGGGACCTCCTTCTCTTCTGCTGCAGAGGTGGAGGGAGGATTCAGACCTGCATGCTATTCCATGCTCAAGGAAACCATGAATCTATACAGTGGTGGCACCATGATAGTCACTGTTCTGTTCTGTACGTTTTTCATCATAGTCCCTACCATCTGATTTGCTTTTTTGAGTGCTACTGAGCACAGGGCTGACATTTTCATGCTGCTATTATAGCCCCAAGATGTTGTTCACAAGTGATAACAATCTGGTCCTTGGCATTTTACATTTAGTTTCCAGATAATTTTCTCCCATGTGCATCACCTGATGTTTATTTACATGGAGCTTCATCTACTGTTTTACCATTTGGCCACTTGGTTTTGTAAAACCCTCTGCAATTGTTCACAGCCAGCCATCATCTTGCTATCCTGAATAATCTAAAAACGTCCCCAGTGTTATCTCACTATTAAGCTCTTTTACAGACCCTACAGAAATATTTTGATCATGGGTTTTAGCACAGGTCTTCTGGAACTCCACTGATAACAACCTGCCATGAAAATAGACCGTGTTTTCTACTCTTTCCTTCCTATCTTCTAAGCAATTATTTATGCATACAAGGACCTTCTATCCCATGTTTTTCAGTTTATCTAGGAGTGACTTCTGTGGTCTTGCAGAAGATCTTTAAGAATTCAATAGACTGAATCGGTGAAATATCGCTGCATGTTTGCTGAGTCCTTCAGAGAAATAACATTTCAAAAGTAAGATTTTAATAGAATTTCAGTGATAGACCTCCCTTTACAAACATCATGTTGGCTTTTGTACAATACAGCGTATTTACACCTATTTATTAATTAATGGCCCTCATTATTGTTTCTTCTACCTTGCCCAAGCAAAGATGTCAGGATCACTGGCCTGTAGCTCCCCTGAAAGTCCCTTGAACAAAGTTCTTTTGTAGCCAGCACAATTAAAAATTCGGTGTTAGTTTGCCAACTACCGGTCTTCAGCTACCACACTAGCTTTCAGTGTGCACTTAAACACTGCAGTTCAGTTATTTGATCCTTGGATTCCTCCACTGCTGTTGGGTAAATACCATCTGGTCCCGATGACTCGGCATTGTTCATTGTGCATATGGAGCCCAGAACCTCTTCCACCGGCACTTCACTTAGAGACAGGTCCTCTGATGAGTCCCTCATAAATTAAGATCCCATTGTGGGAACCTCCCCAGATCTTTCCACACGTTCGTTTTCAGATGAAGTCTCGCATTCGTGATCTTAAATAACATAATACACTTGTGCAACACTTTTAACGACAGAGGGTCCTAAATTTTGTTTAAAAGTTTGCAAAAACATAATTTCCATCGTGGCTGAAAAGCAAGAAGGGGTGTAAAAATAATTTCCAAAGTCATCTACCTACCAGAAGATCTGCTGCTACAGTGAATCTAGATAGGAAAACAAATTTGGTATGAATTGTGATTTTATCTTGAATATATGTCATGGACCAAATACTGCCTGTACTGTATGCAGCTTGTGGGATCAGTCAGCCTAGTACACAAGGTTTTCAAACTGACAAAATCAGTGTGATTTAAAGGCTAGTATAAGTTTACTTACATACTTTTATTTGCTCAAATTACACCCCTCCGTGGATCAGAACTGTGACAACAACTGAACTCATGCTCTTCCATTAAAATGTCAAGAAAACCCCTCCCTCAAAGAAAAAAAAATTAAAAATTGGGGTTGTCAGCTTTACCAAGTAAGTGCAGAAATGATCTTGTTTGGAGCAGACAGAAGGAAAGAAGGCAGTAAGTGTCAGACAACTCATGGTCACTTATGCAGAAGTTTCTGAATTGCTCATGGCAAGACAGCGAGCAAAGAGTGTGAATCATAAAAAAGATCTAACACAGCTTCTAAGCACAAAACTCTTGAAATGTTTTTCATTGTTAAAACACATGAAATCACAGAAAACAAGAGGATGCCTGCTAAGGAAGTAAGAAATTTATACCAAAATTCCATCATGCTCACTTCAGGAGGTGAATTGATTGTGAACAGTTTATTCTTTTGAGGGATATTTTGTACTGGGTGGTTCATGAGCATTTGTGTACATGCTGTAAGACTTGTGCACAAAGAAATGATGAGAATGAGATTATGTGATTTCCCAAGATTCACTCACAGCTAAAAACATGTAACTTTGTAGGACAAAAGCTTCTGTTTATTGCCAACACCAAATGCTGCCAATCATATTGCTTTTTTCAAATAATATAAAAATTAAAACTTTGATAAAGAGAACAGATTTTAGTTTGTGGCCAGTGACTCTCTGCCATTGTAATATCAAAATGTTTCAAATAGCTGTTGCTCACTAAACAGAGAGCGGAAATTATCTGTCGTCTGCTGGACTGCTTTCAATGAGGCACTGAGACTGCATTAAAATATCCCACACAAGCAGAAAATATGCTATGATCACAAAGGTCCTTGGCTTGGTATCACTGTTTGCACTGATAATGCTTATGATAACTCTGTGAGATACCTCTCCAGCTATCAAGTAATGAAAAATGAAAAGGATTATCGACTTGCAGAGAGCTGGTGAGCTTATGTGCTGCAAAATACAGTAATGTATCGTTTAGATAAGTTACTATTTGGTCTGGAAAATTGTGAAATGCAGTATTTCAACACTTTTCCTCTCCTGCCAAAAGAGCTTCGGAATCACAGAAGACAGTTTATTTTGAACATATGGAAAAGATGAGGAATGTTCTCCCAGAGATAACCATCTTTATAACCTGCAGTTGAAAGGATCTTCAGACCTCTTCCAGCTATTGGACACTGCTTTTGTATATTAGGTGAGCATTTCCCACTTGCACTTTTTAAATGTTTGGAGGGAATGGAGAGATATTTAAGTGACTGAATACTTCTTCCATGTCTCAGGCATAACTGTCTTAATGCTTTTGTGATAGGCTTGAAACTGGAACAATCTGATTTTGGACGTGCTAAAGTTTATGGCATAGACCTACAGGGCAAACTGCAACAACTGATGGCAAATTACTTGTTCATGAATATAACCCTCATCTGATATCATAGCAAAGGAGGAAAAATGGAAAAGAATTTCATTCACGGTAGTACTTCAGCTTTAAAATGCCTGGCTTTAGTCTCCACCTTCACAAAATTGCTCTATCTTGAGCTAGACTTGATTCTTTGGAAATGGTGCTTATTTTTCAGGAAATGGCAGGCATTGATAAAGGGGTAACACTTGACAAGAGGCTGGGTACTGACTAATTTTATGAGAAATACTTTGTATTGAGACATTCACAAGTATGTGTGCATATACTCCAGAGGGTTGTGCATAAAGAAATGGTGAAATGTTCAAGTTTTACTTGCCACTATTCAGTTTCCTAAAACTTACAGTTTATTATACCATTCCCACATCAAATTCAACAGTGACAAGAATTTTTTTCTCTGTCAACAGACTAGGAGGGAGACTGTTGAATGTGTGCTTCTAGCCAAAATTTAAGGTTAATATTAATTACAGTTGTATAGGTAAAGAATTTTTCTGATTGATTTAGATTTTAACTAATAACTAAGCTATATGGAACATTTTAAAAATATTTAACAACATTTAAAATAACATATTGCAGCTTTATGATGATCATAATGAATCATTGTGGGGTGCACTACCTCAGTGCCATTCGTCTCAGCTGTAAATACAGGTAGGGCTACCTGGAGTTCCATGGAGACTGCAAAAAAACCTCCTGCAAAGGTGAATAAAGGCAGTTTTTCCAGCTGGAGGTCAATGACACTGGGAGCTGACTGCTGCCAATACCCAACTGAGGTGTCGTAAAACTTGGCTGGCGACATTTGAGTGAGCTGGTGCCAGAAAGATACCTGGCACCAAGGTGGCTGTGCCCACATAGCACAATGGCTCTAATGTCTTTCCAGGGAAACGTCCTGGTTGGACACACCAGGTGTGAGGAGCAGGGCGTGCATCTGCAAAGCATCCAGTGATGTTAGCCAAGCAAGGAATGGCTCTGTGTGCTCCATCGTGCCCAGCCTGAGCGTCTGTAAGGTCTGGCAGTCCATTGCCCCATGCCATGGAATTTCAGTTTCTCTTTGTTCACAAGGAGCTACAGACCCCTACAGTGCTATATAAATAATATGCATTTTAACTTGCCAAGGACAAATCAAGTGTTTTAATTTCGCACTCTGACTTAAGATAAGAAAATAAACATGAGCTGCTGGGGAGTTCAGTAAACTTGCTCATGAACTGGAGGGGTGGAGTGGAGGAGGGGCAGCAGCATGTGAAAAACTTCCATTCAGTGGGAATTGGATAGAAAAGCAAATAAAACGTTATACTGCATATGAAAAAGTCTAGGAAACAATACTGAAAATACCCATGTATTGCTGTAAAAACCAGAAATATGTCCTGATATAAAAAATTGTATTTTCTGTTTCTACTCCAAAAAGCTCCAGCTATCAAACCACAATAATGCTGATTCAAAAAAAAGAAAAGAACTTCTCTGCCTTTCACTCCATTTTCAGGCTCTCCTAGCAATTTTTTTATATTAAGCCCGGTGCTGAGGAGAAATCTGGTTGACAACACCGTGGCAGTGGCAGGTTTTGGAAGGAATTGCAGATCTTTATGCTCTTACAGGGATTGTGATGCAAGAGCACAGGCTGGGTCACAACATATTAGAAAGACATTTATTGCATTGGCAACTTTTCCCTCTTTTTTTGGCAGTTCACAAGAACTATAGAACTCTTCAAGAGAAATAAGTTTTTCTTTTCAATCATGAGTCTTCTCAATATTTCAAGAACTCAGAATCATCTGGGGAGCTCTTCAGCAACCTTATCTGTAACACCCACTTCTCTGGCACATGGGGCCATGAGCTGCATCTCCAATAAGTGAGCAAGCCAGATATGAGGAAGCAGGATACTTCAAATCGTGGAACCACAAAACACCTTGGGTTGGGAGGGACTTTCAGACATCATCTAGTCCAGCTCCTCTGACATGGGCCAGGATCATCAAAGCCCCATTCAACCTGACTTTGAATGGTGATGGGGCATTGACAGCTTCTCTGGGAGACATGTTCCAGTGTCTCACCACTCTCATTATAAAAAACCTCTTCCTTATATCCAATCTAAACCTACCATCTTTCAGTTTAAAACTGTGGCCCCTTTTCCTGTTACTAAAGGCCCTCCTAAGTAGTTTGTCCCCATCTTTCTTATAAACCCCCTTTTTCTTATAAACCCTCTTTAAGTACTGAAGGCCTGCTCTAAGGTCTCACCAAAGCCTTCTCCTCTCCAGGTGAACAACCCAACTCTCTCGGCCTCTCTTCCTCCCTCTGATCATCTTCACCGTCCTCCTCTGGACCCACTCAAAAGGTCTATGTCTTTCCTGTACCATAGACCCCAGAGCTGGATGCAGCACTCCAGCTGGGGTCTCACCAGAGCAGAGCAGAGAGGCAGAATCACCTCTCTCCACCTGCTGGCCACGCTGCTTTTGTGCAGCCCAGGATGTGGTTGCCCTTCCGGGTTCTGAGTGCATATTGCTGGCTCATGTCCAGTTTTTGAACCTCCAGTATCCCCAGGGCTGCTCTCAAATCAATTTTCTAATCAGTCAATCAATCAATCAATCAATATTTTAATCAATGAATACATGCTGCTACTTAGATTTTTTTTCTCAGAACGAAGTTCCTGTGTAAGACACCCAGCTGTGGCACTGTTACTAGTCTAAGTGTAGTTCCAATTTTGCTTAACTAATAGCTTCTAGTCAAAGCAAAGGTGCATCCCTCATTTTTTGTTCATACTGATCTCAAGTAACTCTGTGTCATTCAGTGGACCCTGGGGACCACGATGTCAGCAGAACAGGAAAATCAGTCCCTTTGACTTCTGTCATAGCACTTCTGAGAACAATTGCTGGGCTCTCAGAGGTAAACCTGTTGTTCTGATATCTGGTACAAGTAATGATTAAACAACAAGCCTGTTTCGCTGTGAGCAGGCCAAAAATGATGGATGGTTTGGATTGCTTCGGGACTGTTGTGCTCATCAAACAGAACAGGCATGCAGGGCCTCCATTTTCTTGTGCATTTCAGGAACAGGATGGCATGATCAAAAGACCAAAACTTCGAGAAACTATATCAGGAAGTGGTGATCTGTTAACCAATAAATTCTGGCGGCAGCTAGAAGTGTGAGGATGTAAATTCCTCTGGCAGTGCCTTTTCATGACACTGCAGTACAATCTGGTCCTGTCTGCGGGTGTCTGCAGGACGAGTGCTGTTCAGGAAGCAGGGCAATCTTTAAAAGCTTCTTCTGAACATTCCTCTCATGTAGGGTCCATGAGAAAACTAGGGCATGAACACTGAGGTTTTGTTTTCTTGGAGCAACCATTCTGAGAAAAGCAACAGTTTTATTAATTGGGGCTATATTTGATCATATTATTGTGTGAGTTTTCATTAGTTCTGATTCCGGCGGGCAATGCATAACACTGTACATTTTTACAAATGGACCAGATTGGTTTGCAATTTGGGAAACAGATGCTCTACAATACATTCTCTAACCACACAAAAAAGGGCAAAAGGAGTTCATTTCCTATCTTGCTTTTCAGATTTTCTATGCATTTTTAGCAGTCACCAGATAAATAAATGCATCTAAGTGATGCAGAAGTGCATCATTACCAAAGGGCATAATCACAGGGCTACCTGCCTTGGCCATTAGGTATAAATCATACCTAATAACTAGAAAAAGTCTTTTCCTCCTCCTCTATGTAGTGACAGAGCAGAAGTTGTTCCTCTGTTTTTAATAGAACAGCACACGATTCCCCTAACGCTAAACCTTGTTTTCACATTGCATTCATCTGGTATGAGCCCCCACCTAAGAGTCTTGCAGAAGCTGACTGATTTAAGGCAGCTCGAAAACATCCACAAGAGGTAGCTCTAGACTATATGGCACAGGGACACTGACCTCCCGAATTAACCCCTGTTACCCCTGTTCAAGTGCTTGCTGACACCACCAGGTGCAACCAGGTGAAGCTGTAGGAGATAAGCACAGCTGGCTGCATTTGCTGCTCAGTACATTTCTCAGGACCAGGCTGGTTTTGCCTGAGAAAATGCAGGTCTGACTTAAGGTTCTTGCAAAAGGCAGCACCAGAGCACCACAGTCCCTCTGAGTGATGTGCCAGACCAGTTATTTGTTCAGTACTGACTCAGAAAAACAGTAGAAGTCACCTCCTGAGTAATCAACCCCACATCCTGAGGGATGTGCGTGTATGAATCCTCTGAGATTTCCCAGAAGCTTTTTTTCTCACTTTTCAGATGTGAGATGTCCCTACCTGAGGAACGGTGTGTCTGGGCCCGCTGGCAGGTGGCCTGCAGGCAAGGGGATGAAGATGGGCAAGAGCACGAAGACTTGGACAGATCCTGCACCAGCATCTGCAGGTTGTGACAGGTTCTGCCTTGCCCCCAGCCTGGGCAGCAAACCCCATTGCCTCAGTGGGAGCCCAGTGATGAGTCAGGAGAGGCAGGTGGAGTGGCTGAAATCTCCTGGCCCACAGACGGGATTGCAGATGCTTGAAGGAGAATGTAATGTTTCTTTAGGCTTTAGGAGAGCTGGCATGCTCTGAAGCTGGGACATTTAGCTGTGAAAGAGGTGAGAGCCAGCATGACAAGACCCTGGGGAAAGGAGGTCTGAGGAGACACAATTTGCTACAGGGGATGGTATGGCTATTGGCACCTTCCTCTTGTTTGGATTGCCTTCCTTGTCCTTCCTGTTCACATCCTGCCTCTCCAGTCATCTCATTGTTACTAGTACACGTGGTGGCCAGAAAACACCGAACACCTTTCCCTCCACCTTGCACACTGAATGTCTTCTTCTTTGGTTTTTTTTTTGGTAGATGAAAAGGGCAGGTGTCACTGTCACATTCAGGCCAAACCACTTCTTCAGCTAAGGGAAACGATAGTAAGAGGGTGCTTCATGTACCAAGGGGAGACCTCATTGTGGTTTTCAACATCCTCATGAGGGGAAGCTGAGGGGCAGGCACCAATCTCTTCACTCTCATGACCAGTGACAGAACTCAAGGAAACAGCCTGAAGCTGAGTCAGGGGAGGTTCAGGTTGAATATCAGGAAAAGGTTCTTCACCCAGAGGGTGGTTGAGCACTGAACAGGCTCCCCAGAGAAGCAGACACAGCACCAAGCATGACAGAGTTCCAGAAGCATTTGGACATCACTCTTGGTCACATCGTGAGATTTTTGGGGTGACCTGTGTAGGGACAGGAGTTGGACTCGATAATCCTGATGAGTACCTTCCAGCTCAGCATATTCTATGATTCTATAATTCCATGATAATAAACAGGTTCTTCATTTTTCTCTTTCAGAATACAGCAGATTTTTTTTTTAGGTTTATATGGAAAAACTATAATGGAAAAAAAGTTAAATAATTAAAGAAACATGCCCTAAACAGTCTATAACCTGGTCCAGCTGCATGAATTAAAGACCTTACATAAAAGAAAACAGTCTCAGTTATGTAGAAAGTATAGGAATGTTGAAATAATCTCTGTAAAATCTTGAACTACACTTTTGTTATATGGTCTATTAATTGGGTTTTTTCAAGATTTTTTAGCTCCCAAGAGTCCCTACAGTTTCTGCAGTCAGAACCAAGTTCTATTTTAAGAAATAATTAACCATGAGACAACTGTAAATCTGATGTATTTCCTTGTTCAGTACACAAATAGAGTTTATACAATTCTCAAAACATAAGATGACTTTATTTTCCTGTGGACATTTTAGACGGTAGCACAACGATCATTATGGTTTTTAATTGCATAAATAAATACAATAAAAAATTAAATTATCATTATTGTACCATCTAAAATGTCCTAAGACTGAAATCCTCTCACATCACTACTGCTGCTTTACTAATTCTCTGTGTTCTTTACAGAGGAGAGGATGAACTGGCTATGTGAGAAAAACTGAGGTAGCACAAACAGATAAGAAGGACACCCAAGGAAAAGTAGACAGGAGGATACCCAAGCAATGTGACAGGTTTGGTGCCGTCTGTGCATTTTGTCATAGTTTCTCCCACTGCAGAGCAATACCTGCCCTCACTGACCACAAGAGACATTACTCAGGAGGATTACAGATGACAAGCACATGAGCAGTTCCCCCTTTCTCAGGGATGCTGCTCTGACAGCTCTCCCTCCATTTCAGTCTCACTGCCAGCAGCATTTCCATGAGAAAACGCTAGTTTGGCCAACTGCATCGATTCCACCAGAAACACCGAGAGAAGCCACGGTGGGTGTCCAGCCCCTCCGGCATGCAGCCTGCCTGCCTCCCTGCAGTCCCAGTGTCAGACCAGTTCCTTGGCTCCACAGTGCTTTTAAACTTCAGTTCTTCTGGAAATGCTGAGTTGCTGAGCTAAAATTCGAAAAGCCTTGCACCATGGGGAAATAGAAAATTTTCAGCGGGACAAAGGAATCTTTCTCCTGCATTATTATTTCTAACTGTTGCATTTAGGGTGTTTAATTATTTAGAAGAGCAAGAACAAAGCTGGACAAAAAGTATCAGTATCCATAGACACTTGGCAAACAACAAGAATTTCAGTATTGTCACAACAGTAAGACTAGTGATAACTCTTTAAATCACCAGCTGAATGTTACTTGAAAGCCACTGTATTATAGAATTTTTTAGGCTGAAAAGATGTCTAAGATCATTGAGTCCATAGGTACACAACAAGGTGTACAACAAGCTGTGTATTAAAAAAAGACATGCTGTTTATTCTAAGAGAAATTAATCTGTTCAGGTTTGCTGTTTTGAGAGTGTTTCAACCATCCTGTGATGCGTAGATGATTCGCCTGTGAATCTGCTTCCAAAGTAGACTTACTAAACTGAAAATTGAGTTCCTTCCCCACTTACACTATGGATTCTTTTGTTTTTCTTAATTCCGTTGGCTGTTACGTTACAGTCTCAAACAGCATCTCCCAACTGCCTCACTGAGACTAACTGAATTTATTATATAATCTCATCTCCCTTTCCAAAAAATTCAAGATCGGTCTCAAAGAGCAGTCCTCTGAACTTGGCAGACACTCGTGTGGGAAAGTCTTTAAACAAAAACAAAATCGTTTATGTGCTGGGAGAAGGAGCTCAGCAAGAAGATAACACGAGCCGTGAGCCAACACTGCCCTCAGCAGCAGAGCTGGGGTGGCTCCCACAGGGCAGTGCCGAGCTGCTGCAGCCCCTCCACCAGCTGCCCCCTCCACAGCCACCCCCCAGCCCCTGTCAGGCACACGGCGACTGCTTTTGCATCAGGGAAGAGGCAGACTGAGCACAAAATGGGCAGCCAGGAATGCCTGAAGGCTGAAATGGTTTCACACAAAGTCACTTTGAATTTGTGGACTTTGAGGGCATATATATGGGACTTATTTTTTTTCCTCAGAAATTATTTAAGTTTGTAGCATCACTGGCTTCCCATGAGGTTTAATCCCAAACTGTGGGAACCCAAAGTGCAGAGAATATTTCTCTGCCTGTTTTGAAGGGTTCTACCCCCCTGGACAACACTGGTTTTGACCTTCGTCCATGGAGAAAATTACCCACCCTCTGGGAAGAATTAGAATCTACACTGTTGTGAACTAGATGATAGAATATTGTGTAAGATTGTCACAGGGTGAAAAATTTAGAGGTTTTGGGTTTGTTAATGTAGTAAACAGATAAAAGCTAAAAACTTCCAAATGGAGGATTGTTGTTGTTCTCCAGGCCTTCTTCTTCTTCTTCTATCACTCCATATTTTGCAGTAGAAGTGGTTTAGGGTGATTGGATAAAGAATTCTGCAGTTCCTGTGTACGCAAGAGGGTGGGTGATTTATTGAACATTGGTGGAAAAGTAAAACTATCTTTCATTTTAAGTTTTCGTTGGGTGATTTACCTTTAAAAGGGCTGTGTAATGTTGATAATTGGGCTTTCTCCTGCATTCTCTACTGGGTGCTATGTCTAGCACTCTGTTCCTCTGATAAGACTTAATAAAACAACTATCTGGAAGCAGAGACTGCTGAAGGCTCATTTCATCTTCTCAACTTTCTGGCCAGGACTCTGTAAATCTCCCTCATCAAGGGAGATACAATTAAATCACGGTGCAGTGATACAAGCCTTGGGAATTTTCTTACTTGCAATCTAATCCCAGTTCTGACAGGACACACAGTCAGATTTTCTGGATGGAAAAAAGCCTATACCTGCTCAGGGTGCTGGCACAAGAAGAACCCCCAGTCAATTCCCACAAAAGCAGTGCTTAAGGACTTTCAAAGTGTGTCTGTATGATCTACAACACTGAATTAGTTAGTCCTAGAGATTTAGATTATGGGTATTTTCCCAAATATGCACATTATTACCTTTTCTGGAGAGAAAAATTAAAGAAGTGTGCTCTTGTGACACGGCTGAGTAAAGATGGCCACGTCCTGTGCTAGCAGGTGAACCTTTTGTACTGAAACCACAATCACCAGGTACCCACTGCTGAGTTGTGGCACAGACCACCAACACAGGAACCATGCACACAGTGAGGCAAACACAAGGGCTGCCCCCGGTACTTTTGCTCACTTGAAACAGAGGAATAGGGTGAGCAGGCAGTGAGGGATTTGCTAGACACATGAGGACTATTTTTGCCTCTTGCCTCTTGCAGTCTTCAAAAGGCACTGCAGTTTCAGGGCTATGCAGCCATCTCAGGTATACAGATGCCACAGCAGTCACTGCTGTGATTGCAGGGTACAGATATCCTCTGTCCCACAGGTTAGGTTTCCTAGCTGGGTAACAGCAGTAGAGGCATAACTTCTCAATGACGCGATGTTAAGAGCTTTACATGAGTAGGAATTCCAAGAATCTAAACCTAAATGGTCCAAACAGTCAAAATTTTTATCCCAAGGGACAACAGCTGAACACTTTCAAAAAAAGCTGTATCTTCTTTGGTTAGATTTTGCTCCAGTCTCGACTGGTCTTCTGCCGTGAGAGAAGCTGATCTCCTCGAAATGCTGTGCCATCTCAAAGCTCAGGTTTGTCTGGCAAAGGACCTGCATGTGGCTGGTCCTTTGAAGCTGTGGCACTCAATGAGTCCATGAACATTTGAGTGAGAAAACACGGAACTTTATTGTGAGCAAAATAGAGATGTCCGCCAAATCTAGCTATCCATTAGCATATTTGTCATGGAGCTTTGTAAGGAATCCAATTCAACTGCAAAGGCAGTTCCCTAAATATGAGTCAAATCTATCAGAAACAAAAGTGGAGCTGATAAGTAGTGGAAGGTATGAAAATAGAGAAAGTACTTGCCTGGAAAAAAAACAGTGTCCAAGAAGTTCTATTTTATCTGTTGTCCGAACAACCATAACTAAATTCAGATGCTCTGACCATGACATGGAGGAGTGACACAGCCAGGCTGCCTTGACAGAAACTCAAAATATCCGGTTTTCCAAGCCTCTCACAATCATCAGTAGTCACACACAGACACCCTCCAGACTGCCCCTGCATGAGGGCTCCAGAGCCACAATCTCACAGGAAGCCAACACCTGCATGTGCTAGGATCCACTGGACAGCATCACCCGAGGATGGTACCTCTGCAAGGAAGGACATAGCTTAATTAATGAATGAATAAAGGTGATGCATGAGACTGCCACAGAAAAAAGGCCCAGAGACACCTTGTGTAGTCAGTTGACCAATGTGCAGAACCTGCACTGTCACATGGGAACTAAGGGATTGGATGGAAATCACAGCGCACCTTGAAGTCACTGGTTTTGTGGGGACCTGTGCCAAAGGTTGTGGCATTGCAAAGCCCTTACCCAAGGTGCTTCCTTACACCGTGATGCATGTTTGGTTTGTGCTCAAGGCAGAATACAATGGAGCCTAGTTTCCCACTAGATACCTTCCCTCGGCTGCTAAACACCCTGACCTGTGGATCTCGGTGCAGTCGCACTCCCAACACACTTCACAGCTCTGGGACAAGCATGGCTGGGACCATGTGCTGCACCAAGTATAGAAGGAGAAAAAAAGTTCCTTTCCTGTGGAGCGAGGGGAAACCCAGCAAAGGGATTACGAGGGTGTGAGTCACCGTGTGCCTTCTGCATGACTCTGGGGACAAGGCGGCCTCTTGTTCCGGGGCTGGGGCAAAGTCACAGCTTCGCCTGTTATTATTGTTAGTCACAGCCCCAGCTATACAAAGTCCAGCAGAAACTACACTTGCAAATGCCTCAACCTGAAATGTAAAATAAACACTAGGCAAATAGCTGCTACTATGCTTTCTCTAAACATACCCTTGAGGCCAGATCTGCTTCCACTGAAGTCAAGTCCAGTTTTGCAATCAGCAGCAGGGGAAGTGAGATCCAGACCTTTATTTGGAAAGATGTTAATAATCAAATTGCAGTTTTAATTTGTCACCGAGACAGGGGTGTGATAAGACATTTTGGTTGCTGCTATAAGTAGCTCTGAGAATTTTCAGGGGTTGTTGTAGGTGCTAAGAACTTTGTGACATCCTGGCATGACGAAGAAGGGATTCTGTGACTCTGGCATATGTCCTCGCTACAGAGAGGTGAAGAAATCCCTCTGGTCCCCCTTAGAACACCAAGGAGGGGCATAACTGGGTCTGTGAAGCTGCAAGAGGAATGGGCATAGAAAAACAGGAATGTTGAAAGCTATAGGTCAGCTTCATTCAGTGATCTTATCAATATTTTCAGTGACTCATCTGTGACTTTTTCCCTTCTGAGATTTTTATGATGTATTCACTTCCTTCATTACCATATAAAGAGGGGGAATTTAGGCAGAAAAGGTGGAAAAGTGCTAAGTTAAGTCAGTTAGAAAAACATAAATGTTTTTAGCTTTAGCAAACTGCTGGGTCAAATCCTCCCACACTCACAGACTTTCCCAATGTCATGGACTTCATTTCGTGGTGGTATATGCTGGATTGTGTTGGCAGAATGGATGACACTGGCTCTAGATGGTGATTTCCTGAGAACTGTGTTTCTGTGATAAGCACACTTCAACTGCACCACGTCATCCTCTTTGTATCCAGCATAGTTCCAGTTGCTGTGGTGTCACAGCTAGGGCATTTTGAGTTGTTTCTGGACCCCACCTGGGAAGCAGGGCCAGAGGAAGAGAAGAGAGGGAGAAAGGGACTGCTACATTTCCAGGTTTCAACTCAATAGGTGCTCAGGACAAACTCTGGGAGGCATCCAGAGCTGGAAGAGCAGAGCCACTCCCGAGAACAGTTTAGACACAGCCTGTATGTCTTTTAGCACATTGCACATATTGGAAGTGAAGACTGGTCAGCTTTGTGATTGACTCCAGAAAGAGTCAATGTAAGTTTAGCCAGACTTATTAGCTCTAATTCAGCCCTGGCTTTGCCAGATACAACCTGCCGTTTGCACAATCTCTTAGGTATTTCTGCACTCTGCTCCAAGAGGGTGTATTAGCTAATGTGCAACCCAAAGTATGTTTGCAGCACTGCAACCACAAGGATAAATTTTGCTGGAGCCAGGGCATACTTAGGTGTTGCTCCACAGAGTTAAAGCTTTGGACTGGATCCTGGAACACTGTGCTTGAGCACATGAGTACAGATGAACCCCCCTGCACAGTGCCAGCAAAGTGTCAGGGCCTTTGCAGCACAGTTAATCCACAACCTGGATAAACTGCTCGTGAATAATTGAGAATTCATTGTACACCCACCTAGCACCTCTCTTTTATGGCAGGATAAACACTTCTCCATAAAAGTACTTGTAAAAGTGAATTCTACCATTATGAACACTCACATTTTATACACATTTCCTTGATGTCTGGGGTTTTTTTTTAATTGTAACATGAATCATGCCTTTTACTGCAGTTGAAGGTACAAACTCCAAACACTGTAGGAGCAGAAGCATTTCACCTGAAGAGCTTCGCTTGAAGTGCAGGGAACGCCCAGGCAAGTAAGCAGGAGGATGCAAATCACCGCTTTTCAAAATCTAATCACAAGAAAGTAACTCCAGTTAATTGAAGGCTTAATTTTCTGCCCTCGGGAACTGTCCTCCAGCTCTCACATGTCTTTTAGCTGTCAGATACTCTGTTGGGACCTGGACAGTTGTACAGCGTGATTTACAGTTCTGTGTCTGTCCACTGAGAACAAATCCACTGCATACAAAAATATAAAATTAACAGCCTCAGAAGTAAAGGCTTTCCTCCTGTTTCCATCCAATAGCTTTGAACTAAATTCATTGTTGGAAATGTTCCAGTGCTCTGGAAAATAAAGCTCAAAAGCAGTTTGAAATCTTCAGTTGGTCTGTAGATTCAGTGGAGTCTGAGGCTGCAGCCCCTGTGTTTCTGTGGTCCAGCACTTCCAGAGTCAGTGACCTTGACTCCTTAGCTGCATCCACAGTATCTGGGATTTCTAATCACTGGCCATTCAAATACCAAAAAGTTATCCAAGTTACTTTTCAAGAAAAGACGAGAGAATTAAGCCCAGAACGAGCAGGTGATCAAATATCTCACAATACTTGGCACCAGGCACAGCAACACTGTCACAGCCCCTCCTGCCCTCTCTCTCGTAGCTGTGAAACTCCTGTAATTTCTATAAGGACCAGGAATTTCCAGTTGCAATGCTGACGTTGGATGGGTGACTTTGGTGAGCATTTTATGACAGCCTTTGTAGTCAGTAACAATCTGATTGAGGATTATTTGCCAATAGCTCAAATACACACCCTTTACAGATGAAAAAAAGGCACTATGGAGCCTGGTTAATGGATTTAACTGGGAACAAAACATCAGTTACAGGAGCATGTCATAAAAACAAAGTTAGAGTTAAAGAAAAATTTCAGTGAAGTCATGATAATGACCCATGGTTGTATTGCCCTTGATATAGATGTGGAAGGGGGCTAAGAATGGAAAGGGGGAAGCAAGAGGTGTTCTTTGTCAGTTAACATCATTTAAGTGGTCAACCTCAGTCTCTGCAATTTTCTGCTTCATTTTTTCTTAATGTAAAGATTTGCTCATATACCCATTGCTTCTGGCAGTGAAGATGAGGTAAGGGGAGAGGATATGAGACAACTTTCCTTGAGTACAAATTGTTACAAAAAACTCTGAAACAGACCAGCAGTGGTGACAGCCGAGGGCATGCCACCATCTGTTTTCAGCAACATGGTGGATTCAATTCCTTCTGTTTACTCTCACCACTGTTCCGATCCCCACTGAAAAAAAAATAAAATAAATGCCTTTGTTATTTGCAGTCTGCACTGAGGGCAGGCATCAAGGTTGATTGCGGGTTTATGGTTGCCAGCCAGCCTCCCTGCTCCAGCAGGTGCCAGGCACCCTGAATTACTCCCATCACGCCCTGCTCGGCAGGGCAGTGAGTAAGCTGATGAATTCTGCTCATTTCATCTGGGAGGCAACTGCCTCCCTCCCTCCACAAGGAACGTCCCACGTATAATAAAGGTTTATAGTCAACCAGAGCAAGACTTCAGACTCATTCCTTCCAGATTCATTCATGACAAGGGTGGGGATGCTAGACTGCTCAGCAATGTTTAACTCAACAAATACTAAAATCTCCAGAGCAATGACCCTTTATCACCCCCGCTTTCTTTAGATACAGAATCAAAGCCCTAGCAAGCATGTCCTGCCGGCTTATGGTTACCAGAACTGAAAGAGAAGCAAGCTCTTAGGTGACACACAGAGTTTTTAATCAAAATACAATAACACACAGTAGAGCTACTGCAAGATGCTGGAGGGGGGCTCCAGCCTTAACATGGAAAGCAAGGTAGCCTTTTCCCAAAAAGTTGATTTTTAATTAGTTATTTAAAATATAGTACTTCATCCATGGAAATAGCCTCACATGTCCTACTCCACAAAGTGAGGAGACATCCAAGGTCGTGTTAAAGAGAGTGCTGTTAATACATCAGACTCAAGCACCTGCAGTGTGCAGATGTGAACCATTAAGCCTGAACAGTAAGAGCCATTACTGCCCATTTCTGGCTATGAGTGAGAAGGAGTATTTTATTTCTTCAAATAGAACAGAAAGTAAGACTATCTTATTGCATCTGAGCAAAATCTAGAGCTCTCCATCACAGAGGACCATTTCCCATGTCCTCCAAAGAGGGCTTACATCCCTAAATGTCAGTGCAAATAGCCAAACAAACCCTTGCACTATCCTACTTCATACACCTGACATACCTGCAGCATGTGTGATTTCATCAAGTATGACTTTGGAGATTGCAAGCAGCAGCAGAACAGGCTAGAGCAGAGAAATGTGTTAGTGTCAAAAGGTCTGGATGGAGAAGGATCACATAGAACTGAAATAAAACTTTACATAATCATTTTCAGTCACTACTTTTGACTCCCTCTAGTATGTATTCTTCAGGATTTTGTAAGCTGGGAAGTCTCACTAGGTGAACAGGGATTTAAACAACCTGCATTAAAGGAAATTCAGGCAAGGAGGAGAGATCACCTTGTACTATTTCATATGTTTAAACTGGAAAAACGATTCACAGCTTCTGAAAATCAATTTTCAAGGGAATTGTTGACAATTTGGGGTTCTGAACCCAGAAACAACTGGTCTCAGTGTTTTCCCTTTCCTGAAATCGGCCTTTCTTTTCTTCTAAGACGCTCCTGTGTATTTGATACAGCAAAATCAAGACTCATGAACAGTATCATGGTTTGGGCTACCACACTGCAAGGCCCCAGCACATTTTCCATCTCAACACTTATTAATTTTGCACATTACATGTAGCTGAAAAACACCAATTTAATTTAACAAATAATTCTGAAGTGCTGAATTTTGGTCTTCTGGCATGGAGTACAAGGAGGCCTTGAAGATGTGTCAAGACAAAACTTCCTGTCCCAAAATTACCAAGAGTCAGAGGAACTGGACTGGAGTGAAGGACAGAACTGTATTCCAAAAACCTTAAGTGCACCAGGTTTCTTGACCCTGTTTCTGTCAGCTCCTAGAGAAGGCCTTAAGGAAGACGTGAGCTCTACATACTCTTGACAAGAAAAGATACTGTAATGGACACAATTTTGTAAAACATATCAGGCTGTCTGAATCAAGACTTTACTTCAATGGGAAAGTGTAGGGAAGGGTGTCATTAGAAAATTTACTTGGTTCCAATAGGAATTTCTTTGACACAAAAGGACAAGCAAACCAAGTTTCACAGTGAACTCATGAAATGAGAGAATATCACTGAACACCTATTGCAAAACTCCAAAACAATTCCCTTTACATAAGCTGGACTTGCATCAAACTCTCCAGTGTGTTCATGTAGGGCCATATAGGAAGAAGTCAGACAGGAATGAAAGATTTGCTGACAGATTTGGGGAACTTTGTACCAGGAGCAGTAGGATGTGGTAGCAGGACTCTTAAATGACAAAAGTGCTCCATGTGGGCTTGCAAGATGAAAGACTGTCTTAGGTACTGTCTTATTTATGTGGTTTTAATTGCTTTTAACTTCACAGTGCATTTAGAAATCGCATTTTACAAATACTGAAAAGAAAAAAAATATTTCTTTTGAAATTGGCAGCTGTGCAAGTAGGAGAAAGTATTACCCACCCCACCTTGCTTCGTACCTGGCTCTGGGAAGATCCTAGCTCATTCCAAAGGAAAGAATCAGTGAGTGTGGTATTACCCAGTGGAGCTACCCAAGCTGAATCTAGGAGAGCAGCACTTCCCGGCATGGACCTCTAAAGCAGGAAACACTGCTGCATTATTTTTTCCAGGAAGCCCCAGAGTTTGCTAATTTTCATTTGCAGAGCATCAGGAAACCATTCCTGCCAAAACTAATCAGCAGCTATCACCCGATGTTGAAGGATACCTCTAGACTCCTCTGGACTTGGCACCCTCCAGACTGGTTTGTCAGACCCCATAAATTTAAAAGAAATTAAAAAAAAAAAAAAGAAAAAAGAAAAATAAAATAATACCCTGCTGAACTTTTCTGTTTTGCTGTTCTTGTAGCATATATGAAACAGATCTGACAGGAGAGTTTCCTTCAGCTCATATCTCAGCAGTAAGTAAGGGTATGAGCTTTTTTCTTTTTTTTTTTTTTACAACCTTTACTAAAAATAACTCCTTTAAGACTATGGAAGGAGATTTCCAGCCATGTAAGTTCAGATGTGCCTGCGTTCATTCAGAAGGTTGATCTGGATTTAATATGCACAGCCCTGTCAATACCGTGTTAAGCCCTCTGGCACCAGAGGGTCCAGGCAGCCTCTCTGTATTGTATCCCAACCCCAAGCATCAAGAGGGATGTAATCCATCACATCAGCTCTTGAACCAAAACTGCTGCAATTATATGCTCTCAATATGGGCCCATTAACCTATCAAAAAGCATTTGAGAAGGAGTGTAATGCTGTCAGTTATTGTTCACGGGGGAGGAGTGAAGATAATTCTTATCTTGCAAATAGATCCATGCAAAACCAATTGCAGTTCGTGTTGCTCTAATTGATTTAACCCATTTTCTAGTCTATGAAAATTCCAGGGTGGAGTGCTCACACACACACAAAAGGTAATGCCATTTCCCAAGAGTGGATTAGAGGGACAGCTTGCGCCTGGCCCACTCCAGGAGTGCAGAATCCAGTCAGCCACAAAAAGCCAAGCATGTTCCCAAGGAAGGCAGGAAACACCAGAGAAGATGGAAAAGGTGGCAAAGGCAGTGCTATCCATTACAAGCAGCAGTGGCTGTGGTAGTGTTAATACTCACATCTCATTTAGGTGCTTGCATGCATCAGCAGCAGTTATAGGTAAGCTGCACCCACAGCACTTTTTGTTTCCACAAAGTGAGGCTGGAGAGTTCAATAGCCTCCAATAACCTAGTCATCCTCTTTGCAAACAGGATGACTCCCTGGCGCTCAGAGCAGTTCTCTACTGGGAAATAATTGCTACAAGTAAGAATAATAGTTTGCCAAGCTTCTCTGAAACAAAGAGAAAGGGCTCCAAATCAGGTAAGCCCTGGATACCAAATGTTCAGAAAATTTCCTGTGCTATTTACAAAGTGGGAAGTATGCCCTGTAAGCCCTCACTTTGGTGGAGATCTAGAAGAGGAGATAATTGTGATGGTGACACTCCTTACTTGAGTACTCAAGAGAGAAAGCATCCATATAATTTAAATCCCTGACATGATGAGATAGGGAACCTTAGAAGAAAAGAGCTCCTTAATCAAGGACAATAGTTCTTCTAAATTAGTCTCCAAATAAGCGTCTGCAGTTAAGCAATGTGCATACCTGTTATCTGCACCTTCTCAGGTAATCCGGGGCTCTCTGAACTTTTGCCAATGCTGGCTCCCAGCTGATCAAAGCACTGATGGGCCTGAGTCACCCTTTCCCAGGAGGCACAGGAAAAGAGCTGTCCTCCCCAAAGCCAAGGGACAGTGCAGCCCTATTTCCACACTCCCTACACAACAGAGAGACCTTGGGAGAGCTCAGCTCCTCACTAAAAACACCCTCAGCAGCACTCAGACCCTCATCAGTTCTGTGTCCCACAGAGAAAACACAAGGTCCACTGGCTCATGTTGGACAACTCAGAGGAGCATCCTGGACACGGAGATGACAAATTCAGGTCTCTCTGTCTCTCTTTTCCTTGGCACACCATACTGCACAACCTCTTCCCAGGTGACAACCCAGCCTCTGCCATGACTGCTAGAGGAGAGTGCATGACACAGCCTACATTCTCAAAAATAAGGCCCCGTCCCTTCTTGTGACTCCTCCCAAACCAAATCTCCTGATGACTTTTTTTCATTGCTGAAAATAATCATCACTGGATTCATTCTGTTCTGATGACTTGCACACATCACAGAGGATGCTGCTCCAAAAATAATAGGACAGATTTTTCTTTGAATATTTGCAGTCTTGCAATCCATTTCCTTAGTTTGAACAGCGGAGCAGTGAAACTGTGTTCATCTTGTACTTTCCCCCAAACCAGGTTGTACTGACTGCTGCTGGAGGATTCTTGGGCTGCTGGATGGCAGATCAGACCTACCAAAGCAAGCCTTATCTCCTTTCTTCTGTCTATACATCCTTCCTTGCCCAATGTTGAAGCTGTGGAGGACTGTATTTTACTTTGTTTGTTTTTTTGTTTTTAATACTCGCAAAAGAAAAAAAAAAATGCCATTCCTAAGATATTTCCATTTCCATTTACTATAGAAAAGGACTAGAAACACACACATTTGGAAAATGAAAGCTTGGAATCTCTTTAAATGCATCGTTCTCCCAGATGAGTGGGGCCGGTGGATGCAGACTGCATGGAGCCTAAAGGCCAACTCTGTACAAAAGGGCAGAGGCAGTTCCTGTATGTGCTCCATAACAGCGTGACACATAGCAGGGCTTTTGGACGAAGGGATGTAATTTTTATGTGAAATTGTTCCTTAGCTGTATATTTCTTTGTCCTCTGCCCATGGGAATAATGCTATCAGGCCAAGAATGAAAGACTCCTTTAAATTTCTCCACGAAAATATGTTCGCTGTTAGTATTTCTTCCCGACTGGAGAAGCTGACAGGTTGAGGCAATACTAAAAGCTTCATGGCAATGAAGAAGGGTATCTGAAATCTGACCATTTTTAAACACATACAAATACACACTCTATTGAGAGCTACCCTTTCCAAAATGGGGTGGTGTGTGGGGGGTGTTCAGGTAAAATTACTCCAGTAATTCCTCTCTGTCCTATAAACCGAATTGATAAGATTTAAGCTAACATTTCATCTTGACATTACTAACGCATGTGTGTGAGCATTCAGTTTACACTTTCAATACAGCCTGTCAGATTAGATCTGTATACCTGCTACCGAATAACAAGGGTACTATTGATTTTTCATTATTTTCAAGTATTTGTTTTCTTCAGTTGAGCACATTCTATTTATTTTGGCACGGCTGACAGAGAAACCAAAGCAACTTAACCTCTTCTCAGAAAGATTTAAGACT
Organism: Ifrita kowaldi; assembly: GCA_013398055.1. Taxonomy (NCBI): domain Eukaryota; kingdom Metazoa; phylum Chordata; class Aves; order Passeriformes; family Cinclosomatidae; genus Ifrita; species Ifrita kowaldi. Next base: position 402,124 of record VZRS01005154.1, on the reverse strand, counting down.
TGACAGACACCAGAGCTTCAACAAACTGTTTGTTCCCACAGCAGTCTGTAACAGAGAATTGTCCTGCTCATTACTTTATTCACTTTTTATTCACTTAATTTTATAACTAAATCTGCAGTGCAAAGGGCAGGCAGAGGTGGTCTGCAGGTTATGGAGCAACACTTTTCTTCCAGAAAGACTTGAAATGTGCTGGCAATGTGTTTTGTGATCTTGTGGCTCAGTTCTGAGGCTCAGTCAGGTACCCACCAGGCACCCTCCATCTCAAGTGCTTTCTACTGCAAATGTATCTATAGTGAAGTGCAAAAGCAGTTTATACAACTATTTCTACTCAGTAGGAGTTTAGCTATGCGTGTTGCCAGGTGGATTAAGAAAAAAGAAAGGATCCCAAACCTGTCTGCTGTTTTCTGATAAAACCCATGATTTGCCAATTAAATATTCTTCCAGCAGCAAGTACCATCAGGTGATGGGGCTCTTTTCCAGCTGAATGGAAGTTGACAGGCTCTGTCCATGTCAACCCATTTGGGGCTCCCATTGCCCAGGGGCAGTGGGGACCACCCAAAGGCTACCGCAGCTGGTTACCCCCTGTCCTACTCCATCTAACATTTTAATAGCACCATTGCCCATGGGGATTGCTTTAGACACTACTGGTGACCCTGTGCATGGTGTATATTCAGAATTAAGTATAAACTGAGAACACTACAAACACATGTCTATTTGAAAACACATTTTCAAGCACACGTACTTCTGAAAAGTCTTAACGATGCCTTTTTCTCCCTCCTCGAAGTGTACGTGCAGTGGTGTGCTCCTATACTGGCACCTAGTGGGGAGTGCATGGGAGATGGGCAAATGGGCAGGGCGGGCTGCGCTGACACACGCGCTCACCCCTCCGGATACCTGGGACGCTTTTTTTTATCCTGGTTCTTCGAAAGCGCTTCTGGATTAGCACATTTTAGCAGGTTTCCTGTGCGCTGCTGCTTTTGCAGCCTTTCCCTTTTGTCCAGCAGCTATGCCGGACTCTTTCCTGAAAGCCTTCACCATGCAAACCATCTGCTCCCAGCCAGTCCTCTGGGACCATACCCTCCTTCATACAAGCTGGAATCCCCACCTATGATCCCCTCCTCCTGTGTTTTTCTGCTGGATCCCCTCATAGAAGCCAATAAACATTTCTTCCTCCAGGTCCCCCTGCCTTGACCTGGGCCTGACAAGTCTCTCAGGAAAGCTGGCGACCACTGGTGTTGCTTCCTGCCTCATAGCCTGTGCTCCCTCTTTGGCCTCAGAGGAAAGGGCTGCCTCTTACCCAGCAAAGGACTTCCTCCACCAGTTCCCATCACCCTCAGGAGTCTTGTGTCCCACAATTGTCCCATTTTAGCTGAAACAGCAAAAGGCTCAACCTACCACTTCTCCCAAGGTCCACCCTGCGTCGTTAGAGCATCTGAAAGGAAACACTGGAAAGACGTGACATTCTGCCAAAAAAACATTTATCTCCTTCTTCTTACCTTCTATACAAAAAGGACAACTCTTCTGAGGAGTCTCCAAAGCTGGTCTCAAATACTCCAACCCAAATTAGACCTCCTGAGCATCCCAGTGATACCAGCATAATTGTATTCGTTCTACAGTCCCCCTGGTTTATACCACAGCAGTTAAGGCAAATATTTTCAAGCATTTAAGGCAGCAAGAGCATTTTCAAGCTCAGCTTCTTCCAGCAAGGAACTGGACAACAGGGGGTGGAGGTGAATTGCAGTCCTACAGGAGAGCTGATCACCAGACAAATGTGCTTCCCGTGCACTGCACTGTTTTGCTTCTAAATTCAATGAGGAGCAACAGAAACACCTGCTGATTCTCTAGGGTTATTTCTTGTCCCATTAAGGATTTCCTAAACTTCTCTCACTTGAGCTACAAGTCCAGTCAGAGGGTGATGTCTTTCCTTTTGTCTACCCATTCATTTTCCATTGTGGAAGAAGTCTTTGCTTCCATCTCAAAGGAATCTTGTTGGTTATGTTGTTGAACAGCGCTCCATACCGCATGGCCCGTAGCTGTGATTTACAACCTGTTTCTAGCTGCACCGTGATTCAGCTGAGCTTTCCATTGAGCAGTGGATGTGAATGCTAAACCTATTCAAGGCTAGCAGCATTTCTGTGATTCATTCAACTTGAGGAAACACTGGACATTTATTAGGATGTTTTTACAGTCCCGGAAATTGCTATGGGACTCTGTCAGTAACAAAGGAACAGAAATTGCTCACAATTTTATTGTGCTTTCTCATCTGCATTAGGTAATGCAGTCTTTGTCATTTATTCGGTTTTTAAGTCAAACTCTGTCATGGGCTGAGACTCTGTGAGACTTCCTGAACCTGCAATTTTATCATAAGTTTCACTATTACTTAGTGCTTTCTGTAATGCTCCAGCTATTGGAGTCACTTGATTTTTCTACCTGAGAACCTGGGCTTCATGAAGAAATGAAAACAAGACTTCATCCCTTGAAACAGTGGAGAGCAGCAATGAAACATTAACTATAAAGCTACTCCCAAGCCAGATGGCAAGGGAAAGCTACATCTCATGTTTAAGTTTCAGGACACTTTTACACCACTGCTTTTGGCCTATGATGTCTGAATCTCTGAGTGCTGTTGGGAATGTTATCTGGAAGAAAAGGGAGAAGGAAAAGAAGCCATTTACAGCTCTTTGCCCCTCTGTTTGCAATAGCCTCAAGCCATCTTAGCACACCAGCTGAAATCAGGCAGTGGTCAGCAAGTTCAGCCTGTTTTTCTCCCTTCAGGCTCAATCCTCCAACCTACAGAGGCAGGTGTCTGCAGAGTCAGCTACTCAGCCCTCTCTGCAACACGCCACACTGGACTTCCCTCCCCTGACGGCTGCCAGAGCAGCCATAACCAAGTGGCAACAAGGCTTGGGATTAAGGTAGAAATTCTTTTCATCGTTTGAAAGAGAAGAGCCTGGCTTACGCAGATGGCTGCACCCAAGCCAGAGAGTACTGGGGAACTCTACCATGTGTGCTTTGGCCCTTATCTCTCCCTGCCAGCGCTGCGCTGGGTGTCAGTCACACCGGCGCCAAAGGTCTTCTGGCTCCTGACACCCAGGGACAGATGTGGGGAGCTGCGAGCACTGGCCACGCCGCAGGAGACAAGGCACAGCAGGAGGGCTCACACTTTGCCCTTGCTGAAGCCCCAGATCCAGTCTAACAAACGCCCAAACTGGGAAGATATCCTTGCATTTAGCCAGCAAAGGAGAAGGGGACCCCATCACCGCCCTCCCCTTCCTCACTCTCACAGGGAGCTGGCGCACCCCGGGGTGTTCCTGCCAAGGCTCTGCCTTCCCTGCACGTCTGCGGCGAGTGCAGCAGCCCACCTCCCATGCATCTCTTCTCTGTACCGTGGGGTTTAGTTAGGCACCACACACAGCAAGGGAGGAGAACGTGAAGCAGCCTGAGCAGCCATGGCAAGGAACTACATCATTTACACCCCTGAGTCAACCAAGTGCTCAGGAGAAAGGTACAAACCACACGTCAGTTCTGGGAAGGGCATCCTTTCTGGTGACTGGTCTGTTTCCAAAATGCTCATAGCAGTGATATCAGGGCCAGTAGTGTTTTTGTTAAAGCAAAACATTCTTCTAGAGCAGTGCATAGTAGCCTGCAGCCTTGGCTCAAAGCACTTGCTGTAATTTAACACAAGATGTAACAAATTGGTGTTACACACAAAGGGAGGGAGCAGCAGACATAACAGGATTGCACTTTGGATATTTACATCTTGAGCTTCATGGCTAGGAATCCTTCAGGCTGGGATTTTCATATGGCCTTGAGTAGTTAGACTTACGAAAGGATGGACTAAAAAAAAAAAAAAAGGTATTACCCTGTTTTTCCCTTATTTTACATTATCCATAACCTTTTGAACCCTCTACTCACATTCATGACTACTTACTCCAACAAGGAGTCATGTTATATGTTGCAAAAAGAAGCGTGCTTGTTTTTAAGACATGTGGTTGTGTTTCAAAATAGCATAAAATCTTCTTAGTTGCTGATAGAGAGAGGCCACAGTCAAACAAAAAGACTGATGGATTGGAACTCAAAGGGAAAACCGGCC
>VZRS01005154.1:352625-397804 GCA_013398055.1 Ifrita kowaldi | reverse complement strand
GTATGTATGTATATGCATATAAATACTCCGGAATTCTTTTGTGTCAGTGATGCCTTATGAGGCCTCCTAGAAACAGAGACTAGAAAGGATGAGGGAATAAAGGTAGGTATTTATTTGAAAGGCCTTCAAAGGTACACCCTTGGGCCCAGGGGCTATTGCCAAGATGGACCTCAAGACGGACTACAGGTCATGAGTTCTTCACACTTTTATAGGTTTGGTTCATTTGCATATCAAGGTTAATTCTCCAATTAAAGCTTCAGATAATGATGTAACCTCCCCAAGCCTTCCCCCCCTTTAGAGTCTTTGGTTTACACATTTTGGGCCTAGGACAGTCTGGGCATCCTTGGAAAAGCAGGCCTGGAGAGGCTTTGTTATGAGAGAGCAGAAATTAGCATGAGAGAGCAGAAATTAACAGGATACAAGAAACCTCAGAGTTACACACTAGGCAGTACAGGATTTGAAAAATATAAAAGTTAAAACCTAAGGCATCATCAGAACAAGAGGAGTCTGGGAGTAGCAACTCTCTCCCCACCATTTCCACCCTTTGGATTAGTGTCTGTGCCCACCTCTGTCTGCAGCTGATCCCTCCACTCACAGAAGCAGCAACAGCTCGCTGATAAGATAATCAAACTGAATGGTTTGTGTTAGATGGCAGCTAAGTCCATCTTTTAAAGAAAGCCACTCAGGCACAAAAACAAGCAGCCCGTTTTTCAAGAGCTACTAAGCACCACGTATATGCCCTGTATACATCCACCATATATATATATATATGTATGTATGTATGTATGTATGTATGTGTATATATATACACCCCATCTATATGCTGTTTAATTTCAGAGAAGCCATAGGTCGTTCCTCACTTTTGTAAAACAGGTCCTTGGGCACCTAAGAATATATTTTGGAAACTAACTTCAGGCGCTTTTTTTTCCCTCTTTTTTTTTTTTTTTTATTTTTTTCTTATTAATCTTGGCCATAAATTCTATCATGAATGAGTCAAAACCCCATCTGCTCTAAATTTACACTTGATTTCATGCACAAATAGGGTTCACACATGTAAGTCCTGTCATTTGTGTGCTCCCAGAGGCAGTGCATAAATTACCTATGCACAAAACAAGAGGTCGGCTGGCTTTACCTCGTGTGCTGCTGAGTAAGTGCACATCAAAGGGCATATTGTGTTCCTGGAATGAGAATGAGGAGTCCTGACATGGGTGTCCAACTCAACAGAGAAATGCGGCTTTCCTTGGGCACAAAGAAAGCCCCTAAAAACTTTTTTTAAAATCTGACAGAATTATTCAGCCAGTGGAAAGTTCAGAAGGAGCCAGGGTTTGGGTTAGCACTAACAACTAAATAGTGGAACTCACAAAGTTGTTTGAAACCTGGTTTTGGTCTTAGAACAGGCAGTTGTAGGTCCTCATTAGAAATTGTGTCCATTTTATAACAGAGCTGTGAGAAGTTTAATGTGAACTTAAAATGCTTCTATGTGATCAGTATGAAAGGAGGTAAGACATTCAAAACCAGCTGGACAGAGACTATAAAATTCTGTAAAAATCACACAGTAAAAGGAGACCAGACAATGTGAAGTTAAATAAGGAATGCTCCTGCAAAAGTGCTACCTGCAAAAGGGTGTTAGCAGCACCGGGGGTGTCATGTCTCTCCTTCAGTCCCTTTTCTAGGTGAATTTTTGTTGGAAGACAAGTGATTGGAAAAATTTGGCATCTCACTTTGGCTGCTTTATACTCCGGTCATAATCTGTACAAAAAGCAGGATCTTAGTGAGAATTGAGGAAGGAAAAACACTGAGTTTGAGTGGATCTTTTCCAGATAAATAAATTTAAAACATAGTAAAACACAATGACTACCACAGCTTGTAAATTAAGGGAGTAACTGGTGCATAGTGAGGCAGTGATGTATAGCCTGGAGGAGGAACAACTTCATCAAAACTACAAGCAATTCATTTTAGAAAAAACACTTCGAAGAAAAAAAAAGTTGTCTCCAGACCAGCTTGTGAATAAAGCACACCAAAAGGCAACTCTGATACTCCATTAGCAGCATAAAAATGGAACAGTCCCCTAAGTCTGGCATAAAAATTAATTCTTTTTTCTTAGAAATATAGCTGTTTTGACATCTCAAGCTAACTGCTCTACTGCTGCTTGGACAAGCGTGGCTCGGGACAGACTCTGCACCAAAAAATACAGTGCTCTTCACAGGCATCTGAAGTTGTTGTGAATGGAGCCCAGGGCAGGCTGTGCTCGGAGCCCTGCAGCGCTGGCAAAGGCCATCAGCCCACGCCACACTTCTGCTGCCCAAACTGAGCAATCCTGACCACCAGGCAGCATCTCCAAGGTGAGACATCCCAGCTTTGCCAGAGCCACCTGGCTGTGTCTGAGTGGTGATACCCTGTGAGGTGCACATCGTGTCATCTGGCCACGTGGGCCATGGAAAGAGGGAGTGAGTTTTCTTTGTCTTAATTTCATCCATCTTTCCATTCCCAGGGCCAAAGCCATCACCTTTAAGCCAGCCTAGCAGGATTCCTCTGGTGACCTGATGAAAATGGGAGTCACGGCTTCAGAAAATGTGCAAGCTACAGATTCAACAGATTAAAGGGCAGGAAAAAAGAGCCCCACATCTCTTCCTCCAAACTGGCCACAGTCATTTGTGTTAAAGCAACAGTGAGATTCCCAAAATGGTCACAGGGAGGCTAGGCACAGCCCTAAAGGCCTCCAAGAAGATTTCAGTTTCTAGATGTCTTTTTTGGAAGTAGTTTTTTATTTCCCTGCTTCACAGATGTTCCTTTCTTCCAAAATCCTGAGAGATTTTCCTTTTTTTCCCCCCTTTTCCACAAGGATAACAAACAGTCCCATTTGCAGTTTCCTGTTACATTTTATGTTTGTTACTTCTAAAAGATACAGCAAAACTGTCTTCACCTCTTACTCAAGATCTGGACAAAGTTTCAACTGCTTTAAAAAACAAGGTTTTGGCCTAAACTTACTTCATATTAAGAGTCAGACTGGTGATTTTTTTAACATTAAATGTCTTGCTTCCTTTGTGAGCGAGATTTTTTGAGAGCTACTTGAACAACCACATGGGTACATGCATGAAAGTCTATTGAGACAAAGAGATTTTACAGAGGCAAGTGTATGTCCAGGTAGGTTTTTTTAGATGTCCAAGGGATGCACAGATGTAACATATACGTGTGCAGGATGCAGGTAGGTAGTACAGTCCTACATCTCAGGCTTACTCAGAAATAAAAATCAGAGAATAAGAGGCAGAATTTGGCCAGACATCTTCTGAAGTTCAAGTAAGGAAGACTTTTGACAAAGAATGCTCCAGTAAAAACATGTCTTAAGACTTTTTTTTTCTCTACTTCTTCAGTCAAAATACCAATAGCAAATCATTTTTTAATCACTTCCCTGACTTTGTAATACACTGCTAGCTTACACTGTCTGTGTGCTAGGAGCTCCATGTACAAAAAAGATTGATTCCTCAATCATTAAGAAAACATGCAGTACCAGCATTAGCTTGTAACTTTTCAAATCTTGGCAGAGCTTGCATTCAACCTCTCAGCTTCCACTCAACTTTCTTGTCTTGTTTTTGAGTTTGTTACTTTTAAGCACAACTAAAGGAATTCGCTCTCCCTCCTCCCCTCCTCAAAACCAGACTTTTACATCAATCAGTCTCACTGGCACCTTCACCACTAGGCTTCATATATTTCTGTGCTGTGGTTGCAGATAAGTTCTTTAAAACAAAAACTTTTTAAAATCTAAGTTTAACAGCAACTGAAGGTTAAATACTGTGCAAAGCGAGAGAAGACAGTGACAGGAGAGCACTCAATCACCATATAGTTTCCCATCCCAATGAAAGCATCCTTTGAGAGTCTGCCTAGGTGTTGTCTAGCTTATATGATACAGTGCAGTGCCCATCAGCACTTCTGTTTGGAAGTTTGCTGCTTAGAAATCACCAGCAGGCTCATTACTCATAAATCAGAAGAAGGTTTTCAACCAGGCCTGGGAATCTGGAGACACTGCGTGAAGAGGGAGCTCTGTCTGCTCCACGGGTTTCAGACCGCGGTGGGGGTTGGCTTGGCTTCCTCTCCTGGTGCATTCAATCAAGCCAATTGCACAATCATGCTGCTTGGCTCTATGTAATGTAACATTTCCTGAAATGTCATTTGTGAGTAGTACAAGTTATGGTTGTTGGAAGGGGCAGGGAGTGTCCACAGTTTAATAATGTAAAACAAGGTATCTAAAGGAGAAGGGAAGGCAGGCAGGTATTCTTACCATTGAATAGATTGAAAAGTGCCTATGTAATTAACATGTATTTTTTGTCCCTGCAACACCAGGTGGGAAGTATCTCCTTGCAGCTAGATGGGTTCCCACTGATTTTAGGAGTCATGGGGTATCTTGCTGGCTGCCGTCTGATTTTGCAAATCTTGACCTTAGAATTTGCATCTAAGAATTCTTGGTTGATACTTAAATAAGTCTCACCTAAACTGAAATACACCCAAGAGGAGAAAGAGTTCTTGTCCTCAGAGGCTGTGGAGATGCCTCATCCCAGCTCCTTTGACAAGGCACAGGTTGAACTAAATAGATTGCTTGAAGTCTGTCTTTCAATATGGTTTCCAAAACAAGAAATTCTGCAGATGGGCGAGAGACCATTAGTAATAATACCCTCAAAGGATCAGGACTTCACACTCCAAAGTTGTCTTTCCAAAGAGAAAGGTCAAGGCAAATGAGTATTGGTCCATTTTGTATGTGTACATGTAGAGATCAAAAACACAGTCTCTAAATCAATTAGTACACAGCCCAATTTAATATGTGGCCTCTGTATTCCAACCACCCCAGAGGTTCCAAAAAACTGCTGAGACCAATGGGAGTTTTCCAGTGACATCAGTGTACTTTGCAGCAGGGCATTCACCTAAAAACCCAAAGGTAAGAAGCTTTCTTGTTCTTCTCTTATCTGCTGAGACAGATACGGTCAATTTTAGTGCTAGTGTAAACAGAGAAGTAGTTGAGGAGCATCAGTAATTTAAAATATCAAATAACTGGCTTCCACCTCAGAGAATTATTATATGAAATACACTAGTGATGTCTCCAACCCCTCTTACCATGGAAATACTGAATAAGCAAGAAGTAGTAAGTTGGGTAATAGCATATTCCACAGGGAGAAAAAGCACTGTTATTCATTCAAATCCATCAGCTGTGTTAGGAAAGGAGAAGGTGGTTCATCCCAACTCTCTCTACGTCAGCACAAAGCAACTGTTTTTAAGTCATCAGGGATGTTGTGTCACTGAATTGGAGAGTGCTAGCTGGATTACCAAAAAAACCTGCCAATTAATTAATTGAGCTCCATATAGCCAAAAATAATTGCACTTAAAAGCCGTTTGGCCTATTCCTGTTGAGAACGGACATCTGTCTGCTCTGGTAACTATGGAGAAGCAGAACCTCAAGGAAAAAGAATGCAACATATTGACTGATACCTGTGCATTTTGGAAAGTTCACTGTCTGCTCTTCATATTCTTCACAGGTTTCTGCCTTTCAGTCTTGCTTCTATAAGACCTTTGTGTAGATTTGGATTCGCTAAGCTGTGTTATTAGGGCCACCTCCAGGTACAGTTGCTGTTAGCAACCAGCAGTTGAGGCAAACACCTTTCTGCTTTAGAATAGCATAAAACATACTATAGGAAAATCATGGAAATTACTAGTAGTCAGTAAAAATGAAAAATAATTGGATACCACAATATGTTTCTGCAGTGATCATGCATGGGCATGGACTCCACTCACAAGATGGAGATGCAAAGTCGTGTATTGTGCAGCCAGAATTCCCCTAAATACCAGCACACCCAGGATATAACATCATATAAACAGGAAAGATGCTCACCACAGTGTCCCCCAATCACCTGGGGTAGTGCACAGATTTTGCCTATTATGGTAACAGGTAAACAATACCCTATAAGGTCACAAACTACAACCATCACCTCTCACAGGTCCATCCCTGTCCACAAACTCACAATCCTCTCTCTGCCCATCCCCAGTGACCTGGGTACAGTCCCAGGGTCACCCACGGGCCCAGGAAAGAGGCTCTCTCTCCGGCCTTCAGGGCCTATCTCTCTATCACCACATAGTGTAGCCCAACATGTTTCTATTTCTATATTTCCATCCATATAGTTTTTCAGTAGGTAGTGGGAATGTGCCATCTTCTTCCTACCATCTGCCATCATCATAGCATCACCACAAAATCTGTAAGCATGAACAAGACAACCTGTGTGTTGCATGCCCCACTGATAAGGCAAAGAAGTGTCCTCAGAGGAATGCAAACGTGAGGCTGAGTATTTGACTGCTCAACTGCTGTACCTCTAGACTCATTTTAAGTCTATGTGGCCAGTAATCCACCATGTTTCAAAAGTGTTCTGCTAGAAAAGCAGGGACATTTGTAAACCTTTTTCTGTAAATTCTGCAGAACTGGGACTGCAACTTGATATTTGTTTATTTAAATTTAAATGCTTTGACTCTGAGCCAGTTTCTGAGAATCATTAGTGAAACAACCGAGGCCGTGCTGGTTTGGGCTGGTATAGAAACAATTTGTTTCATAGTAGCTGGTAAGGGGCTCTGTTTATGCTGAAAACAATGTTGGTAACACAGGGATGTTTTAGTTTACCGCTCCGCAGCACTTGCACAGTCTCAGGGCCTTTTTTGCTCCTTACACCACCCTACCAGTGAGCAGGCTGGGGGTGCACAAGGAGCTGGGAGGGGACACAGCTGGGACAGCTGAGTCCAACTGACCAAAGGGACATTTCATACCATATGGTCAGCATATAGAGCTGGGAGAAGTAGAAGGAAGGAGGGACATTCTGGAGTGATAGCATCTGTGTTCCCAAGCCACCATTAAACATGATGGAGCCCAGCTTTCCCAAGGATAGCAGAACACCTGCCTGCTCATGAGAAGTGGTGAATGAATTCCATGTTTTTCTTTGCTTATGCACGGGTTTTGCTTTACTTAGTAAACTGTCTTTATCTCAAGCCACAAGATTGTTCACTTCTACCCTTCCCCTTCTCTTCTCCATCCCACTGTGAGAGGAGTGAACAAGCAGCCATATGGGATTTGGTTGCTGGCTGGGATTAAACCATGACAGAGGCAAAGATTTGTTTTGTTCCTTGGGTGCCTTTTCTGTGTATCAGTCTCTCTTGGTAGGTTTTTATTTACTGTCTTGTGTGACTTCTTTGCTACTGAAACTTCCTTTGAGTCCATACCTGGGGGAGAATAAACATCACTCCCTACAGCAATTTAGTTTATATATACGAGATATATTCAAACAATGAACTCTAAGTTGTTTGCCTCTGTTACTATTGCTGATAGTCCTTAGAGATGTTACCTGGATCAAAAAAGGTGTCTGCTCTGCACTGGATTTTTAAAATTTTCTTACTGGAGAAAGTTAAACCATTTGGATGCCAGATGAAGCAAATGATTGCTGTCCATGTTCACTAGTTTCCCTGAACAAGAACTGTCTTCAGTGCACTAAAGAGAAAAAATGCCAGGGCAAGACAGAGTAAATCTTTCTTAGTCAGTGGTTTCTGATAGATTTTACAGCAAAACAGAATGCATGCTGCCTTCAGCTTGCTTTAAAAGCACAGTCCTGATCAAGTCTGGGCTTGAGTTTTCTTGAATCAGTGTGCTTTTTGGAGCTAAGTGATGTTTTGCTTGAATTTCATCCATTTGATTAATAGAGTGCGTTTATACCCCTTCTGTCTTGTTTGTGGATGGAAACAGATCTGCTGAACAACATGGGGAAATGGTTTCATCAGGGACTAATACTATAGAAAATAAAATGTGTGTATGAGAGAGAGCATGTGAGTGGGAAAAAACACCTCCTTTTATTTCCTGTCAAGCTGATGGTGAGACTGGAGAAGACCCAATTCCTCTGGGGAGTTTATTTAAACTGTGATACAAAAGATACTCTGAAAAGACAGAGGGACCACTGACATCACTCAGCTGTTTTATTGACTGTGGCAACAAATTTGCTCTTGGTTTGAGCCCCCGGACCAAAAGATACCTTGAAGGAAGAATCTGAGCTTGAGGCGATGCTAGAACTTGGGGAAGGATTTGGGATAAGGAGAGCTGCAGTTGACGTGAAGTTCGGTGCTGTCCAGTGGTTAAAACCTCTGTCTCATGAAGCATTTTGCAGTATGGACACAGTGGAACTGAGATTCTCAGTCTGAGGAGTGTTTTGCAGATATATCCTTCATCACATTGAACTTCACACACATCTCAAGGAGGGGCAGAAGTACAATTTTACCCACAGTAGGTGCAAGGGAAATGCAAAGTCAAAAGAAAGCTTAGCTGTGAGCTTGTGGATTGTCCTGCTGTAAGTGAGGACTGAGTTTTTATTGAATCTCCATCATCACATGGACTTACAGCTACTTCTTTACTAAACAGTAAAGAAGACCCACAGCTCTTATCCGGCCTGGGCTTTCAGTCAGACTGTCCTTGCTCCTGACACACCCCATTTCAGGAAAACTTGGCTTTGTGCACATATCCTCCGATGGGAAAGGTCTTGTCCCACGTCCCTGAATGAGGCCTGCCTGTTGTCTGCACAACCATCATGGCCAAAACCTCACAGGGACTGGGGTACCAGCTGAACACTACAGGCAGGGATATGCCAGACCTGAATTTCTGTCCAGACCCTGTTCCATTTACTAACATAGATGTAACATAACTGATGCCATGCAGGATGACTGATGTACAATATGCGTGAGGAAAGTGGCCCAAAATAAGTAGTTCAGCCTAATTTGCAAGAGAAGTTCTTATGCTCTGTACACAGCCTATGTCCCTTTCACATTCCCCTTGAATATGCTGACCAGCAGGTTAGAGATGACAAACAGAGTTTGTCAGTTCCCAGAAGCTTCACGACAAGGAGGAGAGCAAAGAGGGGCAATGCAAACAGCTAAATCAGGGTTCACACTGAGATGAGACCATGATTTCAGCCTTTTTAGGAGCCAGAGAGTCTTCCCAGCAAAAGCATCTTGCACTTGTCCTACTATTTAGGCTCAAATTCCAGCCTTCAACCAACAAGTGAAATCATTTCAGGATGAAACTAAAAGAAGCTGTGCTTACTTAATCCCAGTTCTCATGCAAGTATGTATCTGTCTCTGGTGTGCACATGATTGCAGGGAGGTTTTGTGGTGTCTTGCTGGGATCTGAAAGTTCTGGCTTGGGAGTGGAAACCCCTAAGGTGGTGACCATCTGAAGCACTGTGATTGGGAAGAGCTTGAGGTGATTGTTTCCAGTTACATGTTTCCCAGCAAATTATCAAGGTTAAAATAATCGCAGTACAGCCTCAAAGATTGGCAGGACTAAATTTACAGGCAGGAGATGTAGAAAAGTGACTCCAAATGTTATTTCCAGCTGAGAATCCATTACTCTTTTATATGGATTTTTTCTGATAGCAGTCTGGAGTGAAGAAGTCATCCATAGGAAGGACTATATAATAGCCATTTCTTTCCTTCAGGATCCAGAAGCTTGTGACTCTGCATGAAAGGCAACAATACATTTGAATATTTCTTGAATTTGGTTTTAGATGGGGATGTATTAACTGTTGCAGCTGGTTGGTAGAGTTTATGATAATATTAGGTACACGATGCATTTAAAGTTACCATAAAAAATTTGCAGGTACTTACTGCAACTTCTTTTCATGGTATTTAGGGGGGTCTCACAGTCTGAGCACCCCAGTTATTTTGCCCATGGTCCTTTCAAGCACTTCAGAATCAGGTGTCAGATGAGGCAAATCCATACATTAGGGACTCTGTGAGGAGAAGCAGACACTTGCATTTTGTGAGACATGGATGGGAGGAGACATCTTTTCTGAGTGTGGAGTTACAAACCAGTTGGAAAACAATACCTTGATGGTCACGGTGCTGCAGTACTCTGTATTGGGGAATCAATTTAGGAGGTGGGAAAGGACCAAAAGGAGAAGGATAATGGGCAAGTCTAGTAGGTTAGACAGGACTGTCTGACACAGGAGGTCAGGCTGAGAATAAGGCAGACACCCAAGCTGAAGAAAAGTTTTATCATGCCCAAATTCAGCATGTTTTGAAAGCACCAAAGGAAAGTTTCTAAGGAAAATACTTGAGCTGTGGTAACTGAGAGGGCTTTGAGCAAGTCTGAATAAATTTTTATAAAGTTGGACTACTTTGCCAGTCCTGGGCAAATGCTGTCAGCAGGTGGAAAACTGCATTAGCAAGGGCTAGTGGGAATCTGGAAAACAGCTCTGTGTCCTTGAGATGGCACTTGGGGACCTCAGAGCAATGGAAAGTTTATTTTTGCTCCCCAGGCCAGACTATTTTCAGGCGACAAGCTTTGTACACTCTACACGTCCATTATTGATGGGCAAGGCAGCACAACCTGTACTGCTGACAGATTTCTGCTCTTCTAGTGGGATGGGCAAAGAGGTGAGGAAAGAGGTGTTTAAAAGTACAGGTATTTATTAGTATATTAACAACTGTTTTGCAGCATTACAGCAACCAGCAAAGTCAGCTGATGAAGTGCTAATGATGTCAGAGTTGAATAATTTGAAGCTATTTCTTCCTCTGGATATTGCAGGAAATTTTGTACCATTTTTGAAAGAATGACACAGAATTAATTATCTGGGACAGTATCTGGCATCTGCCCAGAAAGGACGTGTGGGAAACTCAGTAAGTTGGGAGTGGGCAATCTAGTCTCCCTGGTCCTGGCATAGTTTAAGTCCCATAAATAAAGGAAAGCAACTTGCATTTAGCACTACTGGAAACTGAGGTTATTCTTTGATGAGTAGTACAGTACGAGAGTGACATTGCTGGATTCATACACAGTGAGAAAAAGAGTTTCAAACCCTTCACTTTCACGTTCTCTCCATCCTTCCCGCAGCATTTTGTAATCTTTCAGTGATCTCTAACACATACAAGCTTTTTCAGATCATTATTTCACAAAATCTTTTCAATCAAGGGGAGAGGAGAGTATGATAAGGGGAATGAGAAGCAAGTTGTCCTGGACACAGACTGCAAAACATCAGCCTCCATTTTCACCAAGAGACAAGAGGAAATACCAGGGAAAAGCAGCTAAAGGTCACGGAATGGCACATTTTTTGTGTAGTTTACCAGAAGTATATGAAAACAGCTGTAGAGAGAATGGATAAATTATGTTTTAACTTTGGATTGTACTCAGAATTTTGAACAAAAAAAATCTACCTACCCTATTTATAGCCAGTTCTGTCACAATATTGTACGCTATTGCAAATTTATTAGCTGGCAATGTTTTCTAATAAATCAGTGTGCAAGGCATCCTTGTAATAAAGATCCTATAAAGAGAAAGATTTTTGATTGAGTTCCTTGTTCTTTTTTTCCTTGAGACAGTTTATCTCCTGTCCTATTAGGAAATGTCTAAGTTTATATGTCCATATGCTAAGAGAATAAAATACCAGCATGCCAATGGAAAGTTTTTGTTCACATGGACAATGTTTCAGTGCTGGTGGCCTCTGCAGAAGATAGGGTCATGGTTTTTTGACATAAAATTGCTCAGCTGCCACTAGAGCATGAAACAATAAAGAATTATTATATATTATGTATGGCAAAACAGCTTTTAGCCAAACATGGACTTAGTCACATGAAAATTTAGCTTAGAAGCAGTTTTGCATTCAATTTTTTGCCAGTAATATTTGAGAGAAAATAAAATGTCACTAAAAAGCATTGTAATTGTAAATAAAAAGAACTTTCAAATTTATGCATCAGTGAATCTGGGTGCTCCCTTCTGTCACTATGACTTTTCTTTAATCTTAAACGATTTAATAAACATAATAACATGGAGAAAGAAATCATCTTGCCCTTCAGTGCAAAAATTTGAAGAATGTAAGAACATGAACAGGTTCATCAGTGAGTTAAACTCTTAATTTGAACTATTTCGTGAAGTCTTAGAAATCACATTACAAGAATGGGCTTAGGAAAATGCTCATATTTGAATCCAAAGTCAAGTTTAAATTCAAGTATTTTCACAGCCATGACTTTCCATTCCTTTCTAATAACACTGCCTTCTTTTTTTCTCCTTTTCTGAATACTACAAAAATGAGTATTAAACTTGAACATGCCACTGGCAAACAAGGGATATAAAATTCATGGTTCAAAAGTCATGTATTTTTTGCATCCCTTCTACCACACTAATTTACATAATTAGCAGACATTGATTGCATGCAGAGTTTCACTATTGAAAACGGACCATTCATTGTTGGCAAATTACCTGTTAAGCAGGCAGATTAATGGAAAAGTTCAATAAATAATTTTAAATTTCCTAGAAGGGAGATGTCAATCTTAACAAATAGTTTTTCTCCAACTGCTTGCTCAGGTACCTATGGGGGATTTCAGACTATCACAACTGAACACTGTGCTTCCCCTATCACGTTTCTTATTGACTTTTTTTACTTTGATTATCAAAGTAACTCTCAGCTGTAAAAAATACAGCGGCTGATGGAGCCCAGCAGGGCACAGTCTTGTTGTACAAGGTGTAAAAGACACCAACCTTCTCACAGAAGGATCTTGACTTCAGTTCTCAGTCACTTCATGGAAGAGGAACTCACTCCACATCATCATAGAAATAACAATATGTTTATTTTGCTTCATTTCTTACAGACTGGCAATTCAGTAAAATTCCATCTGTACACCAGATTGGATCGAATTAACCAGAAATCCACTGTGTGCATCAAAGAAAGGCAAGTATCTGTAAAGTGCATTAAATTTCGAAGTCATGATTACATGCACTAAACCCAGATCTTCACCAGCAGAGCTCCACTGATGACAATAATTGCTTCAGTTTTACATGAAGATCCACACAGAACCACACCTGGGCTGATTTAATTCTACAGAGTGCCCTTCAGTCCTGAAGTGGGTAACTGAGAGCAAGAGGCAAGGTAGACAAAGGGGGCCAAGTCAGCTCCTTGTGAAGGTGGGGATAATAAATGTTTTCAACTGTGATGGTGAAAGGGTTAATGTTTCCCTGCTTATGTACTATCAATAATTGCATTAACTTGTTTTCATTCCTTTCTAATGCTGTTGTTCATTTTCAGAATCCATTTTTAATATTTTAAATTCAGTTTTAATATTCTCCACAGGAATTTTAAAACAATTTTCTCTTTAAAACTTAATTGTAGCATTTGTTATGCCATAAAAATATGTTTTACATTTTCAGAGCCAATTTTGTGAAGTAGTTGGATAATAAATGACTAATAAGAGCAACAAGACCCTTATTAACGTTTTAGTCATTAAAGTGACCTCACATTTCAGAAAGAACAATAACTTTTCCAATAACGTTCCAGAACAGGGATTATAATTATAACACACCAAAAAAATGTATAAAATGGTGCTGTCTTGGACAGTAGGATGGAAATTTGTAGTTATTTACATTTTCCACAAGCAGCATAAATTACCAGTGTTTCTCTCCCAGAAGAAATTGTGCCCCCTCCCACTGTGAGGAACACAACCAACCATCCAGGCATTAACAAGGCTGATCACTCACCAGCACCGCCAGTCAGCCCCCCTGCAATGAACCTCCTTGTCCTGAGCAAGTGGATGAGGCACTGGTCAGTACTCTGGGTGCCTCCCTTAGGGACAGCCCGGGACAGAGCTGGTCAAACCAAACCCCCTACCCATTTCTGCTGTCAGAATAAGGCCCCATAAAAGCTCAGGAGATGCCAGCAGCTCAGTTGTCAGCAGTGCTTTAGCAGCACCCCTGTACCAAGTGCAAAGCACAGCCTTTCCACGGTTTCCCTGGTGCCAGCTCAGGATAAGAGGAGATGCCCTAAGTGAAGTAGGGCCTCCTCCACCTCTTTCCTTCTGACAAAGATCCCCCACACAGGGGCTTGGCCTGAGCCAGGGTGAGAGCTGAGGTATGGCTGGGCTCTTGGTGCCCAGGGGAGCCCAGGCAGCCGATACTGTGGGATGCCTGTGCTCCTCCCCAAGCACAGATGTTAGCAGAGTGGCCCCACACCCTTGTGACCTCCCACACCGATTAATACAGTTTATCATGATGGGTTTGGTCCTGGCTGGGGTTGGGAGAGCTTCAACCAGAGCAGAGAAGAGCAGCCCTGCCCGGCAGTGGCTGTGCCACTTGATGCACCTGCAGAATGGCCACAAGTGATACCAGAGAACATACTGCTGTGTGGTAAAGTCCAGGCCTTAACACTGTCCAAAGTACCACTGTGGCACCTCACACCACTTTACAACTTATTCAGACCTGTCGATCCATCATCCCAATCACCTAATGTTCTCTCCCTAATTCAAAAAATCCAGGTGAAATCTGGACAGCAAGAGACTTGAGCAGCACTGTGAAGCCCCCAAATTATTTGTAACACCTTACAACCAAACATAAGTGGGTGCTGTGACAAAGTGTTGACTAAACTTTTCCTGTCGCCTAATCAGCTGGAAATCTACCAGTACAAAATATCTTCTGTCTGAGTAAGAACTGTTTTACAGTCCTCTCAAGCAGCCCATGAGGACTGGGCTTCAGCCTGGTTTCTCATCCCAGTTCTCGTCCCTCACGCTGCCAATGTGGTTCAGAAGGAGACTTTAATGCATGCTAACCCTTAATCACACCAGCAGAGCCTTTGAAGTCACAGAGGACTTAATTTTAAACACTTCTCTCCCACAGTTCTAAAATAGCCACTGATACAATAAGCAATGAATGACCACGGCGTTTCTCGAGCAGCACTGAGTACAGGGGTCGTGTCTCAGGCAACAAATTCTTTGGAGAAGTTTGTTTTCAATGGGGGAGAGAGCACTGACAAGAGCACTGCCCTGACTGCACAGAGCAAGACTTCATTTTTTAAGAGCAAGTAAATGCAATTCATCTCTTTCTTTAAAAAAAAACAAAAAAAACCAGCGGTTGTCCATGGGCTTTCCTATTCATACTTAGGTATCGTAGGTTGCAAACCAAGAGACAAAAAAGGACAGGTGACAACAATCTCAGCCCAGGACTATTGTGTTTGGCCCAGCTCTGCTGCCCCAGCCACAACACTTGGAGGAAGTGCCACACAAACAGAGGAAGCAGGATTCGGGCTGAGAAGGATTTAGTAACTGCATTACTACGCTCTCAGCACTGATGCCTGTAAAAGATAAAACCTGGGAAAAGACCTCGGGTTCCTACTCCTTATTGTTGCTGCCTGGGATTTAACTTGTATGTCTGAACTATGTACATATTTCACTGATTTAGGTGGGGCGCCATGAACGTATTTATACGGGCTGAGACAGTGACAGGACTGCTGATGTTTACAGTAACAGGTTAGAGAGGCTTTGCCAAAGCATTCTTAGTTTTTAAAAGGATTGGTCCGACCCAGCCCCCTTCCCCCTCTCCATTGTTATTTTGTCTGCTGGATTTACGGAAGAAGGAAATGGTAAATTACAAGAAAAAAATAGCATTTATCTTGCCAGGACGTGTTGCTTTGAACTTGGATGATATTAACATATCAATCAGATTCAGTGATATGTTAAACAAGGTTGTCCCTGGTTTATGGTTCACCAAAGCCGGGAGCTGAACCATAGCTTTGTCTGCCTGTCTGTATGGGTAGGGAGCTTAACTCCACCAGTCCAAATCCTTCATGTGGACACACAGCCCTTGCACTGGGCACAGGGCACCATTTGTTTCATCTGAGTTATGTTGACCCAAAATAAAGTCCAGCTTACAATTTAATACAGACTGAAAATTTGCCCAGATGAAGCAATTACATAGTCACAAATACAGAGACTATGGCTGAAAATCCTTGAAGGATAAAAACACAGAACATAATGTAATGTTCTGGGAATAAACGGGGAATATAATGACAGACTGCAATCACTCTGTTTAGAGTAGTCGTGTAAGAGGAAATATTTTTGGATGACATTTCCAATTCTCAATCAGAGTTTGGCCAATTAGATGGAAAATTAATTCAGAAAGGAAACATTAATTAGGTCTTGATACAGATGCTAATTCCAAAATTTCATGAGGCTTCAAAGATCTGTCTTCTCCTCTCTGCCATTTCCTTATTATGGAATATTCATTATTTTACAATTACTCTTCAGGCTGGGGACAGCTTAATTTAACTACATTGCTTCCTTTGGGGACAACTAAGGACTTGCTATTTAAGTGTTAAATGGCGGTACTGAACTGGATGGTGATTTGAGCTGGACTGAATTGGCTTTACCATACAAAGAAGCATGCCACGCACCAACCTACTGGCTACATGGAATTCAGAACAGAAGAAAGAGTGAATAAATTAAGTCATTCCCACAATTAATAGCTTAAAGAAAGAAGTCTTACCCTCTCCTTTCTTCCCTCTTTTAGGAAAGAACAGACACTGAAATGAAGAAATATATCTAAGCAACATTTAATCTTGCTTGTAACTGCTTTTCTTCCCATATGTAGGCCACGAGTGAAAACAGATCTCACTAAATAAATACTATAAAACCAAATAAATAATTTAATAAACAGTAACAATGCCCCGAAAATAAATTAATCCTCAGGGCTTTAAATAAATATAGACCATTTAACTCAAAAGTACAATTTTTTTCCTCAAGGAATTGCAAGCTGAGAGTTACAGAGAAATCTTGATGTAACCATAACCATAGCATCTACTATAAATAAGTTGAACACACATTATTGTTTGGAAAATTAAATCAGCCCTTGGAAAAGTACTTTTACTCACTATGTTTACAAGTAGTAAAACTCTACAGCTAATCAGCAGACAGATGTCACAAATACATTTTGAATACTCAGAATTAGTATCCACACTTTCACAATTAACTTTTACATTAATGAAGTATTACAAACTAATAGAAAAAGAGCTGCACTTAAAAGTGCTGTAAGTTCAAAGCCCAGGATCATAGCACAGTAATAATTCTCTGTAAGTGAAGAGAGAGAAAAACCCCAAATATTCTGATTTAGGAAAACAAGTAGCTACAGAAAATGAAGTCCAGTTTCCTGTGGCTTTGTGTCTTGTGGTTGAATTATCTTGTGCCTAATAAGATGCAAACTCTGATTGAAACTTTTCTTGAAGCTGAGCATCTCTCAGCTCCTTTTCTCTCCCATAGAGATTTTCGGATGTCCAGTAATAATGTTTGGCTCATAATGAAGTCTTTCCCTCAGCAGAAAAATAAGTCAGACCCCTCAACTCTGCTCAGCTACTAATTTTCACTCAACACAGAAGAAATTAATGTCGACTTTCCTACCTAAAATAAACAGAAATTACTCAGCAAACTCAAGGATTGCAGCAGGAGAGGTTCAGATTAGATATCAGAAAAAAAATTCTCTGCAAGAGTGGCTAGGCACTGGAATATGCTGTCCAGGGAGGTGGAGGAGTCACCAGCTTCAGAAGTGTTCAAGAGGCACTTGGATGTGGCCCCTGGAGATATGGTTTAGGGTTGATTATAGTGGTGCCACCTTGATGGCTGGACTAGATGAACTTGAGGATCTCTTCCAACCTTGACAATTCCGTGATTCTGTGAAATTCAAAAGTTACAGAGGCCTGAAAGTCAGGAACCTGGGCAGCATGGCAATAATACGCATTTCCTTATGAAGCAGGTTGAAAGTGAAAGTATTTTGGGTGCACTTGCTTTTGCCTCAGATCAAGTTTTCCCTCTTTAAAAACCAAGTCTTTCCTCATATGCCAATTTTATATAAACAAGGTATGTGTTCTTTTTGTAAGTAAGAAGAACAGTAGTAATAGCAGGAGAAAGGAATCTAGCAGAGGTACTTCAAAAGAGGAGAGTAAAAGATCTGTGAAACTGCTACTCAGTACAGGTAATTCTGGTAATGAGGTTAAGAAAATATTTTTTAGAACATATTCTGATGTGCTTTAATGCCATCAAAAATCAGGGCTCAAATAAGTAAATCCTAATTCTACACTCTTCAGGAGCTCTTTTGTGCTTAAAGTAAACTCTCCTTAAGTGGAGAACAAGGTTTCCAGGGCAATGCCAAAAAGGATAATGGAGGACATATCTTCTGCTTCAGCATTTCCTTATCTCTGTATTCAAATCATTACTTTGGCATTTTTGACTTGGAAAAAAAATTCTCCTTGCTCAGCTTTTGCCTCAAATGTAGTTACATCCTTCATTGAGAAGAGCATGCAGAAGGACAAATGGCTATATTCAATTCTGAAAGTGCTTTAATAAAACATCTCTACAGCAGGGGTAAATGTTGTACAGCCAAACCTTGCCAGCAGCGCCTCTGCTATTGCTGGGCAGCAGCTGCACTGCCCCTCGTGCTCTCCTCTGCATCAGATCATCCAGAGGGTGAATATCAATTTACTGTTAAGTGTGGATGAGGCCCCAAAGACCTTGCATGACAAGTCAAAGCAACACCAGGGTCTTATTTGCCTACTCAAAAAATAATTTAGTGTATGCTTTTAAAACTAAAGTCATCTGATGAATTTAAAAATGTATTTCATCTGGTGAGACAAATTTTACAACAGGGAAGGATTAGCAAACTTGTAAGAATATCTCTTGGTCACAAGAATTACCACTCTTGTCTGAGTCTAACAGATTTTGGCTACATTCCCGCAGAAAAATCACCAGAGGTCATGCATATTGCAAGTATGGTTTACCTCAGCCAGTAAAACCAATTATTCTTTGCATCCCTCTCTTCATTTTTTCCTAGGGAGATAATTTCTTCTGGGACTGCTCACTCGTGGCATCTGGCTGGGATCTAGGGATATATTTGAAAGTCCTCTATATGAATCCTCAAGTCAGAATTAGCTTACACAGGGATGCAGAAGTAACCCACCAGATACAAAAAGCTTTAGTCATCAGCTCAACTCTGTTGACGACACTTTTCCATGCAGCTTTCTTTGAGAAGAAGGAATACGATGGGTTAAGGCAAGTCTGCCACAAGTTTGAGACCCAGGGTCCCAAAGCTGGACTCTGTTCCTGAGTATGAGAAGCATACACAGGAATATACATCTAGACATGCAAGTCCTCTCTCTGATGAGTCTCAGGTGACACTTGGGTCTCCTTTCAGGAGCCTCTAAAACACCTCTGTTAAGGCATTTGATCCTTCCTGGGGCAACTACATCTGGTACCTTCAATAGGAAAGAGCAAATGGGATATTCTAAATATCACCTACTTAAACCTACTCGGCCTCAGTGGCCCAGAAAGGTCATGGATAAAATTTAAACCTTTCACATACTTTTTGTTGAGGTTTTCAAACCAGTTGTTGGAAATGAGCACCTGATGGACTGTGCTTTTCATATGCTGTCTGCAAAGAACCAGCAAGTACCAATGACAACCTCCACAGTCTTTGATGGCTCTCATCTGACTGGAAGCCATCAAATCCACCTGGACTACCTAAACCATGAGAGGAATCAGCCAGCACAGATTTTCCATGTAATTTACCCAATATTTTAATTACCAGCCAAACCAAACAGCAGAGGGTTTAGGAAACACACAATCCACTTGGGAATTCACCACCTGCCTGGTTCAAAAAGCTCACACAAAACCACATTGTTTTATAGGTTTCAAAAAGAGAAGGAGGATGAAAAACAGTAAGCATTTGATTGCTTTTCTTCCAGAAAATCTATTTTTTCTAGAAAATTTCTCTTGTGGCTGGATTTTAACAGAACTACTATAGCAAGCTGAAACTTTTCAGTGGCCCATACTGGAACTTTGGGTCCACACTGTGCATTTTCCCAGAGATAAGACTGACAGAAGCTTGATACTTTTTTTCTGAGAATATAGCCCATCCTATGCAATTAAGGACTCTACGGGAAAAAAACCACATAAATGTCATGAACATGGAAGAGACAATGTAACAGAGACAACTTATTTCTGATATTTTGGTACTCTGTAGGGCTTGACTTGCAAGCTGAATAATGTAGGTTTTCCATGCAATTCCATTAAAGGGAAAAAATGAGGGACAGAGTACTGGAAAACTTCATGAGTAGTCATCAGGTCCCAAAAGCTTAGATCCACAGCACAGCCTACGATTGTCCTAATCTGCTGGAGCATTTGGTGACACAGTAGAAGACTATTGTCTATGCCCAGCCACGGGAGGGAGATGAGACAGAGCTTTATTGAGTACATTTCAAAGTTATTTGTTAGACAGCAAATGAAAGATGAAAGTTGGGAAAGCACAGTTCAATCATAGAAGAAAAATGTATTTTCTTTTTGTAAAACTCTGCTGTTCTTGTTCTCCCTGGCTTCTCTCTCCATCCCCACATCTGTTTCCACTTACTCTGCGCCCATTTTCTCACTGGGAAGCATCAGACAATCTTTACTGCAGGCACAAATATCCATTCCAAGTGTCTTCGAGGGAATACATTCTTAGTCATGCTTCTACTCTACTGGATGTCCTTACTTCACATGCAAGTCTGTGTCCACATGTGTCCCAGGCTTCGACTCAGCAAAATACTTATGCAGTATAGAAGTGCTTAACCTCCCAAATGTCTAGTATGCACTCAATTTTGAGAATTCATTCCACTGAAGCTGGCAGAAGTGCAGTGTTTGTCACTGTCTTCTCCTAAGCTGGGGCTTGAGACTTGCATACTGCACTTATTTGTGACACTGACAGCCCAAAATGCGTATCAAATATATAGGAAATACAAATTTCTGTTTTTAAAGAAAATGTAAGTTGGTGAGAAAGGCTGTTATTTCCCCCACACTGCCTCTGATCAGTTAATTAATAATTTTCTCCCTTATTTTGTTATGCACTCAAAACTCAGAGCAAGACTTTACTTGTCTGACTTGCGACACTGCTGTGAATTCTCCGTGTGTCCCTTGTGTGTCTCCCAGGGAGAACCAGCGAGCCCTTGGGGCCTCTTTCTCACTCCTTTACTGACTTTCTCCCGGGGAAGGCTCCTTACCCTCAGCCCTCTAGGTGGCTCAGGTGTCCTTTACAGATAAAGCACACCACGAACACTTTGATGAAGGGGGGAAAGATGCCCAAAATCACAACGACGCCCTTATTTGCCTATTGCTTGTGGATAAATGATTGTGTTCCGTGGGAGGAATAGAGAACTGGCATGGATCAGGAAACATCATAAGGCCAACAGGTTGCTATGCAAAATAATGACTTCATAGGCAATGCCTGTAAGCATTTATTGTATTAAATAATTGCAATTAACCTGTTTCAACTATTACAAAGATTTTCATTCAGCTAGAAATGCAAGAGTTCACTGTGCAGTGAAGCCACTAAATGTAGAAAATCATTGCTCAGAAAATCATAGCTCTGCAAGAAAAGAATATTGCTGACAGCTCTCCTTTTTTTTTTTTTTTTTTTAACTTTTTTTTCCTCCAGGAGCAAAGCAGCTGATATAACAGGACAGGACATTTTCCACTCAGAAAACATGCATGCTCAGGCAGGCTGGAGGACTGTGTAAAACAGGCAGCTGTGGAGAGATGAGTAAGTCCCATCCATTCAGAGATAAAACACCTTTTTTTTTTCATAGGATAGTCTAATGTGGAAACTGCCAATCCTTCTCCTCTCACTACTTCTTTGATGTTCATTTGCTTTAAAATTTTTCCCCTGTGATGAACAACAGAGATTGCCAGCAAGTATTTGCAAGCTCAGCAGCAAAGCAGAAGGAACTGAAGACTTGTTGCTCAAAATGAATCCTTGAAAATTACTGTCTACAGTCATTCCCTTCTGTTTGCTTCACTTAGTGAGTTATGGGATAAAGGGAAGCAAACAAAGTATGATGGCAATAGCTATAATAATAACAGCAACTCATTAATGTTTGTAAAACCTCTGTTGGAGGCGTGTAAATGTGCAACGTATCACTCTGAAAGGGATAATGAAGAAGGCATATTTATTTCCTCACAGGCTGCCTCTTTTTACTAATACATTTTGGTTTTGACAGCATCACTGATTTTTGACAGCAAATTTCAATGCTGTAAAAAACATGATGAGAACAGTGAAAAGTGAACCTAAACCAGGACACTGTCCATGAGGGTGGGATGCTTTGGTAGGAGTGCAAGAACAGAGTCAGAATATTGGAAGATGGTACTATTTCCTCCAGACACACTCCCCGTCTCAAACCATCGCATAATGTTGCACATGATGAACACAGACAGCACAATCTGCTCCTTCAGAAATCAGCCATCCTGGGAGCTCCCCTTGCCTGAGATGTCACTTGCCCGAAGCAGCAGGGTGGGTGGCAGCACTAGGTGGCACTGGAAGCTCTGCGGTTAAGGCAATTTTAGTGTTATTTTGGGCTTTAAGCGCCATCTGGTGTTATCGTCGGCTTTTTCTTGAAAAGTCTAGTTATGGGACCCTGACACTGGCAACCTCCACTGTTCACGCTTTATAATAAATATACATAACTAGATAGTAAAATACAGTACCATCGAGTTTTTCTGAACAGATTAGTATTTCCCCTCCTTTCTTGTTATACTTTTGGAAAGGAGTTCAATATGCAATGCACTTATCAATTCTGATTTTTAGCCAAAAACATTTAATCAGAGAAAGTTTGGCTTAAAGGCATGAATGTGCTGCCAGATGCATTCCTGCTTCTGGATGTAAGAGCGTTTCAATGCCCTTTCCTTCACAGCTCCTTGGCTTCTCCTCCTTTAGGCTTCCTCTTGAAAGCTCAATCAAACAGGTAAGACTAATCAGAGACTGCCATGGGAGGCAAGACCACAAAGATCAAACAAAGAAAATCACACATCCATATATTCTTCCAACTCCCCTCCACCCTGTCCCCTTCCCAAAAAGAAACACCAAACCAAAACAATAACAAAGGACTAGTCCTTCACAATAATCCCCAAAGCCTGGAATGTACCTAATGATCAGTCGAGATGCTGCCCATGAACGCCAACCACCTAGTAAGGATTTTCTTCCTAGCAAGTTTGTTGCAACTCTGCTCATTCCTGTCTTCATTATTTACTTGTTTAGCCTGAAATGCCTTAGTAACAAATAACGACTTATTTTATATCCCTAGAATATTCCTTCTGGATAGAAGAGTGTATTATTTGTGTCTGCAAAACTCTGGATTCTGCTTTGCCATTTCCTGGACAACATACATTGCTGTGTGGAAGGCAGTGTGCAACAGGTACACATTGAGCTTCCCAAAAGCAGGCATCTGTTTCACATTTTGAAAAACTCTTGCACTATTGTAAAGGCTGGGAGGGCAGGGGAAGGCTTCTTCTTCTCAGTCTTGCTCACATTGAGGCTAAGAGAGATAGTTTCTTTTCACTTCTTTAGGAGCATACGGTGGATTTTGACTTTTGCTACTACCTTGTAAATTGATGCTGTAAGGAGAAATTGCCAGCATAGTGTGACAAGAAGAAACAGCTCTGGCTCTGGGAGCTGGTGGGTGACTGATGCTGGGGTAGCAGCTGACTAAACCACTCCAGACCCTGTCTACAGACAGGGCAGGGGACTCCACTGACTCCACCTTGAAAGGCAGAAGGGCTAACTTGTTCTTCCTGGGATTAGCAACACCAGCACACCAAAGCCAAAACTCAGATTACCTTTGTATAACTTGCCAACAATTCATTTACCCTGTTATTATCCAACATCCCATCACCTGGGGGCAAGGATGGAGGGGGGGTGCCAGGTAAACACCAGAGCATAAGGTGGGCACTTCTGCAAACTGCCAGAGCAAGCAGGTTAGCCAGGGGAATTCAGAAAGGAGTGTGAAACAGTTGACCTACCTAAAAATGAATCCTCTCACAGACATAATGAAGACAGAATTTGCATTAGAAATTCATACAGCTGTTTGGAGAGGGGAATGTTGCCCTCAGGGACAAATCCACTCCCTAACACCCAGCCTTAGCGTCTCCCTCATGCCTGGCCAAGGTCCTCCCCCTCATGAGGAAGAATCCTGCCCCCGAGGCGCCTAAGCAACAGTGGAGCAATCCTGAGGAGGCTGCTTTATTAAATTAAATGTCCTCGTGGGAGGATGCAATTCAGGGGTTTTTTTCCTTTTTTCTTTCTTTCTTTTTTCCCCCCAAATGAAGTTCCCTTCTCAGAGAAGAGGGTTTCATTTTGAAAAATTAATTCTGTGTGGCATGATTCAAACTGAACTTTGTCTCTTTGTTCCTTTTTTAAAGTCAAGTTGCATGAAAAGTAATACATTTCCAAAATCAGATTGTCGCCTCCTTCAGATCTGATTACTTATTCCAAGTTCATCATTAGGATAGTGTAATGTGGATCCATGCTTTAAGCAGGACTCTCCAGTGAAAACAATGAGTGTTCTGCCTTCTGCCTAAATTAATAACACAACATGTCCCATAGAAAATAACTAAAAGATAAATCAAGCCAAGTTAGTTTCACTTAGGCTAAATGTGGGAGTTTTGCTTTGAAGTAAGAACATAGCCATTTGGTCTTGTTCTGTTCTAAAAGAAATTAATTTGAGAAACATATCCTAAATAATAAAGAAAGGCAAGAATGTTGTATAGAAGTAACCAGGACTACATCCCTGAAATACAAATGAGGATTATTTTCAGCTTTAATATCAGGTTTTCCATACAAAATACTCAGCATAAACCCTCAAATCCAATATTCCTCTTTACTTTTTATAATTAGCTTTTTTTTTTTTTACTTCAGCCAGTATAACTCCTTAACAACACACTCCTTTTGTCTATTTTGTACTATTCTGCTCATGCTAGACCACAAAAATAAAACGTTTTTTTAGAAGCAGCTTAGAAGGTCTGTACTTTTGTTAAGTGTGTGCTTTACTTGGTGTATCTGCACCACAAAAAAACAAAAGCAGAAGGTCACACCCTTGTGCCCCTGTGTGGCTTCAGTAACAGGACTTTGGATTATACACAGGTCTGGGCACCACAATGGTTTCTTTCAGACTGTATTTCAAGCTTGTATCCCAGCACATACCTAAGCTCAAATTTGTTTCATGTCCAAATAATATCAATATTAACACCCAAAACACAGGAGTTTCAAATAGAGATTTGGAGTCATACTATACTTTAGTCCAGATTCAAATATGTGTCAACCCATAGGCTATGTTAACTCATGTCAAATTCTATGCTCTTATCACCAGGCAGCAAAATTACATGGTCAGTACAACGCAGACAAGGCAATGTAGGTGCCTTCTAAAAAGGCTAGTGTCTGCAGCAAGACACTGTAGGATATGTAGGCTGCTGAACTGTGCTTCAGGGCCAGAACTGCAGACACACAGGTCAGAAAGTGCATTCTGCCTCACGCAGCTTTCTGGCTTGTGCTCTACCTGCAAGGGTAAGGGAGATGCAGTCTATGAGGCCCAAAATACCCTGATTCTTCTTAGAGCAAACACAGTTTGTTAAGTAAACTCTTTTAACCCAATGGCCACCTCCACCTCTGCAAGACAGTCCCCATGCTAAGGTTCTCTTCACAGGACAGAAAAGACAATCAGGCTGTCAGAAAGGCTTTTTGTTCATTACATCTTTTCAGCTCTTGAAGGTGCTGAACAAAATGGCAACACCTGTTCTGAGAAGAGAGTGCATCAAAAACAGACACTGTGAACTTCTCTTCCTACCAGTCTGTTCTCACTACCTGTGTTCTACCATCTTGTATTTATATTGTTCAGACATTTTACTGTTACCAGGGGATTTGTGTTGTTTTCACCTAATTATCTTCAAGACTTTCTGTATAGAACAACTTCACGTAGAGCAACTTCACCCAGCTGGGAGAGAGAGGTGTACAAGTAAAATTTTCACTGCATCGTAGACTGGAAAAATGAAGGGAGGTCGCACCTCATGTACTCATGCTGTACACAGCTCTTATTCATGTAAGTAAGGTCACTGATGTAGGCTGGGCTTAAAATTACTTGTTAAGAAGAAAATTAGTATCAGAAAAATAAACAAAATTACAATTTTTTTGACTCTTCAGCTTTGCTGAGACCCACAACATCTTTATCATGCCCTCCTCCAAACACAAAAAGCACCTTAACAATTCTTTGTCATGCAAAAATTCTCATTTGTGTGAGACTCCAGTGACTTGTCTCACTGGCCTTTTAGGGCATAAATACCTCTTCTGAAAAGAAGAAAAAGGTCAGATTCGTTAAAGACTTCACTCTACTCACGGCTACCAGGCTATTGCAATGTAATGACTCCAGGAGATAGGTCTTCAGTCCTAGTGTTAAGGAATGCAATTTGAGCCGTTGCCGGTACAGACATGTCACTGATGCTACTAAAACAAAACTTGAGCTAAAATTTGTTTCAAGTCTTTACTTGCTCGCAATGGAAAGTTTGCTGGCAGCTGTTGTCATCATTAGCCTTGTGGCGATGTTTTTTTCTGAAGTGTCTTGTGTCTTATTGAAGCTTAACGCTTGTTAAGTTGGGAGGGGACTTTGGGTGATCTGCCAACAGCAGACAATAAAGTGTTCTTTTCTCCTGTTGTAACAGCGTCGTAAGTTTTGGTTTATGGATAATGGCAGCTACACACAGTAAATTAAAACACACACAAAAAAGAGGAAAACATGAGGGCTTTTCTCTAAATAGTCTATTTAGCCTATTACAGGCTCCCCTCGGGTTTTAAATGCAATCATAAAAACACTCTAATTTTTCACCATTAACTATTTTCTTTTCCTAGTAGGCTAAGGGCAGGCATTTTTACAACAATGTCCCTCTCCAGGGACCCCAGCTTTAGAAGCTTTGAGCAGCATTACTATCACCTCCCTTTGCTGTGTGTCCCCAGACCTGCAGGGAAAGCTGTGATCTGGAGAACACCCCTTTCTCCCTGTACCTTTCTCTGGAAAGGAGCTGAAATTCATCATCTGCTAGTACGCTGTCCTTTGGTTTTGCCTTCTCACTATGGATTGCTGGGATGGATGGTGGTCTAGCTTTTAAATATGGACCAGATACATCATCTTTATCCTCTAAACTGACAGAGGGCTGTATCTCATAGCATGCCAGGAAGCCCAGGAAAGAACCTCTGAAGCAAACCATGCAGCCCAAAGCAGACTCAAGTACATTGGTTCTATGCAGTGAAGCCCTACAGATGGCTTAGGCAGGTCTGTCAGGGGCATGGGACCCACTGCAGGACATCTGGTAATTTGTTGGTGTAAAACACCAAATGCACCAGAAGCACTTAACTTCATCAGCTTCAGTACAGAGGCCTGTGCAAGCAGATTGGGAGGTACTGTATCACTCTACAGAATCACACAGCAGCCTCAGATGGCTGGGTTCAGTTTTAGGTCCATTATTGTAAAACAGGTCCAGTGAAAGCTAATCAGATTAAGATAACTAAAAATCAACCAGGCACCTTCAGCAGAAGAAACAAGACTAGAAGTCCAAGCAAGGAGCAGCATGTTTTTGCCCACTGGTTGTGGTTTTCCTTGTTTGCTCAAGTTACCAGAATCCTTGAAGTTACATGGAGCAAGCATGGCCAGGGACTGGCATTGTTTTAGCAGTAGGATGAAACTAAACTGTAAAAGAAATCTCTAAGGTTTGTGTGATTTAATACAGAGCTCTGTGGGTAGGTCCTGGGCTGGAGACATAGGTCACATGGGGAATTTGGTTCTTTACAGTAACTCCAGCTCCTCAGGGCAACCTTGGACTTGTCACTTCAGCTCTTTGTGTCTTTTCTACTCCTTCACATTACAGCCACGATGATGACACACTGCTTGCTGCCTTACCCTTTCCTGCCTCACCTCCTGGAACAGGAACTCCTTGAGAAGCAAGCTGCTGGCAGCTGCGTGCAGGAGCACAGCCCGGCACGGCGGGGCCGCCGGCGCAGCTCTCCATGGCTCCAGCAGCAGCAGGAGGGTGTGTGGCACTCCTGTGTCACCAGGAGAGCACACACAGCAAGCTTTGCTGTCCCTGCCAGGGTGCAGGCAGAAAGACAGCAGGCAATAACCACTCCCTGCACGCTTCATAATTTAAAGGAGGTAATTGCCATACATAACTTAAACCTTATGGGTAATTCAGGAAAGTGGAATTAATTAACTATATATGGCACTTGGTCTTGATTCTACAGCTAGGATGTATTATAAAACATACAAACATCATGCAAGTGTTGTTCTATCTGTCGTGCTGTGTAACAAACCGGGGAAAGTGCTACCGAATAGGAAGCCAACATCTTTCCTCACATATGCTCTGCCTTAAGTAATCACCTCTTCCAGTACGGATCTGAGGCAACGGAGTTCCTGCTATGAGCTGTCTTCCAGTTACACAGGAATAAGAATTACTGAAATAAAATTCCACTTGTGTTACATCTGCCTTTCCTAAGTGGCCAGTGCATGTAACTTGCTCAATTTAATTCTAGAACCTCATACCTAGCCAGAAGACAGCTCAGTCTCCTCAAGGACACTCACCTGGCAGTCTTTTGCCAGGTTTTTTGCACTTGCATCTTTTCCTAATTTTCCTTCTTGGTGCTTGTGTGTCTTTTGATCTTCCTGCATGATAAAACCAGGTAACCTAATTAAAAAAAAAAAAAAAAAAGGAAAGGAACAGAAAAGCCATTTTAGCATGTGTAACAACAATCTCCTTGGAATTTCTCTGGAAGGCTTGTAGTCTTATCCTGCAGAGGCAAACACCTCAGGCTGAGTCCTTTTTCTTGTTCTGACTTAAACATTTGCACAAAAATGGGCAGTTTTATCTCTTTTTTTCTCACAGGATCTA
Source organism: Ifrita kowaldi (assembly GCA_013398055.1). Lineage (NCBI taxonomy): Eukaryota > Metazoa > Chordata > Aves > Passeriformes > Cinclosomatidae > Ifrita > Ifrita kowaldi. Next base: position 369,271 of record VZRS01005154.1, on the reverse strand, counting down.
GATTTTTTAAAAATAATATTTCACACATCAGTTTTCACTTAGGTACTGAGACAGCTGGCTGCCCTGATGGAACTGCAGAGATCCCAGCTGAACTGAGTGTCCCCTCAAAGTAAAAGTAAGGTAATGGCTGCTCAAAATTAGGCAACTGCCATGTTCTCAATGGCAAAACTTTATACAGAGATCAGACTAAACAGCTGTCCCAAGAGAGATTTTATGTCCTTTGGCTTTTGAAGTGTCCCTAAAGCTCACATTGCTTTCCTCTGGTGCTAGAGCTCTGTAAGCAACAGTAGCATATGTATTTCAAACACCAGCCACTGCTGAAAGACAATGAACAAAGGGCCATGCAAAAGGGAGGAAAGAACTTAGAGCCAAATTCTCTCAGGTCACATACCAGGTGAGATGACACTAGCTCAGGCAGTTCACTTGTCCAAACGAGGCCCTACTGCCATCTGCCCACATATTTCTGTCTTTCCGGTGCTGTTGTCACAGCAAGTCCTTCATTCTTTTGAAAAAAAAAAAGTCCACCTGAACTATTGTATGTGTATTGATTTGGTTGATTTGCTGCCTGTGTAACTCAGAGCATCATTAATCTGATACAGAGAGCACCATTTGAAAGGCTTTGACTAAGTACAATATCAAGTGTCACCCTGGCTTTAGAGTACAAAAAGTACAGATAGCACAAACAAAAGGGCCATATTCACCCTGGTTTAACTCTTCCAACCTTGCTAACAATTGCCATAAGGTGGTTATTCTGGAGTTGAATAAGAGGAAAATCTGAACCAGAATAGAAATGGGACAAAGTTGCTTGGATAAAGGTGTTTTCTTGATTTCTTAAGAATGTTGCTTGATTCCTACCGCTGAAAATGCCAGATAGTTGGAAACATTCATGTTACTGTTTTTCAGATGTTGGAATTGTCTGTTTCTGGATAGCAATATGCTTAGCAAAGGTGCTAATCACTACCTCCACATAAATAAGATTAATTTCTCTCCAGAATATAAATATGCAGGTAGGCTCTGACCAGTACTGGTGAACGGCTTCATAAGCAGTTGGGTAACAGAATAAACCCCTGAGAGTATATTTAGAGAAAGTAGCAGCAGGCATTTGTTTTCACAAGAAGTAAACTTTCAAACTCAAATACACATTGTGTTGACCAAATTCCTTCCCCTCACCTGCATTCTGGTCCATACTTCTGTTGCTGTGTCAGCTGCCATCCTTGCTGTTCCCATGCCCTCCTACCCTTATCCTCAACAAATGCTGTCAGCTGGTGCCTTCTCCAGCCCTGGTCTCAACAAGACTTGTCAACAACTACAGCACAGGGGGCTGCTGTACAGGCTGCAGCTCACCAGCCAAGTGTTTTGGAGAACGCTCTGTGATACCACGTGGATTTTCAGTGCTGTATACATTTCCCCTGTTCCTACAACCCACACATATGCACCCAGAAGAAGAGGTGGACTATTTCATTATGCCAGCTGAAAAACAAAGGATGCCAAATCCCCAGTGCAATAGGGCTGTCATAAGCCCGAAGCAAAACAAAACTCAGCACCCTGTCCAGCCTTCCCGCCCTTGATCACTCCTGATATTACTCACTCCCAGGGGCTCAGTCTAACCTTCATGTCATGCCTATGGCAGACAGAAATTCCTATGGTTTTACTGAAGCTACATATTTTTTGGATTTTCAGTCATTCTGGTGTCCCTTAAAAGAAACTTTGCAAGGCAATTCAATGACTTGATCTTTGTCCTACCAATAAAATCCTTTTCATGTTGAAAAGGGTATTTTGATCTGAATGAGAGGCTGGGCTGGATCCTGCCTAGTTTTCAAGCCAGCAAGGTGGTGGAGGGCCAGGGCACACTTCAGCTCTCAGGTTTGCACACAGCCTAGAAATGGGCAAAACATGATTTAGAAACTTTAAATAACATGAGAGGGGGAAAACAAGCAACTGTTTTCAGTTTTTAAACCAGTTCCAGTACCAGCTGAAATCAACCCCACGTGCCTTGAAATTCACTGAGACCAGAATGTCTTTTTTGCGTGTGTGCTATTCCTCTGGCTTAGCATTACAAAAACGTAAAAAAGAAAAACATTATTTTCTGAAGAAACTGGTGTTGTTGCTGACCCAGGTAGAGTACCTATGACAAAAAACTAACTTCTCTCTGCCACTGAATTATTGTTTCTCACTGGCATTAAGAAAACAACCTGGAGATTAGCCACTGATAAATGGTTTCTATTTCCCAAAGGTAAGTTTCCCGTTTACGCTGCAGTGTAGACAATCGAGCCTATGTCAGATTGTCAGTAACGCGTGACAATGGTTTCCTGTAACAAACAGGCCATGTTCCAGTATGCACATTCCACTTGCATTAATCCTTGTACTACTTTGTGTTTAAAATATAAGTAGCATGATTGGGAAAACAACAAAGATATCATCTGAGAAGAAAGTATATAAGGGTGCAGAATTCTTAGAAAACAGTATTGCTGACACTGGACTGTCCCATGGCTTCTCAACATGTAGGGAAGATGAGATCTTAACACCCTAAGAACAGGTTAATGTAATTCACATGTGCTGACAAAACCTAGGAACTGAGGGTTTAACCCCTGCTGCTGCAGTGAAGGAAGCAGAAGCTGCTGCAGTGAAGAAAGCAGAAGCAACAGACTGCTCCTTGCAGGAGCAATCACCCCTCCTCCTGCTCTGCCATTAGTCGCCATTCATCTATTTTGCTGGCCTTTTAGAGAGGAGCAGCTGGATAGCTGGCTGCACAGGGGATGCAGATATCCCCTCCAGCACAGGCATTCAGGCAGCAGAATCCTTGCCAGCCCAGTTTACGAAACAGAGAGACCCATTTCATTCCTTGGTTCTGTGTGCCCCCACAGAACAAATAGAGACACGTCTTTGAAGAGTCCTAAAACACAAAACCTAAAGAGCAGCAAATTAGTGAAAGGAGAAAGCACAACAGGACAATTTCCTCACGCATGTACACTGAGATCATCCATTTCAGGATGAAAAAAAATTTTAAGCACTTCCTTAATGAAATAGCAATCCTTTAATTTCTAACAAGGAAGCCTGCTTAAACAGTAGCAGATCCTAGATCAATACCTTAGATGTGGTTTAACACTTTATGCTTTTGTTTTGGTGCCTTTTAAAGCATAACTCAAATAAGAGCCCCTGATATTTGTTCTTAGAATTAATTATATTCCTGTATTTGCTTGAATACAAGCCAGAAAGAAATAAACTACAGACCTGAGTGTCAGAAAAAAAATACATGATCAAAGGTAGATACATATTATTCACTATTCCATACATTCTTCAAATTGCTGGGGTGGGTAAAGATGTTCTCCCATTTAGCTCACGCATTTTCATTTACTGAATTAAAAAAGCATTTGTTGATCAGTATTCTTTGCTTTCTTTTAGGTTCCTAGTTGCTGCCATTTTACATAGCATACTGTCTAGTCCTGACTGCCTATGAGTCAACTCAGTTTTAAGAAGGTAGGTGGAGAGGCTGTTTGGGCCAGCTGAGGAGAGTGATGGTTGTTTCCCAGTTAGTTTTGACTGGAAATAGTTTGTTGGGGAGCATGGGGTGGGCATCCTCAGAAACATGGTTGTATCAGTTCTAGAAGGTGCACCAGAGCGATTTTTTTAGGTGTTGTGCCCAGGAAAGAATGGTTTCACCACTGTGCTCTGATGTTGCATTTCTACATGCTTATACAAGAAAAACACCTTGCTGATTTGCAAATAGAAACAATCGAGGCCCCCACACTGTATGAGTAAATTGCTTTTTTGAACTCTAGATCAAATTCCAATTATTTTGCTTTCAAAAAAGCATCTGTTAAAACATTATTTATTTCCTAAAGCAGACCATACTGCAAGAACCTGCACAAAGGATGATTAGGACAATTCCTTTTTAGATAACTGAATTACATAGCACCCAATTAACCTGTACAAGCACCAATTTAGAGGACATACTGCAGGTCAGCCTTACTGACTTTTTTGCTAATCATGGAGGAATACAAATTAATCTCATGAGTGGGATATGAGCAAGATTGAGTGGATTAAGTCCCAGCTATACAAGGTAACCACTTGCCAAGAGGACTAGGGAACACCATCAGAGTTCACTAGTTAGTCCACTTGGACAGTAGGATACATTGACACTTACTACAAATGTTTGTTCAGAAGGGACTGGGGCAAGGTAGCCAGAGTGCTGTAAATTCACACCTTATTTTACTTCTCTCTAATCTGCCTATGTCAGACACATTGATGAAAGACGAGATTTTAAACTGACTACACTGAGAAAATCAAAAATGTTGTCTGATCACCAAAGTTCACATTCAAAACTAGACTCTCTGTCTTAGTTTAGCTGATTCAGAATAGAAGTCAATGTCAGTGGCTGCAGATGAATTTGGTCTATCTTAAGTGAATAATCCAAAAAACTCTTCTACACTAAAATCCTGTAATATCTGTTTTCTCAGACAGCATGACTCAATCCTTAGCTATCAGCTGGATTCTGACCTTGCCTTAGGTGAAGGCTCGGATGAAGGTGACCTGAGCCATCAGTCCTGACAATCCTGCCTTCTGTCAGGGGCTTATGGAAGCACCAGAAAACAATACACCTCCCTTAAGGCAAATTACCACTTCCCTTGGAATTTTCAGAAGCTCATTAGTACTTATGGAAACAACAATACTTACGTTGTGTCTGTATTGTACTGCTTTTTTTTGATCACTAGAGCACTGAAAAAGTCGTGGTGCTATGCACAGTAAACACAGTACAAAACAAAATTTGACCAGCATCACATCCCAAAGAATCACTTCAAAGTTTGTATCTTTCCTGTGCAGGTGAAGAGTTTATGTTTTAGCCATGCAGTTTTCCTGAGGGAGGAAAATAAATCTAACACAAAAGATACTGTTAAATCACAATTACCTTTTCTCTATTTGTTTGTTTGTGTTTTTTTCAGTTGATCCCATCTCTTTAGTGATAAAGCCATTTGAAATAAGGAAAAAGTATAGTGTCATTTCTAGAATTAGTCCAGCAATGTGCTCACATTGTAGCTGTCACATTATACAGTTTCCTCATGAAATTTTAAAGCCTTTAACAGCATTCATATTGTACTAAATAAAGTTTTAGTCACTGTCCATGTGCTAGTTTCCCAAAAGTTTGATCTCTTTCATATATTGAAAAGTTAGGAGCATGTGCCCCCTCAGACACACTACCACTGCTTTGTTTCAAAATGAAACATGTTTTGCTTAAAAAAATAATCCTTTAGGCCCACCAGTTTTGTCTGCCCTGCCAGAGTCTGCCAGTACTTCAGCTATCCTGATAGAGATTTTGTGGGGCTGTGCTATTATATTAATTTAATAATTGAGATTTAAAACTTCCTTTTGCTTAAGTATACAATTTTTAAACCAGACTATTTCACTGATGCTCTCCACCAAGAAAGCCCACCAACACTTTCAGGAATATTTTGGAGACAATGGCAAAGCTGGCTTCTGGATAAATCAAAAAGGTGAGTGACAGCCTCTTTGCCATTTATGGATATCAGGGCTTCAGATATGTGTCTCAGAGGAAGGTGCACAGAAGCTCTGCAGAGACCTGTGCTGGGGAAAGGCACTACCACACCTTTCCCACCTCTCACAGCTCTTCCCCTCCTTCTGCCACAAGCTACCTCCTCCTGGGATTTCCCAGATTACATTTGAAACATGATAAAGAAGAAATACTGAATGAGGCATAAAAACAAGCCACACTGTTCATCCAGTTTCAATAATGCTGCCAGACTGGTGTGAACTTCTTCCTTTTGAAGTCCTAAGAGAGCTGACAACAGGTTAAACAACGACGGTGTGACTGTTGTAGCTGCTGAACATAAACAATTGATCCTAGATGACAGAAGCTGAAGAAGTGAGAGAAGGAAAGGATGTACATCACAGTCAGTTAGTGATCTGCTGTGTGATGTGCTGAACTGACACAAGCATGCTTATGAAGTTCAAGTCACAGGCTGAAGGTCAAAGGTGGAGGCTTGATGGGTCTGTCTTGATTTTCCGCTTTTATCGTGCATGGCCAGGAAGGGACTCTTGAGTCACAATAAAGCGTGGTTCTTTATACTGTGTGTGGACTAGCACCACAGAGAAATGGCTGCCCAATTTGATCTTTCCCCCTTGCTTCAAAAAGTGAGTAGCTCCCTTAATAGCTCAAGATAGAAACATATACTGGAACAGTAATTTTTTCAAAATTATTTTATCATACAAGAAAGATAACATAAGAGGATTAAAAATCTGGCTTCAGTGAAGTCATTAGCAAAGCTCCTTCTAACTTCAGAGGCTTGGAATTTTATGTGAAAGACATTAATTGCAAAAGTGAAAAGCTTTGCTTTTGAATAGTTGGAACATACATTTATATCCATCTAGTGTTTTCCCAATACCCTCCTCCTCTTGCTGTTTCTAAAAACAAGAAACACGAGAGACCAACAAAGCTTTAGGTATTGGAAGAGAAAATATTGCAACAGGACTGCTGAATGAAGTAACAGAACGGAAGAATGGTTGGATTTCTCTCAGTGTTCTGAATTTTGAAGATGCTTAATAACAACGTGGCATTTCAAGTTTCTAACAAAAGATACTATCTCATAACATTAGGTTTCAAACCAAAAATATATTTTCTAACTAGTACTCAATGACCCAGAAAGCAACAAATAACATATTCCTTTTTAAAAACAGACCTATTGAAAATTTCAGTGAGTCTTTCTTCAGTAATAGATTGATTAAAACTATTATTTCATTTTGTAATATGAGAACAAAGAGAAACCTAACGTGCTAAGAATATTTCAGCAAGCCTCCTACAACAGAAAACTGTAGCTCCTTAATAAAAGTATCTATCTGGTGTATTAGCAGAACAGCAGACTAATGAGTAGTACACAACCTACTTGGATTTTCTAAGGTCTTTGACCAAAGACCGCAGGGGAGACCATAAGTACAGATTAAGGGATGGGAAAGTAGTTCTCATACTTAAAATAACTGAAGGCCTGGATGACAAAACAGAAAAATAAAATATCGAATTTCAGCATGTGAAAAGATAACTATGACGTCCATTATATCCCATGCTCCCATGTCTTCACGTAGAAAGCCTATGGCTTAATACAGTATCATCTGAAAAAGAAGAAAAATAACAGAAAAATATTTATTATTCAGACACCCAAACAATGACTGCAATGCCTCTTCTGGTTCCTGCCTTATAACTCTCTTTACAGCAAATACTCACTTTTCTGTAATGATTAATCTCCAAGAAAAAAAACCAGCAAAGCAGTCCTAAATGTATGTAAGATATCCAAAAACTAATAACACTTTAAGGCTTTTTCCTCTCAGAGAAAAATAGCAAGCTTTTATATAAGGCTTACTCTTGTAGTGAGAGTAGTGGTAGTTCTCCTGTAATTTGTTTTTTATATCCTGCCAATGTCCAGTTCTGCTGTCTCAGACAAGGTAAAGGAGAAACTGTTGTCATCAACAAATTAGCTGCAACAAGTTCTAAACCTGTTCTTGCTCAGAAAAGCATCAAAAATGCTTTAAGTTGCATCCCTTGGCTCACTTGAAGGCATTTCTCTCTAGTTAGCCTCTAGGTCAGAAATTAACTGCTGCTACCTCTCTTCCTTTTCCAAGGTAGGACTTGGCCTACTTTTCATTATGCCCTTTATGAACCAACAGTCTCCTGCCCTTACACTGCTACACAACTCACCAAGAGGAAAGAAATATTACCCAACTCTGATAGGGGGTGGGGGTATGTGTGTTATCTGAATGTACTGAACAGCTTTTGATAGCTACGGGGAGGTATGTTGTAAACTCTCTGTAATGAATACTTGTAGACATGAATGTTTGTGCATACCTTCACTATAAGAACAAGTTGAAGCCTGCACCATTTATATTGTCTTACTTTTCAGAATTGCACCTCTCTGAGATTCTTCTCCTGAAGAAGGTTTTATGTGATCACTGTATAAATTGATAGAGTTCACAGATAAGCATTATGAGACTTTCCTTCATGGAAGCTGGAGAGGACAAACAGCATATACTTCACTCTCAATAGGAAAAGCACGTAACAGTAGGTTTGATTTTGAAGATAATTCCTCTGTGAAATCCATTTAATGCAAATTATATTTGATATAAGAGAGAAATTGGTCCTTCATATAATTATACTGCCTTCTTCAGGAGGAAAAGCAATCTGTCTCATAGAGAACTCCAAGCAAGCCTGATACTACAATATTTATGTCTGTGGTAAGTCTACATTTAGAACTGTCATGGGTTAAGAGGCTGAGAACAAGAGTCAAGTGATGTTTATCAAAAAAATTATTGATACATACAATAACTTCTTTGTCTTATACCTTTGCCTTTTACTTATGAAAAATTTCTCTGACTTGTGGAAGTGAATTTAAAAGCATAACCTAAAGTCCCAGTCCTGCCAGCAACTCTGTATGAGAAGCCCTAACTAACAAAAAGCCCCTGCTGGATCTCTAAGGTGCGTACATGGTGGGTTTTGTTTGGGGGAACAAGAGTCTGGAGAGAACAAGCTCCTTTAAACTCTCAAGTCAAAGGAAGAGGTAGTAAACATCCCTTTTATGCCTGTGCTTTTCAGAGTCCAGTAAAGAGTTCAATGGCAAGTACAATGCCTTTAAAGTCCCTCCATCAGGTTCACTATAAGACTCCAAGCTTAATGATGAGCTCAGGATGCAGAAAGGAAAATTTCAGACAGTATCTTTTATGAGACCAGCTGACACAGTTGGAAGTAGATCAGCTTTGAAGCACACCAGCCCTCCTGAAGTCTATTATATAAGCAGAACATTTTCCACACAGTACAATCTTACAGCTATTTTGGGTGGTAATTTACTTGTGTTAATCAGTTACACAGTTTATCCAATCATGCGACACTCATGAAACCAAATTGTAGGCAGACACAGTACACTGACATTGGATAAGGATTTACAGTTTAAGATGAAGCGTTTGTGGAAAGGGCTTTGGAGTCTTTAAAAACTTCCATTTAATATGGCACCAAGACTGGGGCATACCCAGAACCCAATGTCTCCATCACATTTGGCTGTGGTGCCTGATTATTCAGTATAGCCTCCTAAATCACCAAAACCACTTCCTGCAGCGGACTTTCTGTAAATCTCTTACCCAAGTACTGACCCAGCCCAGCCCTGCTTAGCTGTATGAAATCATAGCCTAAGGCAGTGTGACTGCAAGCACAAACAGCATACATCTGCCATTTCAGCTCAGTTAGTTGTCTTCTTCAGAAAAGAGCCTTCCTTTCAAGGCAGTCATAAGATGCAGTCTTACAGGAAGGGTTATTTTCCTGTAGTAAAATCATCTGAGTATATTCAAATATCAACTTGTCTTTCCTATTCTGGTCAATGGTGAAAACACTGCCTGTGCTACACAACCTTGTTTGAATTTGGTGGTAACTTCCTGTTCTGATCACTGGTTTTCTAGTAACTATTATTAAAACAGGTAAGCAAGAAAAGATTATCTAAAAATTATAAATATCACTGTGGGATCATTTTAGGAACAAACACAGCTTTCTACAATTACTCAGAGCCTTTGACCAACGTTCAATACAGCAAAACTTTTCAAGCCCGAGTGTTTAAATTTAGGTGCCTAAACAAAAAATAAGCACAGGTTTATCAAACGTTGTATATAAAACCATTATTACATTTCCAGAAGTGTTAAGACTTTTACAGGTCTTACTGATTTTACTCAACATCTCTGACAATCACAGCAGGAGATCTGAAAATTATAGCCTATATTTGTATCTGAAAAAAAAGAAAGTGTTAAGTTTACACAGATGCAGGCTTCTGTCAGGGCATATCCTGATCTCTGCCTACAGCATGAGTAACTATGCAATGTGCAGGAGTGCTGTGCAAGTATTCTTGCCCCACAGCCATGAATAAGAAGCAGCGCAGCTGCTCTTGCAGCCCATGTGCTATTGTAACAGGGCAGCTGCTGTAGTTCCTCACACTCATGGAAGCGTGTCCCATACATGCCATGTTCTCTGAACTGTTTCACCTTGAAATAGGCTGTGCAGTGATTCAGGGTCAGCTTGCACAGACCTAGGGCTCTACCAAAGTCACAAGGTGGATATTCCACATGCAAGCTCCCAATGTGCCATCTCCCATGTGGTAACAAAGATATGCTCAAACCTATGCATAGAGTAAATACACTTTGCACTGGAAAGAAATCTGTATCAGTGCACAATTTCGGGGGTTTTTAGCTGGTCACACTAAATATTTGGTGTTATTTCATTATAATAAGTCTGTACTGTTAGTATTATAAAAGAAAAGGCATTTTCTTCCCTGTTTCTCTTTGCACTTATGCTGGGCAGACCTCTAGCCCAGTTCATCTGCATATAAAATGAAACAAAATTTATAACAATAAGATCTTGCTCCACTTAACAAGGATGTATCACTCCCCCACCCCTCGGTAAATTATTTTGCTGGAGGCTACATCATTCTCTCTGAGTAGTATGTTGGGAGTTGACAGAGGCGTGAATAACTCGCGGCGTAGAAGCCTCCCCAGCCGAGCTGAGCTGCAGCATGTTGGGCCGGCCTTTGATGCAGACTGGTTGGGCAGGTTCCTGGGCGCCCCAGGAACCGGTCTGACGGGCCTGTTATGCCAACAAATTCTGGTATGATTCCATGCTCTCCAGAATGCAGAAACCTGCCCAGCCAGTTAAATGAAAGGCATATTAGGTTATCCATTGCACATTGTATATATCTTAGGTGCAGCAGATCTCCTCTCGGCATTCTCTAGTGTGGTCCACAGTGGCTTCCTCGTCTCACTTACACTTGAGGTTTATAGCTGGAGGGGAAGTCAATAGTAAATATTTATCACCCCGACCAAGAGCAGAACTTTTCACAATTCAAACAGAAGGGTGAGTTTTGAAAATCTTTCTTTAAAATTAATTTAAGATAAGCAAAAAATTTCTCTGATGCTTGAAGTGGTATAGTGGCTCTCTCCTTAATGTGTCTGAGTACTGCCAGTCTCTATGGCACTTGATGACAGGATTTTTGCAATTGCAGCTGTTTGAGCCTTCTGTGTGCAGCTCAACATCATCTGCTCTGTCTGCAGAGTATTTACTGGAGAGACAGTTCAATGAATTTAGCATGGGAGTGAGAGATAAAAACTCCACTGCCAACGACTTAGTATTTTGAGCAGTTCACTTACGTATAGCTTATTGGTCTTGTCTTTTATACAACATTTTTATAATCCCTGCCACATAACAGCAGTGTTGTGCTAAGGCAGTGCCATTACAGTAAGATGTGTGGTTAGTAATTCTTGCCAGACTAACTTTTTTAATTGTTCAGTTTTATAGAGTGAGCTACTTAAGCCTAGATTTACCTACTCAGAATTAGCTTCACGGTAAGATAGGAAACTTACCTGTCATTCTTCCTGCTTTCTTTCTACATACTTATTAGAAATTTACCTGTTTAGAATGAGTAACGGTGGTGGTAATGGTAATAAAAAGCAGTGCTAGTCATAAAGAGTAGGCTGACCTGAAAGTTGTACCTGTATCTGCAGCTGAATCCATTCACAGGTTCTGTGTCAAATAAGAAAAATTAAACAGTGTGAAAACAAAAGCTGTGGAATCTGGTAACTGATTAACTACTGGAGCACAGAACTACTTGCTGAGCTGAACAGAAAGGAATGAAGACAGGTTTTGTCATGCCTGTTAGGACAAAATAACTCTTTAACTTAAGTAAATGTCAATCTTCTCATCTTCTGTGTAGATAAATTTTAAAAAACCCTCACACAGCTACTTCCGTCTCCCAGAAACTCTTGATTTTGCCTATCTTTAAGCAAAACAATTACCATTCTCTTTTGTGATGTGAAAAAACCCCATATCAGAATCAGTGGCTACGAACCACTAGATACAAAATATCTATACAGGATTATGTAAGACTTCATGGTACTCACACAACAGGAAGCTTCAGTTATGTTTACTGCCAGCTATTTCCAGGTTGATGCTAGAATGAATATTATTCTTTTGTAGAGTGCCAAGAAAAAGGCCTCCTGAGCAGCTTTAAAAACCAATGAATTGAAATCACCTCCTCATTAGCAGCACTGTACTTGTGTATAAAATTTTTTCTTCAAAGTGTGGCTAAACAGAAAAGAACATAAGAAAAGTTTTGTAGTCTCGAAGAAGCTGATAATATTCATCAGGAAAAAAAGTTTGATTTTCTTATATTCTCTGTTGATTCTGCTATCAAATATGTAAGGAAAACTTGTTAAGGGATAAACCATTTTCCAAAGAAAAATTACAGCTGGCTGAACTGTATGGTATGCACAAGAACTCTGTGTAGAGACTACAGAATGCTACAAGAGAGCTTTGATTTCTAAAGCTACAGGATTTTAACACAGAACATGTTGAACATGTTTAAAATTCACACTAAATAAACCACTTTTTCTAAATGATGCTTGCCATCCTCTCTCTCTCCAGTTTATGTGTTCTGTTTTATTTGGGTTTTCCTCAGCTGCCTTTTATTTTTTAGGGGGCTGGAAGAGCAGGGGCTATTGTTTGGGGATTTCTTTTTCCCAAATGGTAAGTAAAATAGTACTTCCTATATGTTGTTTCTTTTCTGTCTCGGACTTCATGTTGTTCACTACAGTAAAAGGTAGGTGGCATGATTTTGTGCACAGATCTGTAAACTTTTCCTTCAGCCTTCCAAAGCTGAGATAAATATGCATAACTACTCAAAGTGGTCATGTTAACCTGAGAAATATCAGTAGGAGCAAAGCAAAGCAAAGCCATGCTTAGAGCCAGGAACACTGCACTGGGGTCCTGCAACAGCATCCCTCAGGTTGATTTTTTTTTCCCCTCCTCCATCAAGACTTCCTAAGAGACCTGAGAGTTTCAGTTGAATAAGCCCTGGCAGTTTCTGACTATAGAGGAGGAGCAGTGAAAGCACTTCAAAGAAGAGGGTTCCTTAAAGTGAACAGAGTTACTGGCATCGGGGAATTTGATCTTGGCTCAGTTTCAAATGTGGCCATGCAAGCAAATCGAGAAGAATCAAATTCAGCTAGTGGGGGTGATGGAGTGGCTCCTCCCTACTTTTCCAGAAAAAGCAACCACCTGTGCCAGACAGCAGTGGTGTTGTCTGTGGTCTGTGTGCCCTCCCAGCTGTAAGAATCCATGCTATTCAGAGCACTGCCATTTCCTACACTTTCAATTCAAATCCCATTTGGGTAGCAGCTGAACTGTGCCACATGTTCTTATTTGCTGCATCTGAAGTTGGACTCCTTTGCTGTCCTTACTGGCAACTGCAACATAAAGTTCATTAAATGAACATGACTAGAGAGTTAAACAATATACTTATCTTTCAGTTGCAGATCTTTAAGTTGAGGAGGTTGTGAACAGACTGGCCATGTATATGGATGTGTGATCTATTACATCTGATGCAAATACGTAAGGTCCTCACAATTTTATTTTATACACACATATATATGTATATATATATGCAAAGAATGAAAGAAGAGTGAAAGAAGAAACACCTTTGTGCATAAGGCAAATAAAATATTTAAATTGGACTTCCCATTGTAATTCAAAGCTGGTTTTAATCTTAACATCTAAATTTAAAGTAATATAAACAAAAAAATGTAAGCTTTCTACTAATCTCTTATAGCCCTACTCAATATGCATATGCACTGAACTAGGTCACCTGCTGCTACCTGAGTGTTTAGAAACATTGATGCAGCCTCTGTACTACCCCTCAAAAAGGAAGGGGGGTGTGTGTAACTTAAAGGCTATTTTTAATTTTATCTGTGCTGCAACACTGCAGTACTCTTACAATAGAACTTCAGCTATTAGCTGATTTGCTGGTAAATAGTCCAGTCATCAGGAAGAAAGGCATTGCCACTAAACTGTAACTGAAAATCGACAGCTCCACCTACTATTACAGGATTAAACATTTCAGCCCATCCAGGTCTAAAATGGGTTAGGACAAAATAAGATTCCCTTTTTGCAGAATTGCTCATGGGTAAGTGTTCTGTCACACTTATCTAGTGACTAGTTTAGTGACTAAACACTAGTTTAATGTGCCACAGCAAGGGTTATTTTGTAATCTGGGCATGAGCCGTGACACCACAGGAAGTTTTGTATCTGCTCAAGCGCAGCAACGGTGAAGCATTTTTCCCACAGTTTTATTGTCTAGGTGTGTGTGTTTACTCTTACGAGGTGAATGAGATGCAGTTCCAGTTAGACTCGTCATCTTAAGACACCCAGTGTAAGTGAATGTGGAATATCAGACTCTCCAGTCGTTTTCTATCACCTTCAATGAGCCAGGAATCTGTTCAGTGGCCAACCATGTGATTATGGAGTACATAAAATCAAATAAATCTGGAAGGGAGATAAAAGTAAAGTTCAACCGTTAGTGTTAATCCATTTTCATTTACTGTGGAGTAGATAAGGATAACACTGTAGAAGTCAGTGGATTTATATTGCTGTGAAGTTCAACATGAGAGAATATGAAAACAAACAGCTCACAGTTTATTGGGGAATAAAAGGGATGACATAATTATTTGCTAGAGTGCTTCCTATAAATAGAAAGAAAGGTATAGCTTATGGTAAAACAGCTGATCAATCAGCAAGAGGGCTATTTTATTGCTACTTATCAGATCTGTGTGTAGATTTAAGACATCTGCTTCTCTTAACTCTGAGGAAACGATTACTTGCCTACATCACAAACTTTTTGATTACAGAACTTTCAAAAGTAGAATGAAAAGCTGCCAACAAGCATTATTTAGAAAGACTGGAGTGTCTATCACAACCTATTATGACATGACAGCTTCTTCCAAAATATGTAGCTAATTTTAGTTCCACCATATGACTACTGATCTGATAATGGATCAAACTTACAATGTAAGCAATCTGCTGCTGAGCTCCTGAACACCACTTCCATTTTGTTTAAGTTGAAAAGCAAGTGGTTAAACAATGGTGAGGAATGAGAAGAAAAGTTAAGTACAAGATTTTTTCAAAATACTTCAGAATTCATGGTACATACTTGATGGGAAACAAAAAGTATTTTCAACAAAGGGGAACAACAGATTTGAAGCCTGAATCAAGGGTCATCTCCTGTCTGACTATTTCAAAATACCTCAAAAATGTTGAAATAGTATTTCAGATCCAGTTTTATTTATGCTGTAGCTCCTTCTTTATGATGTTTTCTTGAGACTTGAGTGATCTGAGTAACGTAAAAAGAGTTAGATGGAACAGCTACTAACAATTATGAAATACCTGAACACCTAACTTTTTAAATATTGCTATTAACAATCTAGAAGAAATATGTTTGCAGCACTGGCCCTTTCCAAACTGATCACCATTGTGTCTTCTAGTCAAGTCAGCAAGCTGCCTCTGCAAGAGTTCCATACATACCAAAATGGTTCAGTGGAATCATGTGACGGCAGAATAGCAACAGTGCAAAGCTGTGTTTTGTTTCTATTTCATCACTAAGAACTACTTAAAATCAAGGGGTTTATCTCATCGCAGACAGCAGGGCTGGTCCCAATGAATGAAGGAACATTGATCTGCAATTTGGGAAAAAAAAATAACATTGAGAAGTGACAAAAAAGTTCAGCAGCCTTATGCTGTATTAATTATATGTGCCTACTGGTTTCCATACTCACCTAAAACATAAAAATACGCCTAGGCTGCTCTGCCGTAGAGTAAAATGACAAGCCATGGAAACTGTTAAGATCAAGAAGGCAGGGGGGAAGCACTGAACTACTTCTGTGTGTAAACCCCAGCACCCAGATTACAAATCCTGTGGCACAGATAGATTTAACAGCATAGCCCTAAAGGCAAGGCCACTTCTGGCACAGTTGTACACCCCAATGATCCTCTTCACATCTAAACCAGTAGGAACTTCTTTCAGGAAGGCAGGGGCAGCATGTGTTTCAGTGCAGGCTCTTGCACACACCCTTGCTTTTCCAGAGTGTTCTGTGTCTGCTGTAACACTGAACTGTGGCACCGGCCAGGGCCTGGCTTGTCCCCTTGGCTTTCCTCTGGCAGCTCTCTGTGAAAACCCCAGGTACCAGGCCACAGGAGGAGAGGGCTGGGACAGCACCTGGTGACCTTGATGAACGAACATGAGCCAGCAGTGTGCCCAGGAGGTCAAGAAGGCTAATGGCATCCTGGCCTGTCAGAAATAGTGTGGCCAGCAGGACCCACTGGTGAGGCCGCACTGGTGCTGGGTCCAGGTTTGGGCCTCTCAATTCAGGAAGGACATTGAGGTGCTGGAGCATGTCCAGAGAAGGGCAGCAAAGCTGGTGAAGTGTCTGGAGCACACGTTCCCTGAGGAGCTGCTGAGGGAGCTGGGGTTGTTTGGCCTGGGGGAGGCTGAGATGAGAGCTTATCGCTCTCTACAACCACCAGAAAGGAGGCTGTAGCCAGGTGGGGGTGAAACTTTTCTCCCAGGCAACAAGTGACAGGACAAAAAGAAGTGGCTTCAGGTTGCTCCAGAGGAGGCTTAGGTTGGACTTTTTAGGAAGAGTTTCTTCACAGAAAGGGCGATTAGACACTGGAATGGATGCCCAGGGAGGTGGAGAAGTCACTGTCCCTGGAGGTGTTTTAGGAAAGACTGGACGTTTCACTTAATGCCGTGGTCTAGTCGGCATGGTGGTGTTTAGTCAAAGGCTGG